>JAUCMT010000025.1:284955-323114 GCA_032357475.1 Enteromius thamalakanensis | reverse complement strand
AAATTGTTCCAGAGTTTGGGTGCTAAATAGGAAAAAGATCTGCCACCCGCAGTAGATTTTGATATTCTAGGTATTATACTTGTACCATACATTAATTCATATTAAATTAAAATAATATTATTATTAGGACAAAGATTATTTATTATTTAAAGCTATTTTTGTGTGAAATGAGAAAGTATCAAGTACATACAGTATTACAAATTCTAGCTTAGAAAGATAAAAAAAGATAAGATAAAAAAAAATATTATATTTGATAAAACAATTAAGTTTAACATTAAAACATTTAGGCCCGGTTTCAAAAACAGGGCTTAGCTTAAGCCGTTAGTTTAATTAGTATATTTAAGCAACTTTTGCAAAAATGTTATAAGAAAATATTGCAAGTGTGCATCTTTACACAAAACAATGACACTGACATGTTTTAAAAACGTCAGAAACATGCAATTTAGTCTGAGACTAGTTTAAGCCTTGTCTGTAAAACTGGGGGATAACATTTAAGCTAACTATGGAACATAATAAATATCTCATTAAAAAAAAAGTGCTCTGAGACATGCAACTATTCTGCTGTGGGTTTAAAGGTAATATGTTCTCTGCAAAATTTAGCAAAAACGCATAATATTGTGTTATATGAGACAATATCAATTTCTTATTGATAAAATCCCATTTAAACTTGTGATATCCGGTGCAAAATCAGCACTTGTATAATATTGCTGCTCGTGTACGCTTTTTTTTTTTGTTGCACTAATTACTTTCTTGTTTGTGTGTTTTTTTTTGTTTGCTTTTCTTATAGATTGCATTGAAAGAGGTGTTTTAAGATTCTTTTTCTGTTTGTCTTCCCCAAAAATCGCCATTATGATCCACCTGAGGGTAAGTAATGACTTTTCATTTGGGGTGAACTACTCCTTTAAGTCTTGCAGACGTGCTGTCTCTATCAGAGCAGAGTTTGTGCTTGTAGCAGAGAGATGACCTTTGGGACAAGGGCAGATTGACTGAGGCTGACAGGACAGAGACAGTCTGTAACATTATTGAGCTAAAAGTCAGCTCAAAGTCTGCCGTGATAAGATCATTTAATTGAGAAGGGTCTCTAAAATCTGACTTTGTCCTTTCATGAATAGGGAAGAGGCATTTCGTTTTTCGTATTTAGGAATATTGTTTTAATTTAAAGGTTAAGTGTATAATTTCTGAACCTCACAGAACTGCAAGAACAACTTGATTTTTATAGAAAACATGAAAATTCATAATGCTTGGATGGTATTTGCTGGAGTGTTCTGTATTGTATTACATGTTTTTTTCCTCTGCTCACTTAAAGTAATAGCCACATGATTTAACATCCACAAACAGAATAAGCTACTCATATCATTTTTTTAATGCTTAGAATTAGAGGGTTGTTTAAATGAGCATGACGTGCCTTATCAAACACCAATAATAGTTTCCCAACAACTTTTACTAACACTTTTAATGTGAAATGTCTCGGTTGCATTCAGTTAAAAAAAAAGTCAAATATGTCACACTCTTTGTAAATGAAAATGTAAAAGATGTTTTGTGTGTATTCTTCATGGAAAGATTTTAGCTAGCAGTGACTTGAATGTAGCTACTTAGTGATTTTAAATTAATTGAGATGATGCAGGGTGAAAATACAAAGATTTCAATTTGGGGTAAACTATCCCTTTAAGGATAGAACATTTCATACAATTACTATTACCTTTTAACCAGAATAACCAGAATATAGTATATACAGTAGTATAGTATATTAATATATTATTTTAGTATCGTTTTAGGTACTTTTATATTTTCATTAGTATTTTGAATACATTGTATTCTTACATATTATAGTGTTTATGTAATTTAGTATTTCTTTTTTTGTTTTGTTTTAGTTATTTGACTAAAGGGTAAACATTAAACATTAAACTTAATAAAAATAAGAAATGTTGACAATTATGCATACATACATGTTTGTAGTTTTGTTTTTGTAAATAATCTTTATACATATATATATATATATATTTTTTTTTTCAATTATTAAATTCAGCAAGGAAATGTTTAAATAAATAAAAGGCAATAGTAAATGCTTATATTGTTACACAAGATTATTATTTTAAATAAATGTTGTTATTTTTTGCGACACTGGAGTAATGGCTGATTAAAATTCAGCTTTGCATCACAGAAATAAATAATATGTTATAATATATTCCAATAGAAAACTGTTATTTTAAATTGTAATAAATATTTTACAAATTACTGTATTTACTAGATTTTTCAACTTACTGCTCTCAAACTTTTGAGTGGTAGCGCATGTATATATGACTTTTATTTAATTTCAAATTCTAAAGTAAAGGACATGCCTTTTTTTGTTTTTTAGTGGTTTTAGTTTTAGTTAACCATTATAACCCTGATGGTATAGCAATAATGATTTATTTGTCATTTCTTTTCTTTTATACCTAATGCCTTATTCTAATATTTACACCTTCTAGTATTGTTGCACACAACAAAAGCAGTTTCCCTGGGCAGTGAGAGTATGATGAATGACAGCCAGTCAATTTTCCACCCTCAGCCTCGGTAATTCGGCTATTCACACACATGCCGTCTATTCTTCTCAGGTTCTTCCCCGATGTGACCTGCCACACTAAAACAAGCATCACACACCCGTGGCAGCAACCAAACCTCCCAGCCCCTCGCCTCCAACTGGCCACTCGCTGCGCTGCTGTATGACACCAAAGCCCCACCCTTCCACTGCAACCGCTGCTCGACTGCCATTGGCTGGCCGTTAGGCATGGGGTAGAATATATGTGGCCAACCTTGAAGTACTAAACTAGGGCACTGAGAGGGTTAGAATGCTAGAATGAGGGGAGGAGAGAGAGAGAAATGTTGAGGGAGTGGTGGGAAGGCGGGGTTGGGGAGACAAGAACAGAACAGGGATATGTGCTTTGTGTTATTTTTTTCCCCACAGTTTTAGCACACAGCACATTTTAGCAACATTACAGTGCGATGACTAAATGCACAAAACATTATAACACAGATTGCTCTTTAAGGCATCCACTATTTTTACTACATATTACACACACAAAAAAATCTATAATCCTACAATGCATGTGAAAGATGCACATCATGCATCAAAAGATAATAATTATAAAAGGTAAAATTGTAAATAAATGAATAGGCCTGAGCAATGGTTGTAATATAGCATATGGAAATGATCAAATCAAAGGCTGCAATTAAATGAAATAACTGTGCTGTGTGTTAGTGAAGCATGACACGGTGTTACGATCTGATGTGGTCAGCATCCTGGTGCATCTCAATTCACAGTAAATGCTGTGAACTCCATCACTGCATCTGGTTTAACAATCATTTGTGAACGCAACATGCACTAGGGATTATTTTATTTAACTCTCATAAGGTCTTTGGGGTCAGTATGACCCCAATCAACTTTTCTCAGTGGAATAAAATTTTGTGACTTTTCATCATTTTACATCTATATTCACATAAAAAAAAAACTGGACTTGAATTTGGTCTTTCTGAAGGTATGTATTTATTTATTTATTTTAACCCCACTAAATTCAGCATAAATCAGAAAATTTCTACACAGAAAAGAAGGTCTAGTGCTAGGGTACAAATGCAATGTACAGTAGAAAAGACATCCTCACACACACCCAAGAATACACACATGGAACTGGATCGACAGAGAACATTTTCATAAAATGTGGCAAATAAAATCAGCCACAGATGCAGAACAAAGATGTGAAGTGGTGGTACCTAATTCACGGACATGGGCACACACACCTACACCTACAGATGTTAAAAACAAAAAAAGAAAGAGATTTTGGTGGTTCTGTTCTGTTTCCCTAGGGAAAAATAAGTATGCTTTAATATTTAAAATGCATTTATTTCATGCTAAGCAGTGTTGGAGGTAACGCATTACAATACGAGTTACGTAATAATATTACTTTTTCAAAGTAACGCATTACTTTTTAATTTTAGACTAATATAGTTACTTTTTCAAAAAGTAGCGTCAGTTACAGTGTAGTTCTAGACTAAATGTGAATGTGCATTAATTCATCTCACATCTCACAAACAACAGATTTAGTATTCATCAAAATTAATTAAAATATACTCAGAAAATGACGCAAACCTGCATAAAATTAAATTACATAAAAGTATCTAATCCTACAGTATTTGATTAACCAATGTCTTTGCTGCTAACCTTTCATGATCCAGTACTTACAAGCAAAAAGGACTTCAAAAACATGGTGAGAGAGGTAAAGAAGAACCCAAAGATCATCCAGAGATGCAGTCGGGAGAAAGCCTCTCCTCAGTGCAGGACACATGAAAGCCTGCATGGAGTTGGCTAAGAAACACCTGAAGGACTCCGAGATGGTGAGAAATAAGATTCTCTGGTCTGATGAGACCAAGATAGAACTTTTTGGCCTTAATTCTAAGCGGTATGTGTGGTGGCAGTATCATGCTGTGGGGGTGTTTTTCAGCTGCAGGGATATCCTGGACCAAAACCTTCTCCAGAGTGCTCAGGACCTCAGACTGGGCTGACGGTTTACCTTCCAACAAGACAATGACCCTAAGCACACATCTAAAATAACCAAGGAGTGACTTCACAACAACTCTGGAGAGACCTAAAAATGGCTGTCCACCAACGTTTACCATCCAACCTGACAGAACAGGAATCGATCTGCAAGGAGGAATGGCAGAGGATCCCCAAATCCAGGTGCGAAAAACTTGTTGCATCTTTCCCAAAAATACTTTTTCATAAAAAAAAATAATAATAATAACATTTCCCAATGTAACACTTATTTACAGTATTAAAGTACCATTACTCAACAGCTCCACACTCTTTGATATTTATTCCTCCATTGGGGTTTGCATTACATAATGACGGCTCTGGGTGGGAGTGGGACGACATGCCCCGCTTACACCAAGTTACAGAGAGAGAGAGAGAGAGAGAGAGAGAGAGAGAGAGAGAGAGAGAGAGAGAGAAGGTTTAATCCGGTGTTAGTCAATACTTGAATCTTGGCCAAGCAAAGAGGATTTACAACTGGAGCAGCACAATCTTACCAGCACACATCCACAATTACACACACAAGGGCCCTGCGCTTACACTTCTGCTCATGTTTAAGATCATTGACTCGCATTAGCAACCATTTTTCACACCACCCAAGATCTGTGCATGGATCATACATGGGTGGGACTGAGCAGACCAGACCAGTGGAAATAGAAACAGGAAGCACAAGCATATGGCAGGAAGTCTAATTGCTGGAATACAATGAATGTTCTGAAGATCCACATCTGCAGCTGTTCTATCATCTGTCCAATCTATATTATCAATATCTGTTCAGCACAGCTCATGAGGGTCAAAAACTGCAGAGACCAAGAAGTCAGCTGACCTTTATAATCCAAACAGAGGCCACTTTAAAGTCACATCCAAATAATGAAAGAAAGGTCTATTTTAATATTCATCACCCTTTGTTTGGACAATATTCTATATAGATAAATATAATAATTTATTTATTTATCTATCAGAAGAATCACCATTCAATCAAACTGCACCCTGTTAGAAAAAAACGTTCAAAGCAAGATGTAAAATGTAGTTTAAAAAAAACCAAGGCTTGTTGCCCACACTGTTTTTGATCTAAAAACAATATAAGATGAAAAATGTTTACTGTTTTTATTCATTTTTTGACTGAATAATTGCAGCCCTGGTCAGCAGAAGAGACTTGAAGAGCAGCATAACAAGAAATGAAAAAACTATTTATCTTTCCTTTTTGTCCTTTAAGTTTGTTTAATTGTACACATATATTACTTTATTTATTTATTTTTCTCATGTTACATATTTAAATTCTCATGTTTATGTTTTACTTTCACTTCAACATGTTAGTGTTAGTAAAATATTCCAGGTTTATTTCAGTTATTTATTTATAGTCTAATGCCTTGCCAGCAACATAGGCTATATTCATGGCAAAAATAAAGCATCTCAATTTCACAAGCATTTCAAACGCCCATTTCAAAACAATAACATAGCCATTAAATGAATGAACAAACAAATATAAATATACAAAAATATATATGTAATACAGTTTTAAAAATAAGAGACAATTATAGTCTTATTATGAATATATTATTAGGTCTTTCAACTTAATGTATGACAAAAATGGCAGTAGATTTGTTTCAAAGGAAGTCAGAGTAACTAATAACCCTGGCTTATTTGGGACTTGTTTTATGAAACCGGCCCGGATTACACACTTCAGAGAATGTAAACAAAATGTGTGTGTTGTGATATCAGCTGTTCAGTCTGTCTCAACACACACACACTCGAGCTGAACAGCTGAGGAGGATACACATCAGGATTAGAAGCGTGAGAACTTTCATTGTGTGAGTGGATTCAGACCACTTTAATGAGTCAGGATTGAAGATCTCTGTCCTCTACCGACTCCAGGATGAGCACCCGTCTATGACCCTCATCACACACACACACACACACACACACACACCTCATTTAACCTCACTGAACCTCTGTGTCCTTCACTCTGACATCAAGTACAATGCTTTATTATGCTGTTAAATGTTAAAACAATGTTGAAAGTGATTAATCATCATGTGTGTCATGCACATCTCATAAACTCCTTTGATAAGCATGAATTTATTTCCTTTGTTGACATATTTCCTTCTGAAACTGGAAGTTAAAGCCAACAGATTTTATGTGCATCAAAGTCCTAACCTTGATTTGTTATTCTGTGGTTTTGGGGGTTGGACATTCTCATTCTAGAGAACATTTGATCGGACAAAATTCTGTATAGTGCAGGATGAACTTTCCCAGAAAAGAAAAACAGTAAGTTGTAAAAAATAAATATAGCAACTTATAGACAGACATGAGCTGAAGCCCACTGAAGTCCATTTCTGATCCTATTACACACCTCCGCAAGAAACAATCTCATCAGTCACAACAAAATAATAAAATAACTAAATTACTAGCATCCTGGGTTAATATAGTTACCTAGAACTAAAACAATAGAAAAATTGTGATTTAAATACAAACATCAACGGAAATAAAATTTATCTTATTTTATTCCATCTAAGTGTCATGGCAACATTTCATATTTTCATATACTGTAGTTAGTATCTGTCAAAGTTGTGCATTACAAGAGCATTACTCCAGGATTAATGCATGTTTAGGAATATCATTATGTCGCAAATCAGAAAATGTTTCAGACACTATGTTGGAAATAAAATAATTCTCTAAATAGTCTGTAACCTAACGAGCAGTCTTGAATGTACAGACAAATATCTGGGGGAAATCTGTTGGGTGGAAATAAGATAAATTGAGCTCTCATTAGGCTTTCCATTAGCCGGTCACATAATGGTGCTCGTCACACTGAATATGTCTGGTTTCACGTAGAATTTCATCACGTCCAGTCTAAATGAGCACACGTCTCTGACAGGACAGTCACAGCAGCCTCAGGCGCTACGACACACACTCTCCTAATGGAGCCGCTCCAGCCGCTGTTTACACACCATTCCCCGCTCACAGCTCGGAGTAATACTGGGGACAATATTCAGACCTAAATATAAGACGCATTTGAATTGTGTGTAAAATAAAGCATTAAATTTAACTAGTAAGCATAATGTGAAGCATATCTGTCAGTCATGCATGAATGAACAGCTAAGCTTCTGTAATAGTGCACTAAAAAAAGATAGATAAACAATTATCTAACAATTTTCACTTAAATGCTGTAATTTAATAAATAACTACAACAAAATGGCTAATAAAGTGGATGTGTTACACACAGTTAAGCAGGTTTAAAAATAGATTAGAAACTATTTTGTACTAGTTAATTGCAGAAAACTTCAATATGTTGAATTAAACAATAAAACACTCAATGCAGCCATGGAGCCATATTTTAGCCTAAAATACATATACATACAGTATATACACACTGTATGTATGTGTATATATGTATATTTTTTTTTATAATGAGCAGATTCATTCTAATTCTAAGCAATCTTAAATGAATGCATTTTGACTTTATAATCTGTAATAATTTATTTAATTTAATCACATTAAAAAAAATTAAAAATTGCAATTTTTATTTATTTATTTTGGGTCTAATTAGCTGGAAAAGGTATTTGTTAATATTATTTTCCCATTATTTACATCATCAGAAAAAAAAATTACAATTACAAAAGATTATTAAAAATAATATATAATAATATGATAATTTATAATAAAATATATATATATATATATATATATATATATATATTAGATATAATTTCTTTCCTTTTTTTAAAGAAAAATAACTTCTAGTATACAAATTTTTTACAGATTTGTATGTGTTTTTTACTGACAATAATAACTAGTGATATCAGGAACTTAAAACTAATGGTGTGAACAGAGCTTAAAAACAACATATCTGAAATTGTAGTAAAACGTCATGTTGTTCCAGAACTGCTTCCATCTACTTACACAAACACATGAACCACAGACAACGACAACACAGCTACACTAACAAAAAAAGGAACAGAAAGAAACAACAGTAGATGTGTGTGTGTCTGTGCTCAGCTGTTTAACGTGCGTCTAATTTCCCACAAAAACAGTTCCTTCTTGCAGCACTGCAGTAAGATCCCTGTCTGTCTCATTGCTCTCTGATCAACTCGCAGCAGAGCCGTCTGTCTGCAGACGCTCACAAAGACCGCCGGAAACACAGAAAGAAGAAATCAATGAAGAGAGGACAGCAAAGGACGAGGGATTTCACATTGTGTAATTTGCTTAAATTCTACATTTTAGATGTCTAATTTAGATTTCGAACTATTTCATTACAGTACCATGCATGTATGCAACAGTAATATGGTGAAATATTATTACAATATTAAATAGCTGATTTGTATTTGAATAAGTGTTTGTAAATCTATTTTATTTCTTTGATCAAAGCTGTATTTTTAGCATCAGTCTCCATTCTTTCCTGCAGAAATCATTCTAATATCCCATTTGCTGATCAAGAAACATTATAAGTCATATCATGAATAGTTTCAAAAGAAAAGCTACATTTTTTTCTCTTTTGTAAATATGCTACTGTGTAACCAATGTACAATCACGACAGTAATGTACATTAAATTGACCCAAACACTGGAGCTGAATGGAGTGAGTGGGTGGATGGAGTGATAAATAGAAGCATGTGTTTAACCTGGAACGATTCGATGTGCAAATGTGGAAACAAAATAAGAAAAGGGTGACAGAGCGGCAGAGAGGGACACTGTGCGCCGATAGCGATGCTGTGTGTGTGTGTGTGTGTGTGTGTGTCTGGTCTTTGTTGTCTGGTGCAATAGAGTGTGTAAAATCCTCCACATGTGTTGCACTCGCTCACAACAGCTGTTCGAACAAAGAGCTCACGGACCCGCCCCAAACACACGGCACATCATCACAGCAGTGACATCAGCGTGATGGATGGCTTTCTCAACATGTTCCATCAGTGTGTGAGAAAAATCACACATCGAAATCTCTCTGTAAGGACTGATAATAATAAAACTTCAAATAAACCATAATAACCAAGCCCTAACCAATGACTATAATATTCATTTTTACGTGCTGGATTTTGGTGTTGTAAATAATGAATGTTTAATTACACACGAGCAAACCTGTGGACGTGCCGAGCAATGACGGGAGGTTCAAAGTCTCCTGTACACTTTGCCCCGGTGCAATATAAAGAAATATAGCAGACTGTAATAACATCACAGTCTCTGATAGCCATGCAAACGCGCTCAAGAGACAGAAAACACAACAGACGCTTGTGCTTCAGCTTCAGCTAAAGATGCTTCAGCTTTGATCACAGCAATGCATTATATTTTAACCTGTATCACACAGAAAATAATTATTTTGAATTGTAATAATATTTCATAATGTTTTTGTTTTTAATATCGTTTCAGCCTCGGTGAGCAGAAGAGGTTTCTGCTACATGCCCTCATTAGCTCCTCCTGTTGTCAGCTGATGTCTAACACAGGCATTCTGACACAGAGGTGTTGTTGTTTGTTAAAGATCCTCGTATTTCTACACTACGGTGGACTTTAGGATCTACTGGGACAATGATGAAACCTGGATCTCTTACAGTGAAACCGCGATCAATCACGCCAGCAGAGTCAATACAATCTCCATTAAACTCTTACCAGCACAAACACTTGAGGAATGTTTCTGTAAATCTGAGCTGATCGTTTTAAACCGAATGACAAAACAGCCTTCAAGATATTCAAGCCAGTTATAAATAAATTAACATGATTACCACACAGGTAAACTAGTTGACATTTAAGACTTTTCTGCTTTATCTATTTCAGCAAAGGTTGAGCTATCGTTTGGGGTCAGTAGGACTTCTTTTTATTTTAAAGACATTTTTGTATTCATCAAGGATGCAGTAAATTGCTCAAAGTGACAGCAAAGACATTTATAATGTTACAAATTTTCAATTAAATGAAATAGAAATATTTCTTGAGCAGCAAATCAGCATATTTCAGCTTGGCGTCACAGGGATAAGTTGCAGTTTACAATAAATTCACATAGAAAATCGTTTTTTTTTTTTTATTGTAATAAGATTTCACAATATTTTTAAACACATAAATGCAGCTTTGGTGAGCGGGAGAGACCAGCTTTAAATAGTTTAAGGTATTAGACATTCAAGTTGAATCTAAACCAAAAGGCTAGCAACTGCTCTGAATGACTATCAGATGTGCTTGTCTTGCAGGTTTGAGTCAGAGTTTGCGTTCAAGATCTCCTGACATCACAGAGGCTGCGGCTCTTGATTGACAGCCATGATGATGTCAGCTGGTTGTCAAGACAACACCTTTCAGTCACATCAGCACCAGTCCAATGCTGACAACAGGAAGTCAGTCAACTGTACTCATCACGTAACTCATTCGGATAAATTTTCCTGACCAATGGCCTGATTTTATGTTCCAGAATATGTGTTGTTTAAGTCCGCCTCCCTTGCCTATATACTATACATAATCACATGACCTATTATGATCAACGCAGTGAGTTTTCATGAATGGGTAGGGCTGCAAAATAATCAAATTAAAATCTAAATAAATCAATTTTATCCAAAAAATAAGTTTAATGGCTTAACATTTAAAAAATGAACAACAAAAGAATATTATGCTAATAAAATATGACATATTAGTGTTGTAATGTATTACAGTCATTTTTAATTTTTTTAAATGTTAACATTTTTAATTGTAAAATATAAATTTTTATTTTCCTGTACCATCATTTTAACAAATGACATAATAAAATAGTAAAACATTTTTTTAAGAATTATTCAATAAATATTTAGTTTATATTACTAGTTGTAATACTAGTAAATGTTAATTTTTTAGGCTGATGTATTGCCATACTAGCTTTACATGGCAAATATAGATTCAAATAAATAAATAAACACTAGGAAAAAAAAATCCAATTTTTGCAATTCAAGTTTTTGTCATGACATTAAAAATTAGGCCAAAAACTTGTTTTACAAGTCAGGCGTGCTGATAAATATTCACAACCCCCAAATTGTGAGTCCCTATAAACAAGCACAGCAAACCTGTAAATGATTTTCATTTCCCTTTTAATTCGCCATTTGATCCCCAAACCGAACCAGCCCTGGGGAGGTTTACCAAAACACATAACTGAACGAACCACAGATCTTCAGAAACCAATCATCACTTAGGACCCGAGGTTTATGAAACTCCAGGAAAGGGCTTTAGTGCTGGAAATCATGATGATGGTGTAAAACTAAAGCCCAGCAGCTCCAGGACAAAAGAAACAATACTTCTATTGTTCCGTTCCACAGAAGAACCTCGAATATAACAATACCAAACATTCAGTAACCCTAACCCAAGCTACAAGATCTTCAACACGTCATCACTGCTCAACTCAAAACAACCAAAGAAGAAATCAATAGTGAACAACAGCAACTCAATCAATGAGGGGCGATTCACTCACAGATCCTGATGCCTTACTCAAGACCAAATCATGATATGGATCATCTTTAAAAACTGGTCAAATACTAGCTGATATAATCAGTTTACCATAGTCCCAAATATAACTTCAACTTCTGTGGAACTCATTTGATCATTTTCTAATCAAGTTAAACTACAACCAAAAAGATCTTCAGATAATACACACCCCTAGAATTGATTCTCTAAACATTTAAAATACCACATCTAACGACCAATAACAGCCGATGAAGCTCATACAAAAGCTTTTTAAAACAGATAATGCTGCACTCTCCTGACCCGTCCTCCACAACAATGCACTGCCCAATGCTTTCATTTCTACTCTCAAGGTTATAGTGTGCAGCAGGATGCATAAGCATTGACACTATTCGTTTGCATTTAAAATAAAAAAGGCTGTCCATATAAACTGCTGTTTAAATGGTCTTCCTGTACAACAAGCACAGTAATATGAGAATATGCTGAATGTGCGAGATATAAAACGACCACAGTCTTTTAACTACAGGCCCACAAAACTCAATTACAGGGAGAGACAACACACACACACACAGTATCTCTACCTCTCTCACACACTCATGATGTGTTCTGAATCCCAATGGAATGTGATGAGATTCGGCAGCTCTGATTGGCCGAAAAAGCAGGAAGTGAAGCAGGAACGGCCAATGAGAAGCACAGACACTGTCAGACTGAGCCAATCAGAATCTCAGTTCATGATGAGGGCAGCAGGGATTGGTTAAACAATGGTGGGTGGCTAAAACAGGCCTATCAGCACTGCTCTATGAGTCAAACAAAGCCTCTCTTGTCAAGGAATAGATTTTATACAACAAGAGGTGGAATTACAAGTGCATTATGATGTTAGCGTTCACAATATACATCCTCCCGCATCGTAACTTTATTTTAGTCAAACCCAAATGTTGAAGAACATGTCATGAACCAGTCTGTGAAGAGAGATTATTTACAAATGTAAATGAATGTTAGTGGAATTAGGAAGTATTGCGATAGCAATCCAAAGAATTATTTACATTTCAGAGCATGTTGAGCTATGCAACACGAGCCAGCCAATCTGTCTGACAATCTATGCATGTCGAACTCCGAAATCTGTACAAAGCCACAACATTTACCAAATTAACATGCGTCGTCCAGTTCTGTTTCATACAGTTAACAGTCTTTACACTGTTTTAGGTTTACTGATTTTTAATCATGTTTTTATATATTGTATGCAGCCTATGAATCTGACAAGATTCAAATTTCATTGCAGATTGTGTAAAACTATGTAACAAATAAAAAATAAACTATACTAATAAACTAATTCATTAACTCTAACTAGAGTTCATCATACCTAACAGTCCAACCATCATCTGCATACTGTACGTACACAGGATTCTCACCAAACCTGTCCCACACACACACACCCCTAATACACGCAGGACAGAATGTAAACTTTCATATCTAATTAGACTGCATCCTCTGTGATTGAGTCGTACCGAAGCGTCCGCATTTATAAAATAAGCATTTATATTATTAACCTTATGACTTGTTTAACAGTTTTAAGGAAGAGTGAAATTCCTCTGCTATATGATGCTCTCAGATTGACATGCGCCTGCTAAGACATGTCTCTCTATCTGTATACACACATACCTCCATACATCCTGAGAAATTCACAGTGATTTGTGAGACAGCTCCAATCCCTTCAAATACTTTCCCCCCATGTATTTAAACCTGACTGCAGTTACATCACTGAAACATGCTTAAAGACACATACCATGTAACAGAAGCTAGATTTAATATGCTACAATTACACCACCCAGAAAGCAAAACTGTTACCACACACAAAATTAAAAGGTTTTCATTATTCATCACTCAAAATCCTTACATGTCTTTGTCACAGCAAGCCTCACCTGTCCAGTATATATGTTTGCAGATCTATTGCATTTAAATCAAGTCGTAATTATTCATCAATGCATACACCACAGCACAAGTGTCTGACTCTGATCTTAATAATGCACTAATATGTATTAGTACAAATTTGCTGAATATAGCTTAGCTGACATCTAAACTAGTGGCCTCTGTGTTGGTAACAGCCAACAGAATAGCCTAGGCTCCTTGATAATTACTGCTTTATATGCTGAATCAGACAAATCTGGGATATCATAAATTATCAGACAGCTGGAGGTCAGAAAGGGAATGGATATAATCAGACACTCTAAAAGGAATAGTGCAGGCAAAAAAAATCACTTACATCACTTACCAATGGGTGCTCTGCGGTGAATGGGTGCCGTCAGTATGCGAGACCAAACAGCTGATAAAAACATCACAATAATGCACAGCACTCCATCAGTTAACATCTTGTGAAGAGAAATGCTGTGTGCTCGTAAGAAACAAATGCATCATTAAGACTGATACTTCTGGTCAAAATATGAGTCCATAATCCATAACAACGCTCATCTCATGTTGTTTCTCACATCAAAATCACCCACATATTTATTTAGAACTGTTCGGCTTGCTCGATTTGTGTAGATTTCTCTCCTGATTCAGACCAGATGACTTTTTCACAAAGGAAGACAATGTTACGGATAGACGAAGCAACAGTTTAAAATGAACAAGGCCTTAATAACGGATGTGTTTCTTACAAACAAATGTGGATTATTGTGATGTTTTTTTAGCAGCTGTTTGGACACCATTAACAGAAACAACCAGTGCAGCTGAAAAAAATATGTCAGTAGTGTAAATGTGTCACTGCTGAAGCAGAAGGGGGAGAAATCAGGGCTGTTTAACAGCATGCAGGCATATGTGTGTGTTCGTGGCCCTGCTTGTGTCTGATGCAACCACACCGGAGATCGATGCGATATGAAACCGGTAATACTGTCCAGAATCAGTCAGCAGAAAACAGCTCTGAGACTGCAGGAACTCTCATGATCAAGATGAGGATATTTATATAAACACCGACAGATCCCACATCACTTAATCACTTAAGGCCAACACATCTGACAATTTATTCTCCAAAAATCATAACATTTGTGCATTTATTTATTTAAACTCGTTCTCTGCCATGGCTGGACTTTCAAAACAGCAACAAAAACAAAACACACACACAGTGATCAGAAGAATCTATGCTGTCATCAGGTTCAATCAGAACGCCAGACATCTGTAATTTCTCTGTGATCAAAGCTCCGCCGCCGCTGGATCACAGCGATACAATCTATCAACAACGAGATACAAAGTTGCGGATCGCAGCTAGTGTGAGGTGTTACAATGTATTACAGACGTTCCATCCGGTCGCGCGCGGTTACTACAGGCTGCGCTGGATACGCCACAGTAAACACCCCAAACCGGCGAGACCTTCAGATCTGCGGCTAAACACACGCAAATACTCACCCGAGATCTGCGATCGGGCCTGCAGGGATCGCCGGGTGTCCTCCGGGGTTAAATCCGCCCGGTCATGAGTGTTTCCCGTGGACAGAGACGTGTCCGGGAGGGAGAGATTAGCCTGCGTCCCTCTCTCTCACACACACACACACACGCGCGCGCACGCTCGCGCTCGCAGGGATGAGAATGCAGGAATGTGACGTTTAGTCCGGTTTGCTGACAGGACACGGGCACGTGGCAACCGGGGATTGTGGGAAGTTGAGTTCAAAGAGAATGGCTATTTTTATTTACTATCTTGCTGAATGGTTATATTCTGTAGTATCTATTTCAGTTTATTTAATTTTTTGCACTAATGCTTTGGAAATATTTCTTTGTAAAAATAAAAGCTAATAAAGTTCTTATAAATAAAATAATATAATGCAAACATTTGTCTATAAATAAAAAGTAAGTAAGTATTTAATGACAGGAACTACTATTTTATTATAAAAAAGTCTAACTTAAAATAAAAGTGTTTGGAACAACTTTTTGTAGTGTCATCATCATGTTTTCCCCCTTACTAAAATGTAATATCCTGGCCTTTTGATTCATATAGTACTAAAGTTAATTTATTTTATTTTTATTATATTTTATTTCATTTGTAATATGGTAGTTATTTGTAGTTTAATGTATATATTTTATTGATGCATTGGAAATGCAGTTAAAATACTTATTAAAAAATAAATAAATTAATAAAATACATATATTCATTTAGCCTATAAATGATAGCTAGCATAAAAACAGTTTGTTTGTTATTATCCTGATTTGATTATTTTTTTATTTTTATTGATATGCCAATACTTAAATACTAAAATAGTAATAAATAAGTATTTAAGATAATAAAATAATATAATGTATTAATCTATAAATCACCTATAAATGATGCCTAACATGAAAAGAAAATGTTAAGTAAACATTAAGTATTAAAAACTGACAATCTAATTAAAAGAACATTTTTAAAGTACATTCCCCTAGAAAACAAAAAAAACATATTTTGATAACACTAAAATGTATTTCCAAGAATACCACAGTGTTATCAAAGTTAATTGTACAAAAAAATTACTATACTACCAGGGTTACTAAGGAGAAAACTAGGGTAATTTTCATACACAGAGCATATTCAGTCCTATAATAGCAGATATTAGATGACATACTGTATAAAAGTGCATCAATACAGCCAATATCTTTCCTTGTTTTCTGCTGCCCCCTAGTGGTCATAAATATCCTCATTCGCACTCTGTGTATTTTGTCTGTTCACTATCGCCCTCTTGTGCAAGTTTAGTAAAAAAAAACATATGTAATACTTGGCATTTGGCATATTTAACTGGAACAAAGATTTCTTTAACTTATAATGAAGACATAACCTAATTATGAAAGTAGCTAAAAATATATAATAAAATAAAATACATCTTAAACATTTGTTGTCCATGTTAACTTTTTGTTTTAGGGTTTGGAAATGTATAATATGTAATACATATAATCATTGTTAAAGTTCACTTTTTTCTGTCTATGGCCCTGTTGTGGGGCATTAAAAGTAAATCGCGTTGTGAGGAATAGAATAACAGTATTTACAATAACAAGGTCCTAGATTAATTTCCACAACTTTAATTAATCATGGAGTTTTGTCCACTTTTTTTTTTGAAAGACGTACTGTAAGTTAAATAAAGGTGTTAAATAACAATACTAGAGTTGCCAGGTATGCATAACAAAACTAATCCAAACAGTAACACAGCGGCGGTAACCCAACTATCAAAACTTTAAATACCATTTCTATTTTATGCAGATTAAAATACACTATTTCATATTTACCATAAACAATGCCCAAAGGCTCCATATCAGTGGCCCTCCTTAACAAAAAATCAAAAAAATAAATGAATCATCGATAGAATATAAAATATCGCAACAGAAGTAATTCAGTCAAATATAATAGAATTTTTTTTTTTTTTTTAAGTTGTCTATTTTCGCAGGAAAACCGCGCACTTGGCAACCCCGCGATCATCTCGCTGTACTTCAGTCCCTCACAGCCTCATTTTCATTCGCGTCAGAAATTAAATATGGCGCTACCCTGACTATTATGTATTCTGAGAAGATTCAAAAAGACAAGTGGAAAGTCGCCTCCCTCTACATGCCAAAACACATGTTCACACGCACACGCACACACACAATTATCACTTGGTTTGTGAAGGTCATCGCATGTGATGTCCTTCTTCGACACCTTTCAGTCGCTTGGCCATTTTGGCGAGAATTGTTTTCATCAATAACAGCACTGCCAAGCTCAAGTCTTACACACACACTGACACTCAGAAGTCTCCTGAAGTTCCACACTCTCCAGATGGCAATAACACTTTAGCTGTCGCTGTCAGAGACTAATTAATCTTCCTGGTGTGATCCATCTTCCTGCAGACTGCAGACTCTTCCTCCATCCTCTCTATCACTCCATCTCTCGCCCGGCCTGGACAGCCTGTCACCAGCGCAGGCCTCCACACACACCGGCCCCCGTTCTGCGAGAGCACCTCAAAATCTCCATTTCCTCCTGAGAGACTCCATGATGCCAAAAATCAGCAGCATCCAGACAGTTTTCTAGCTTAAGTTTGTTGTTTGGTTGGTACTCACTATAATCCGTTGTCTTCTCTCTTCCTATTTGCTGCTTAACAATTACAAAAACACTTAACCTAATAATTCTCCATTGCAGCCAAAGTGTCTGAAAATTAGTAAATTAAAATAAACATCACAACAAACCAGTTCTATTTTAGGATCACTGATGTACTAGTATAATTTTGGTTAATATTTCAAATGAAATATTTTTATATTTTGCTTTCACTTTAATTTTAGTTGAGGTTTTAGAAATTTTGTTGCGTTTTGTCATTTTCATGCTTTTTTTATTTTTTATAAATGTCTATTTTTAATTATTTAATTTAGTTCTAGCTATTTAAAGAAAATAAAAAAATGTTTTTTTTTATATAAAATAAAACTTTTTTATTTCGTATTATTTATATTTTATTTATATTTACTTTTAATAGTTTTAGTTCATGATAATATTGTTTTATGTTTTACTTACAATTATTTTAATTTTAAATTTTTCAGCATTTTAATTGCTTTTTTTTAATTTTAGTAATTTTTTTCTTTTTTCTTTTAATTAAGTACTATATCAAAGAAATATAAGAAATGTTGCCTTGGCTACAAGCTGAAATAAAATAAGTTTGATTTTATTTTAATATATAATATATTATAAACAAATTATTTTGTGTTTTATTTTATAGTTTTATTATACTTTTTATGTTTTTAGTAAATAGAAAAAAAAATATTGGTAATAAAAATGATTGTCAAATGAATAAACCAATATTATTTTAGTATTACTTATTCTGTTATAATAATTTCAGTTTAATTTTATTTACATTTTTAAGTTTGTTTTACTATCTTTTATGTCTATTTATAATTTTAATTTATTTAAATTTTGTTGTTTTAGTACTTCAACACCAAACAAAAAATGATAAATGTTGCCTTGGCTACATGGGTTTAGTAGTAGCTAATGCTAATAAACAACAACAAAGAAACAAAAACAAATAAAACAGCAAAACTACGATATAAAGGAAACACTATAGATATGAATGATTTTACAGCAATAACTGCCTCTAATAAAACAAGTACTGTGGTGATATTATAGTATAACACATTCTAGAATAATTATGGTATGACCGCTATATTATTTAGAATAAAAAATGCTATTTTGGACATCTATGCCATCTATGTTTTTGGAAGTACCATTAAGTATTGTATAAGTCACTATAGCACTTCATTACTAACTGGATGTTCCATTATATGATTTATAAGCATGAAATGGTGCAGCTCAGATCTAGTGCGTGTTTTATATCTGCCATCTGAGCACTGGGTTTGTTTCGGTGATTCAACACACTTTATTGTAATAGTCTGTCATTAGATGGTGAGTCAGGCGGGCGTCGTGCCAGGCTGTGTGTGGGCAGTGGGCTCGGGCGGCACAATTTGTTGACTGTTTATTTGTCATGAACGTTTGTGTGCATTCCATTTCAGCTGCGACACACACATTCCCACACAATACGACCACTACATGTGTGATCTGGGTCATTCCTAACGTCGTAATATTTTGGATAAGACATTAAGCTGAACGTTTTTAAAGATAAAAATCGTATTAGCTTGTTTTATCAGAGAACAAAAGGTTACATTTCATTTTTCAGCATTATTTATTCATCAAAATTTAGAAACGGAGCAGTTATATTCTTAGGAATACTGCTTTAAATGAGGATGTTTAGTAAAAGCTATTTAACTAATAATAGCCAGTATTAGTAATGGATTTGATTGTATGGGTCAAAATTATAGATTTTTTATTTTATGCCAAAAATCATTAGGATATTAAGAAAAGATTATGTTCTGTGAAGATATTATGCACATTTCCTACTGTAAATATATGCAATAAATATTTCTTATTTGTAATATGCCATTTTAAAGAACTGCATTTAATGGCAATTTTCCTCAAAATGTGTTTTTGCACCTTTAGATCACAGATTTTCAAATAGTTGTATATCTACTAAATAGCCATACATCAATAGAAATATTATTCATTTAGCTTTTAGATGATGCATAAATGTCAATTTCGAAAAATGTATTTATTTTGTATTTGTATTATGTATTTATTTATAATAATTTAATTATTTCTATATATAAAATAGTTGCAGGTATTAAAAATATACATACATTTGAATAAAAAGAGCTGAGAGGAATCTCATAATTGAAAAATAAATGAGTTTGCAGGATAACTTAACTTTGATACTTAAATGGGTTTTTGAAGGTTACAGGAATGACCCATCCGTTTATTCCATATTTTACCCAAAACGGCCCGCACTTTCCAGACACAACACAAGTGGGTTGATGTAAAGACTGTTCTGCGTTTGTTTTTCTCTGTGAATACTGTAGCTGTGTCCAGAGCGAGCGAGCAGAGCCAGCGGAGGGTATGCAAGGCAGTAATTAGCGAGGGAGAGCCGGCGTGATGATATTTCTGTGAGGCTGTGGCCTGCGTTTAAAAACTGAAACGTGGAATTATGCAGGACGGCCACCTCCCTTCCTTCTGCTCTACGGCCCCGTCCCAAACATAAACAACATCAGGCCCTGCGTTCAGCCACCTCCGCACCTGCTCACGACAACATCACTCACCCGTCTGTGGATCTGAATGACGGCCAGATGAACTATCAGCAGGGTTGCCAGGTCTGCGAAACAAAACTAGCCCAATGGCCAATCAAAAGTAACCTGATGACCATATCCTGAATATCAAAGCAATTGATATGTTAATTGACAACAATTATATAGCAGTGATTATTATGGTCTTGTTGAGGAGAGGCATGTGGTAAGTTCACCTAAAAACGAACATTGTGTCATTAATTGCTCACCCTCGTGTCGTTCCAAACCTATAAGATCTTCGTTCACCTTCGGAACAAAAATGAAGATATTTTGATGACATCAGAGAGCCATCTGACCCTCCATAGACAGCAACACAACTGAAATGATCCAGAAACATGGTAAAAACATCGGTAAAACAGTCCATGTGACATCAGTGGATCAACTTTAGTTTATCATAGTAATGCCCTGGAAGCCACCCTTCCACAGGAAACACTGTAGCAACATAACAACACCCTGGGAACCACCCAGAGCTCCCTAGCAACTCCCTAGAAACCACAAAGCAATGTGATTAAAATAATTGGAGCATCTTAGCAACTGCATAGCAACACCCAGAACACCTCAACAACTCAAAGCAATGTTAAAGCACTACATCACCCAGAGCAACACCTTAGATACCACATAGCGATGCGATAGGAACTCTTAAGCAACTGCACAGGAATGCACGGAAAGCTATCAAGAACACCCTAGCAACTCCCTAGAACTCACAAAGCAATATAATGAAAGCACTCCGCAGCACCTTAGCAACTGCGTAGCATCTCCCTGAAAACCACCCAGAACACCCTAGCAACACTCTGGAATATTCTAGCATTACAAGGTTAAGTTTCATTCGGGCAAACACTACTCACACTTGTTTTTAAACATAAACGTAGAATTGCAGCGCTCATCAGCAGATTGAGTCCAGCTCCAGACACAGAGAGAGATGACTGACAGCAGCTTTTGAGCTTAAATGCCTGAACATTTAAACATAATTGAAGATGAGCAGGTGTTACAAACACATAAATCCTCACTCAGTGTGTGTTTGGCTCTTTGACCAGCAGGTGGGGACAGAAAGCAGGCCAGACCATCGCCGTGTGTGAGTGTGTGTGAGCGGTTCTCATTCCGTTTTTTACTGCTGTCTGTGGCATCAGTCCTCCCAGCAGAGACCCTAATAACTACAGTCATAAGCTAAAATAGTTTTTAATTGTGCTTAGACTTTAATGCAACTCTAGAGTTACTGCACAGTATTTGAAGTAAAACAGAATTCAAAACAAACACAAAAAGATTCCAAAAAGTAATATGCTACAATGTTACTTTTACATTTAGTCATATTGATGACAATAGAAGCAATAATAAATGATACACTATACAATTACATAGGCTATGCATTGTAAAACATTACAATGTAGTATTTCGAAACCCACAAATTACAAAAGTAAACACATTAAAAACAGCAGCATCATGAAAGTCATGAAAATATAATTTAATGTGCGTTTTACGTTCTTCAGATGACGTATTGTTGTCACACGAACTCATTACATTCCGCTTAATTTGAGTTTCATCCAGTTATAAATGTTTGTAGATATTTTACATCTCTTTAATCATAGACTGGAAATCCTTAAGCTTCGGTTATGACAACGAAATAAAAGGAAAGGTGTGTTGCATTGTGGGATACAGTGTGATCTGTTTTATAGGCTACAGCACATTGTAAGCATGATTTTTTTTTACAAGTGCACGCATAAAGCATCCTGCAGAAACACTAAAGTAGTATCCTGAACGAAGTTTTGAATCACTTCACTTTAAAAATGAACTTTTTTCCGCGTGCACGTCGTGTTGCCCTCTGTTGGTGGTCCGCGGTAGCGCGTCAGCCCCCTGCTGCGGCCGCTGGCGGCGTCGGGCTCTGGGTGAGTGTGTGAGCACCCGTTGAGTAGGTGGGTGAGCTGGAAGAGTGTGGGAGAGGTGGTAAGGGGGCAGATGGGCCGAAGAGAGAAGTTCATGGAGGACGTAGAAGGTGTCAGGTACAGGAGAGGG
Organism: Enteromius thamalakanensis; assembly: GCA_032357475.1. Lineage (NCBI taxonomy): Eukaryota > Metazoa > Chordata > Actinopteri > Cypriniformes > Cyprinidae > Enteromius > Enteromius thamalakanensis. Next base: position 300,521 of record JAUCMT010000025.1, on the reverse strand, counting down.
AGGGTGAGAGAGAGACAGACAGACACAGCTCCTTATTACACACTTTCCCATCTAGTTTAATTCACAGATTCAGTCATGTAGGTTCTGAGCACACTCTTAAAAATACAGGCAGGGGTTTTGGAGTCTGATGTTACAAGAAAACATAGTTTAACTTTTTGTTCTTTAGGAAACCTGTGTGTGTATATAGACCTACTTTTCCTATATTAAAACACTGATCTAAAGAACTTAAATAACAAATAACTAAACTTACTAATCTGTATGAGAACTTTTATTAGCTTCTAAAGAACAGAATGCAAAAAATGAGTGTTGTCAAATGATTGTTTACAAAATAATAGTATTTGTTTACATAATATGAGTGTGTGTGTATACTTATTGTGTATATATAAATGCAAACACATGCATCTATATATTTATGAAAGATATGTTATGTTTATATAGCCTATTAAATATATTAATATATAATAATATAAAATAAAAGAATATGAATATGTAAATGTATATAGATGTAAATATTTTATAAATGTATACTTTATGTTTTTATTTATATAGGGTAACTGATATATCAAGGAAAAATAAACAAACAAAAACCCTCTAACACTGAAGATAAAGCTCTCTCATGCTATTTGTAACTAAGAATGAAGGTACATTTTCTCATGTTATTTTTTATTTTATTTTATTATTATTATTATTTTTTTACATTTTTGCAGTCACGTATAGGACACAGTCCAATTTTTATTTGTTAACTACCCATATACATAATAGATATACACATTATACACAATATAATACACAATTAAATATATAAATAATAAAAATATATAATTAAATAAATAAATGCAATCTGCAAATGATCTTTTATTATTATAAAAAAATCTATAAAACAACAAAAACTATTTATCTTTAAACAATTTGGTTCTGGATAATAAGCCTATTTATTAACTTGTTTCTTTCTTTGTAATATTACTAGTTCATAAAACAAACACTGATCAGAATAACCTATAAACATGCAGATCTTCATTAATCTCCAAAAACATGAAAAAAGAAAAGTTTTTGTTTAGAAGGCAAACTTTATTTATGTAGGTTTATATTATTTTTGCTAATTTTTAATATTATTAATATTTCATAAACTAAAATACTGATCTGAAGAAGTCTGTAGATTGAAAATATTATTATTGATTTTTCTCGATTAATATTCCATAAACCAAAACACCGATCTGACAAAACAGACTGTACATTATATCACAAGCAGTGGTTAAACGCGTGCTGGTGTTCAGCGTGTGTCACAGATGTTAAATGAACTCTGCTTAATTTCTTCTTTAATGAGCATTCCTGAGAGGCTGATGCTTGTTTGAATGTCGCTCTTGGTCGGACAGTCACATTTTATTGCTGTTTTCTATTACAGTTTCTGTCTGGACACCTTGTTAAGCACAGATTGGCACAGTTTCTCTCTCTCTCTCTCTCTGTGTGAGAGATCCTTCAGCAGACAGTCTTAAAACCTCCACGTCTCTGCTGCTCTCAGCCAGAGGATCATGTCATCAACTTTATATGTTAAAATGACCAGATTTCCACAAACTGTCCCACTGTTTCAGTGACCCACGTGTCTGTTTGTTAAACACATTTGCTCATTTTCTTCTTCTTTTGTATTGTGAAAGCAGAAACAATCTGGTGCTTCATCTTCTAAGTTAGCTGCCAGACGAGTGATTCTCTTTTACAATTATTTGACAATTTTCAGTATGACAGAAACAAAGATAAGTGTAAAACATTACCTTCCGTTATTTAGCACAATTAACACAAATGCATTTGATTTAATAACGGCAAGCCATTGCTGTTCTCAGAGCTGTGCTTTCTTTATTAAAGGTTTTAACAAATATGTTAACACAATGTCCTAACATAAAGAAAAATGTATTTATTAATTTAAAATACATTACATTGTATATATATATATATATATATATATAAAGCAATGATTTTTTAAAATGTTTTGAAAGGCTGCAATCCAGTAAAAACTGTAATATTATAAAATATAAAAAATATAATATAATATTTAAAAAAAAATTCTGTGATCAAAGCTGTATTTTCAGCATCATCACTCAAGTCTTCAGAGTCACCTGATCCTTCAGAAATCATTCTAATATGCTGATTTGCTTCTCGAGAAACATTTCTGATTTTTATCAGCGTTGCGCTGCCCTATCTTTTTAAAGAAAACTCTGATGAATAAGTTTGATTAATTTGGAACAGAAACATTTTAAATGCCACTTATTATCAGTTTCATGCATCCTTGAAGAATAAAAGTATTTATTTCTTTTAAATAAAATTTTTACTGACCCCAGAACTTCTGAAAGATGGATAAAGAAACACTTCATCCATCCTCCATCCTCAGATTATTGCTGGTGAGAATTTAATTTGACATAAATCTAGGTGAATTTGCGACAGTATTTCGTATATTTGTATCTGAACTCATAAACCTAACCTATATTGAATGCTAAGAAAATTCTACAATAAACAGAACGAGCAGAACTGACTTCACAACGCACTAAAAATCAGATACATTAACAATAACTGGACTGCCAGTGAAGAGACAGATCCTGCAGAAGTTTAACCAGATACAGACGCTTGATCTACTGAACTGATATTCATTCTTTCTTTTTTGGGGGCTATTGTGAACAAATGCATGTAAATTCCTTTTTTTTTTTGGTTCGTTCTTTAGCAGGAACCTTTTTAATAAAGTGATTTACAGGAAAGTGGCAACAATTAGAGCAGGTTTATAGGAATCAAAAGTCCCCAAAATCACACCCTGATGATTAATTATGATGCTACTGGAGTTTATAAAAGGTGTCGACAGATGAATTAAATCAGAAGAGCGGCCAAACCCACGAAACAACGAGCGCAATCAAAAACCCGTCGGTCGAGGTTAAAGAGCGAGCAAAGTCTGCACTTATCAGTTTATTTTGCACACCCATCTCATGGACGTTGATCGACGGAGCTTTGATTTGAGTCGTGAGCTGCTTCAGTGGGTGTAGGTTTCAAACCATGAATTTTAAATCGACCAGGTTTTGCATATGAATAAGATCCCACCAGATCGATATCAGGCCGAAGGCGGCAGGGGAAGGAAAATAAACAAAAAAAAATCATAAAAATGCAACACATGACAAGGGTCAAAGCAGAATGTGTTCCAGTTAAAAACAAGCAGTCACCCCACACCCTGTTAAAAACATGCCCTGTTGTGTGTCAGAGGGGCGTAAAGTCAGATCAAGTCTCACTGGATACACTGGCTCTCGCTAAAACTCGCCAAAACCAAACCCACATAAAGACTAACGGCTTTACCAGTCTAATGTTTAATTAGACCAAACCCCTGCCCTCCTTTCCTGCCCCGAACAGACTGGAATCCTGCACATAATCACCCCCAGCGTCAGGCCGGGACAGAAACCGCATGGTGTGACTGCAGACTGGCTTTCTGGGGGGGGTTTCTGGGCACAGCCCAAGCTTTTGTGAATGCGTTTCGGCAGTATCCGGCGTTTCTCCGTCATCGTGTCTGGGTTTGGAGGACGTGAGCATCGTCCAAACTATTTACACTAATTGTATATTTACTGTTGGTAAATCACAGTGGATTTCTGAGGGAGGGAGATCTTTTAGCGCTCCAAAAATACTGAGCGCAGCAGGTGGAGGGACTTACATACAGGCTTTTAAACCTATTTTTTCATCCGCAGTGGTCTTGGACTGATTAATCACATCTATAACGTGTCATGTGTTTTGAATAGGGTCAATTATATTTTGTGAATTAAATAGAATGAGTGTCATTCATGAAATTAAAGATAAAAAATTGTCCACTTTAATTGCTGCATTGAGTTCAATGTGATGTTAGGATGGTTCCACAATAACATTTTAGTAGATCTACAGTAGTACTTAATTCTCAATGAAGATGCATTTTATTACTGTATAGAAAGAAATACTGTATTCCAAAAATGGAAAAAGAGGAAAATACATCAAAGGCTTTTTTAAAAAGTGTTGTGATCTATGAGATACTGGATAACTAAATAAAAATTATATTTGTCTAAATATGTAAAATATACGCAAATTTATTTTTTACGGTATGTAACAGTAAACCTTTGCTTTTTATGTATCTGCAGTGATATTCTATTTAACAATTACACTTTAGCAAAAATACTGTACATGAAAGTATATTAAACAAATTGTAACAAATACTATTATGATTAATGAAATATTGGATGAGCAAGCACATAAATGAATAGCTGTTCAAATATGTAAAATTCATACATTTTAACGTGGAAGTGAAATATGCAATGTAGTAATGTAGTTCATAACATCAAAAATGAACATTTGGTTCACATGAAATCTAATGCAAGGACATTCAGTTTTATAATTTGTGCTCATTCTTATTTATGATCCCCATTAATGTAATACGGTAAATAATTGATCTCATTATAGATGGCTAAATAATTAAATAAATGCAAAAAGGGGATAGAAAATAAAACTAGTGCTGTCAAATGATTAATCATGATTAATCACATCAAAATAAAAGTTTTTCTTTATATAATAAAATGGTATGTGCTGTGCATATTTATTAAGTATATTTAAATACAAATACATACATGTATATAATGAACATATGTTATGTTTAGACATTAAATATATTTAGATATAATATCAAATATAAGAAAATATAAATATATAAATGCATTTACATGTAAATACTTTCTAAATATATACTTATATAAACATAATAAATAAACACAGCATAAACACATATATTATGTAAGAACTTGTTTTGGATGTGATTAATCATGATTAATCATTTGACAGCACTAATTCAAACATGATTCTCTCTTATGATTCTCGTGCCTTATTTGTCTCTTTGTTTAATGTAATGACATCCTGACACACATTTGAAGTGTCCTCAAACTCTATTATAGATTCCAAGTATTTTGTGATCATTAAATATAAAGCGTGACATCACACACGTGTTGGATGTTGTTGGGGAGTGAAGGGTTTCTTCACATCACTGAACACCTGAAGGGTTTAACAGACTCTTAAATACAACCCCCAGCCTCTGAACCACAGCCTGCCTCTGTGTGTGTGTGTGTGTGTGTGTTGAACAAAGAGGGCTTGGAGTGTATTTGAGCTTGACTTTGTGGGCAGATTCTCTTTTTAGGGAAGTGTGGAGGGTGGGTGCTGTGTTTGGGTGGAGGGGCTGTGTGTGTGTGTGTCTGTGTCAGCAGGCAGATGCTGAGGCCTGCAGTGTGGTGTGCCATGAAAAGGGTGTGTGTGTGTTACCCATGGTCTTTTAATGAGTGTGTCTACAGGCTCTGGCACTGATGTGTGTATGTGGGGGTGGGTGGGTGGGTTTTTTGGGAAAAGGTATTAAAAAAAACAAATGACCACGATGCAATGACTCAGTTTTGTAGGGTTGTGTTAACTTGCTCAATGCTCATACTAGACTCTACAGCTGAACAAGTAACATGTATGACTAGACTCTCCAGTGAACACATGATTATATGTCTGTGTGTGTGTGTTATATGTAGCTATAACAGCTGAGGTTAATATACTTATGCAGAAAGACTGTATACATATATGTGAATGTTTTCAACATTGATAATAATTAGAAATGAAATTCTGAGCTTGTACCTCACAATTCATTTCTCTCACATTTTTTCTTGCAATCCAGAATCCAGAATTAAACACGGAATTGTTAACAATTCTGAGAAAAAAGACGCGTTCTCATTTTGTAGTGGTAAAAACAGAATCACAGGATATAAACAAAATATCAAAAAAATAAATTTTGAGATATTAACTTGGACAAAAGTATCTGTGGCAGAAATGGGCTTCCATAGAAAGCATGTAAACTGTTTTTACTGTATTTTGAATAAATAAATGTCAAATCAATGCTCATATATCATATACTGTTTACACAGTTACACACACACATACTGTAAATGCATGTAGTACACTTGATACTCTTTCGAATATCAAGGTATTGATATGTACACTTCAGGACACACCCTTGTGAGGTAAATAACGTACCTTAGTGTAACTTTCCATAAGGTACTACCACCCCATTTCTGAATTTTGCCCAACCCTAATGTGTGAGCGTTAGATTATGGGTGTAATTAATTGTGACCCTGACCCGTGTCACTGCATGTTTGTGGTATTGCTGTCCTCAGGTGCCGTCTCAGATCATTGCATTGCCGCTTCTGTCGTCACTATCACACACTCACACTGCTCAGGTGTTTCTCACAGAAGTTGCCCTCGCTCTCTTCTAGAAAAATAAATGACATGAACTCATCAGGACCACACTCTTGTTGCTTTGACATTCCTCTTTGTATTCTCATTATATCAGTGGGTTCAGTTTAAGCCGGAGTGATCCAGAGCTCAAGAGAATTCAAACAAGAGAAAAATATACTGGCAGCTCGTTTAGCAATTCAACAGCATACTCTACGTACGGGTTCAATCCGCTTTTCATCTTCTGAACCATCCAGTCCGGGTTTTGTTTGCTCCAACATACTAAACACAATGCACTAAGTACATGCTCAAAAGCTGTTTTCCGGTACTCACCCTCATTTCATTTGCGTCTGTCAGTTTTTCCACTGCTCTGCAAGCTTCGCCATGCAATGACAGTGAACGATAACTAGGGATTTAAAAGCACAATATCAGGGGGACAGAAAAAGTCATTAGACTAATGAAGTTTTTTTTATGTTAACAGGAATGCATTGTTGCACAAGAATTCAGTTCAAAATATTCACTGCAAATATTTCTGGTGTGAACAAGCACACACAGTTATGAGCAAACATATGGATCCTGTATCATAATCACGCTTAAAAACTGCACACACCCACATCACACACCCTCAAAACATCTACCATGGGAACTAGTTTCCCACAAAATACCACTTTGGTCCCACTTTATATCAGGTGGCCTTAGTATGTATACTTATATTTAAATGAATCATTTCATGCACTTCTTGTGTCCATATGATATGTATATCTGTGATTACATTTATAATTACAATTGTTGACCCATCCTTTACACCTTAACCCACTCTTAAACCCACCCATACCACCAAACCTGTCCCTCAGTAGCAGCAAAAGTGTTTTTCAGTACAATATGAACATAATAAGCACATTGTACTTATTTTTTGATGTAAGCACATAGTTGTCAAGGCCACCTTATATAAAGTAAGACCCCATCTGTAAAGCAATAGTTCACCCAGAAATTATTAATTAAAATGTCCTCACCCTCATGTCAGATGTAGATGAGTTTGTTTCTTCACCAGATTTGGAGAAATGTAGCATTGCATCAGTGTCTCATCAATGAATCCTCTGCGGTGAATGGGTGCCGTCAGAACGAAAATCCAAACAGCTGATAAAAATACCACTCCAGTCCATCAGTTAATGTCTTGTGAATCAAAAAAGCTGTATGTTTGACAGAAACAACTCTATCATTGAGACAATTTAACTTCAAACGGTCACTTCTTGTTAAAACATGAGTCTATAATCTATAATAACGCTTGCTCCGGTGGAAAAGTGCTTCTCTTGTCCTCCTCTCACATCAAAATCCACACATCATTTTTTTGGCTTGTAAAGGAAGTTTGATTTTGTGCATGTTTCTCTCCTAATGAAAGAAAACAATAAAATGGAATATAATTATTTTTTTTTTCAATCATAATTATGGATTTGTTTCTTACAAATACACAACTTTTGGCTTCTCAAGACACTAACTGCTGGACTGGAGTGGTTTGGTGTGCATTATTGTGATGTTTTTATCAGCTGTTTGGACTCTCATTCTGACGGCACCCATTCATCGCAGAGCATCTTTTGCAATGCTACAGTTTAGCAATTTACATTTGAGGATTTTATGGGCGAACTATTCTTTCAGCAGTTGTAAAGAAAAAAAACATTGCAACAAAGATTCAAACACTGTTTGAAAGAGATCAAATGCATGCGATTTCAACAATAACAGTAGACTATTGTTACCATGGTAAAGTTCTGCAAGGCCTCTCTGTCTATCTGTCCTCAGCTGCGCCGCTGCTCTCATTTGTAACTCTGCTAACCTGCAATTGTACTGAGCTCCACATTTAGCAGCTGGAATGTTAGGGTGGGCTGAGTGTGTGTCACACAACAAAGCTGAACACAAGGGTGTAGCTCCCCGCTTCACATCCTCCTCCGAAACCACCCGCCTGGCCCGTCTGCATGGAAACGCAGCCATCACGGGCGTCCAGCGCTCCCCACCCTCAATATAGACTCTAACCTCTCAACCTTTCTCATTCGCTCTCTCTCTCTCCGCTCCTCCCAAGATCACACTGAACCGTAGAACTCCTGTTTAAGCTTATGTGTCACTGAAAAAGGAAAAGAACACTGTTATTCAGCAAGGATGCTGATTGATTTCTACAAAATATCAGGCAGCACATCTGTTTTCACATAATAATAATAATAAAAAACATATTGAGCAGCGAATCAGCATATTAGAATGATTTCTGAAGGATCGTGGGACACTGAATACTGGAGTGATGATGCTGAAAATACAGCTGTGCTTCACTAGAATAGATTATTATTTTAAATTGTAAAAATATTTCACAATATAAATTTTTTTTGCTTTTAGAATATTTAATTTGGCAACTACATCAAATATTGAGACTGAATTTAAAATATATTAATAAAAAAAGTTTTTGTTTTTTTAAAGTAGAATATACATGCAGTTTTTTATTTATTTATTTATACATTTTAAATACATTACAAAATAATGCAAAAACAAAATAAATAAATAAACAATTCCAGGAAGCCAGGATAAGAACAAAAAAAAACAATAGCAGTGAACAAATATATACAATTATGCAAAACAAATAAAAAATAAATACAATAAATATAACCGAATTTACGTGCAATTGACAATTTAATTGCATTTTAATGAAAGTAGTGAAAATGACCTGTAACAATGTTAAAAATATTAGGAAACATTAAATATATACAATTATATTTTATGATCATATAAGGTTTTATAAAGCACTTCTACAACACAATGACTAATTTAAAAAAAGTAATTAAATTTTTTTTTGCATGAACTAAATTTGTGGCCATTATGTGAATTGGTATAAATATGTATGATTTTGAATGATCTTGAATTCTAGCTGAGACCTCTGGATCAAACTCAGGATGATCTGGAACCAAAAACTGTGATTTACATTTTAAATTAATTCACAAAAAAACTAATCTCACCCCATACTGCCCTATGAATATGCAGATGCTCCCAGTGTGTGTGTGTGTGTGTGTGTGAACACGGATGTGTCAAAATCCTTCATAACATTCTGTGTGACTCTGATCTGACGTGTGTGTTGAGGAAGTGTGGAGCTGCAGTCTGGACACCTGCGTGAAGAGCACTTAAAGACACATTTGTTTTATCAACAGAACAGTTTAAAAAAGACATTTGGCAATAAATGTTATTTAGCTTTTTTTGATGAGAGACGAAAATGAGGAAGATTATAACCTTTGAGCGACGGTATTCAGAACGGACAACCACACTGACCACACTGTCTGACAGGGAAGAACACACACACACAAACACAGAGACAATTATAAGACCCATAGGAATGGAATTTCACACATGAGACTCTTTATTATCTCTTTAATAGCTTCTACTAGACATGAATGCGATTAAATGAAGAATAAATCTCCTATTCCTGTGAGGTCTCCCTGAGTCAAACAAGTTATCATACAGTAGTTCACATAAACTAAAATATTTCTCATCAAATGATCTGAGCTGCTCGATGTTCATCTAGAGCTCTTACTGGATGACAACTATTGAATGGAGTCCCCTGAGGACTTTATCCCTGTAAAGCCTACTTTATAATATTTAATACACAAACAAGGCTGCAAATGATCAGCATAATCAAACTTTGCTGAAAAACCTATCACACACAATCTACTTCTTTTTATTGCGTAAAAGGTATTTAGTGTAATTGTATTTGTTATTAACCATCTTTTTATTTTTCTTATAAACTTTTTTTCCGCACAAATATCAGCAAATGCACCAAATTGTGCTCGGTTTGAGAAGTTTCTTCCACCATATTCTCACTATCTCAGACTAAACAAGCCATAAAAGCCTGACATATCATATAAAAACCAGCATTTGGGACTCAAACCACACACTTTCATACATCCCTGTGTCTCTGTATGACAATGAATCCCAGTCCTAGTATAAAGAACTTTTCACTGGCAATTTGTGAAAGCTCCTTAGACGTTCGAAGCTCGTGAAAGCACCTGCTGAAGGTGTTTGAATGAGCGATGACAAACAAACGCCCCTCCCTGACGCTATATCTTCATTTCTCTCTATTCTTCTCTTAATGCAGTGCATTGTCGAAGACAGAAGCCGAGAGCGGCGGCGGCGGCCCTCTGTCGCCAGCGAGCATTAACCCCGAACAATAGTGAGATTTCACTAATGTGTGTGATGAAAAAGAAGAAGGGAGGGTGTCTCACTCCACCCGGCTCAAGCATCGCCCGTCTTTCTCGTTGGGCGACCGGGCCCTTGAGATGTCTGTCATCTGCCACCCCCCCCACACACCCTCCCTCTCTCTTGGGACGCGGGGAAGGAGGCGCGAGACGCCTCCCACCATCTTTAATTTTCACCTCGGTTGCCGCGCCGACACCATGGCAACTGAAGGGTGGCGACCTCGCGTATCCGGATGCTGTCGTTACCCTTCGATGCCCTGAGAAGCCATGACCACTACGGGCTGGCGGGGGGCCGGCGCTATGGAGACCGAGAACCTGAGCCGTGCCAAATATAGTTCTCATCTAAGACCAGGCAAGAGCGCAGGTACATGGACTGAAGTCAGCCATGACTGCTTGTTTACGTGTAAACTTGTCTGGAACTATCAATTTCGAAATTCGTAAAAAAAGATGTAAATCTTGGTGCATTGTGGGAATGTTCATAACAGGGCTATTGTAGTTAACTCAAACTAGGACTGTTGACAAAACAAAAACATTTTTGTTAAATAAAATATGTGTTAAATAAAATAAAATATAAATAAAAAAAACAACTACATTTCTCATTTTTAATTCTTTTATCTTGATACTAAAATAACAATAAAAATGAAACTAAAATATTAATAGGATATTTGTTACATTATATGTATTAAAATTAATATAAACGTTTAAAAACTAAATCTAATAACAAATAAATAAATAAATAAATAAAATAAATTATATAAATAAATAAATATCATAATTATATATATAATATTTATTCTATTTAGTTAATTTTTAAGTAAAATGATTATTTTTAAATTCCAATGATTCCCAATACTTAACACTGTTTCAGAAAAAAAGTACTTCTGTTCATTTATTTGATCAAAAATACAGAAAAACAGTAATATTGTAAAATATTGTAATATCACATTTCATTTTGTGTGTAATTTCATGAGTGGCATTCAGTTAAAATAAGAAAAATATACCTGATCAAATCAGAATGGAAGCATTTTGTCATGAAATATTTATATATTTTTTTTACAATTCAGACTTTATATCTCACAAAACTTTTTTTTTTTTTAATACAAAGGTAATTGCCACTTATCTTTCTTATCTCTTACTTCTACCTTTTTTTTCTCTCAGATTTGTGAGCTATTTCTACAATTAAGAAAATTGCACGAAAAAAGTCAGAACTGTGAAATAATTAGGGTTTTATATTTTAATCCAATGGTAATAAGCTTTCATGAATGGAAAGCTTTCAGTAAAAAGATGCATGGAGAGTATAGAAATAGAAGTTCTAAAATGCATTGCATGGTGGGATACAGTAATCGGTTTAATGCGTTTAGTTTGCATGCTGCATATTTTTTTGCAAATCCAAGAGGTTATCTGTGGTATGCATATACAACATTTGCATACTCTGCACAATATGTACAGCATTATGCAAAACAGTATAAATAGTGTGGTGGTATGCATTTCCAAACACAGCCATGGGCTGTTTGAAAAGCACTCTGTAAAGTTTGTCCGGATGATGCGAGTCAGTCAAAGCTTTTAACTGCGTGACCTTACAATAAAAGAGAGATCGGTACAGCGCCTGGATTTTACACATGGTAAGTTCTGGCTATTATAGCAGGACATGAACAATCCTGTTTCTATGACGATGTGTGTGTGTGTGTGTGTGTGTGTGTGTTAACTGAGTCTAGCTAATCAGCTGATGAGGTGTTTACAGACCCCCGTCGCCTGGAGGGGCCCCGGTGAGCATGAGACATGACTTACACTAACACACACACACACATGCATGACACAAGACACACACACACCACGGCGAGCTCTCATTACTCTGACAGTCATTTGCAACGCTGCATGCTGAATTAGGCCCCAGTAGTCGAGAAACCGCTCTATAATGGTGCTGCCTGCCGGATGGGCCACAACACAGATAAAAGCATTCTGGGTAAAATCAGGTCAGAAATCCATACGGATGAGATGCATTACTAAAGAAGCAGGAAGTACAGAAAGTCTGAGCTGAGCCGGTGACGCTCTACTAATAATATACTAATCATTTATGAACCGCTCATCGAACAATGTGCTGAAATCATACATTTCTCTTATTTCTTTCTTCAGTCATTCATGTGCTGAACATTCATCTGACAGGGATCAATGACATTTGCCATGCATTATTGTGCTGCACTTCTAAATATAGGAAATAATTTTAGGATAAAATATAATAAATTCATAACAAATGTCATAGTTGTTTCATAGTAGATCATAAAATATTGTGTGTGTGTGTGTATAAATGCACTATTGTTTCAAAAGATTGATGAACTTAAAAGAAGTCTCAACAAGGCTGCATATATTTAATTAAAAATACAGTAAAAATTGAAATATTATTACAATTTCAAATAATTGTTTTCTATGTGAATACACTGTATTTATTCCTGCGATAAACATCTGACTTTCAGCATCATTACTTACAGCCTCCAGTGTCACATGATGCAAACCATCATACATTTTTTAATGAAAAATAAAAACAATAAATAAAAATACGTATATTAAATAAAAAAAAAAAATTAATGGAATATGAAGTGGATTAAAACATAAAATATTATGGCACCACAGAACATGACAGGTCATCTGGCCGTGTGGTCAGTGTAATACAGTGTATGTACATTAATGTCCGAGTCTGTCAGCATGAGTCTATTTCCAGAATTAGACAGACAGTTAGACAAAGAAAAGACTATTAATGGCTGGCGTTTCCCGTTGAGGTCATCTGAGAGGATTCCCACAACCAACGGCAGCTCATCACAATGACACGATGGAAAAGAGCAAGCATGAGAGAGGAACAGCCACCGTGTGCCCAGCAAACATTATCAGCCGACTCTCTGAAGTCCAACCAGAAATCAGAAAGGAAGTCAGCGATGAGTCACCGTGGCGATAACCATAACTCCTGCCTATTGAGTGTAGTATCTAAAAAGTCAAGAGTAGTGTTTGTGCATTTTTGTCAGTCACTTAAAGTGCATACAAATTTTGAGATTTTGCATAATTGTCAGAAATACACTAAAACTATATACTGTATATACATAATATATATTATATAAATATTATATTTTTTTATAATGCATAAGATTCTTTAAAAATCTTCTGTGTCCCACAGCAGAAAGAAAGCCATACAATTTGTTTAAATAAATAAAGATATAAAGATCGATTATATAAAGATTTCATTTTTTTAAAGAAAGATTTTTAAGATTTAATAAAGATTTTTGGGTGATGTATAAAGTACTGCTTTTTAGATTTGAATCCATTACCAATAAAATATGATCCAGCAATACTACAAAGACAATGAATTTAAGCAGCTTTTCAAAATCTGACTTTCTTAAGTGCTCACAAATCAGTCCTTGGCTTTCTCCTGACGCTTTTGTGTAAGGGCAATATAATTGTTTCTTGGTAAAATCAGGGATAATTTCCTTGTTTGTTCTATAATTTATATCTCTGTTTTTTGTGTTTTCAAACACAACCTCACTACTGAGAAAACAATAATTACACAATTTTTTTGAGAGAAAATGTGGATTCAAAGAAGTGAGGTGGCAAAGCCTTTATATTTATCTTATATGTATGTTGCATATGAGCAAAAGGAAACTGGTTGCAAAGGTCTCCATTTGAGACCACAAAATTACAAGCCTGCCTCTCAAAGAAACCAGAGCTCAAAACAAAAACGCAGGACAGTGGTCTCTTTTGAACATTAAAACCTATTAAAATAAAACTAGCCGCATGTGGCGGCTGCACAGAAGGTCTGAAAAACCATAGCGGTTAAAAAGAGACACAGGAAACCCCCAGAGAAAGGTGTTCCTCCTAAACACACCAGCTCAGGAACAGGAAGCTATTTTAAAGATTCGCACCGAATGCGATCCTAAATGATCCGGAAATCCCAGCCATCCAAGAGGAAGATGACTTGCTTTCTTCATCGGCTTTAGAGAAATGTAGCTAATGGATGCTCTGCAGTGAATGGGTGCCGTCAGAATGAGTCTAAAGAGCTGATAAAAACATCACAATAACTCAAACCAGTTAACATTTCGTGAAGAGAAAAGCTGCATGTTTGTAAGACACAAATCCATGATTAAGACATTTTAAAGACTATTGCTTTCTGAAAAGGAGAGAAATCAGCACAAATCAAACACCGCTTACAAGCCCAAACAGCTCTAAACAAACATGTGGGTGGATTTTGGTGTGAGAGACACTGGAGAAAGAGTTATTATGGATTATGGACTCATATTTTACCCAGAAGCAATGATTTGAAGTTAAAAATGTATCACTGATGGATTTGTTTCTCAGAAATATGCAGTTAATTGCTGGACTGGAGTGGTGTGGATCACTGTGATGTTTGCAAAACATTTCTATACACATATGGGGATGGATTTGTATTTGTGAGGACAAGAGATGGACTTTTCACTAAAGGAATTATTATGGTTTATAATAATATGTAATATTTCACTGAAGGAATTATTTGGTTTATAAACTTAAAAAGTTTTGATGGATTTATTTCTTACAAACATGCAGCTTTTGTCTTCTTAAGGTATTAACTGACAGACTGGTGTGTTGTGGATTAAATGTGGATTATTGTGATGTTTTCATCAGATGTTTTGACGGCACCCATTCACTGCAGAGCATCCACTAGTGTTATAATGGGTAGAGGACTCATATTTTAGCTGCAGGTGATGGTTTGAAGTTAAAAAATTATGTTTGTATCAGCTGTTTAAACTCTAATTCTTACGGCACCCATTCACTGCAGAGCATCCACTGGTGTTATAATGGGTAGAGGACCCATATTTTAGCTGCAGGTGATGGTTTGAAGTTAAAAAATTGTGTTTGTATCAGCTGTTTAAACTAATTCTGACGGCACCTATTCACTGCAGAGCATCCACTGGTGTTATAATGGGTAGAGGACTCATATTTTAGCTGCAGGTGATGGTTTGAAGTTAAAAAATGATGCTTGTATCAGCTTTTTAAACTAATTCTGACGTCACCCATTCACTGCAGAGCATCCACTGGTGTTATAATGGGTAGAGGACTCATATTTTAGCTGCAGGTGATGGTTTGAAGTTA
>JAUCMT010000025.1:268600-284855 GCA_032357475.1 Enteromius thamalakanensis | reverse complement strand
GTAATGGTTTGAAGTTAAAAAATTATGTTTGTATCAGCTGTTTAAACTAATTCTGACGGCACCCATTCACTGCAGAGTATCCACTGGTGTTATAATGGGTAGAGGACTCATATTTTAGCTGCATGTAATGGTTTGAAGTTAAAAAATTATGTTTGTATCAGCTGTTTAAACTAATTCTGACGGCACCCATTCACTGCAGAGCATCCACTGGTGTTATAATGAGTAGAGGACTCATATTTTAGCTGGATGTAATGGTTTGAAGTAAAAAAATTATTGCAGATCATCCATTTATAAATAAGTGAACGAACGCTCCATTTCTCCAAATCTGATTAAGAAACAAACTCATCTACATCTTGAATGACCTGAGGATGAGGACATTTTAAGCAAATTAACAAAAATGTTTTTTTTATCAAATGTTAAAAAGAGCATTGCTGAGATGATCTACTGACAAACATTTCTCTCTCATGCATTCATGTCAGTTTCTGAAAAACAGCACAGGTCATGTGTGCTGAAGCGCAGTTTTGTAATCACTTTTGTGGGTTGATTGTAAGCAAAACTAGCAAATCTACACTCTGGGACACTGATGATTCAGTTTCCTGCAACAGCATGTGATAGTGAGTTACAACGTCATTGGTTTTTATCAACAACATCACTGCAAATTGCCAGGACTGACATACATCTAGTTTATCATGCATTTCCGTTACAACTGTCTAAAAGTTTGCTGTCATCATAAATTATGTCCTCCATTTCTGAAGATTCGAGAATCTGAAGAAGACAAGTGACTTTTAACAGTTCACAAAATTACAATATTCTTTGTCTTCATTTCCAGCTCTAGATCTTTATTATTGCAAACTTTTTATACGTAATGCAATGAAATGTATGCATTTAAAGTGTGCCGTAAGTGTTTGCAAAAGCCTTGCATAACGTGCTTTCGGGCCGTTCACATGTATATATTTTGCAGGTGAGATTATCTAAAGAGGTCATCACGCCCTCCGCTCCTCTGGAGGGAGTTTTAGGGGCAGAACCGTGAACCCCAAACCTCTACAGTAAACTGTAAAAGCCACACTCTTGACCCTGATCAAAGCCTGAACACACAAACCGAGAGAGCAAAGCTTCTTCCAGAACCTTATCGTGGGAAATTCCAGCATGAAATAGTCCACTGTTGTAATATTTCTCTTATGTGAGTAAATAATTGAGGTTCTACTCACCAACCGCCTTTCAAAATAGGAAACGTAATGGTTTACATCATTCCTTTTCCTTAATGCTAAATAACTACTGTATAGCACAAGTGTTATTTTCATTTTTTTATTTAAGTATTCTGAATTAGTTTTTATTGCTATGGCTTTATTTTAGTTGTGTTAGTAATTTTGTGCTTCACTTTTTTACATTAAAACATGTTTATGTAGTTTGTATGATAGTTTGTTTTATCATCTGAACAGATTTGGAAAAATGTAGCATTTCATCATTGGATCCTTTGCAGTGAATGGGTGCCATCAGAATGTTTCTATAAAATGCACAGCTTTTGGCTTCTCAAGACGTTAACTGAAGGACTGGAGTTGTGTGTATTATTGTGATGTTTTAAACAGCTGTTTGGACTCTCATTCTGACGGCACCCATTCACTGCAGAGCATCCACTGCTGTTTTAATGGACAGATATTAATGGCTCATATTTTAGCGGGAGGTAATGGTTTGAAGTTAAAAAATTATGTTTGTATGCACTCTCATTCTGACGGCACCCATTCACTGCAGAGGATCCGTTGCTAATGGAATGCTACATCTCTCCAAACCTGATGCAGAAACAAACTCAGCTACATCTTGAATGTCTCGTGCGTGAGCAAACTTTTAACAAATTTTAATTTTGGCTAAACTATTTCTTTAACAAGCACACAGTGGTCGTAAACATTAAGGCTGGTTTAAAAGGCGGTATCAAAAACCTTGATCAGTCTCTTCTTCCTGACTGTGGTAAAGCAATCTGATAGCATCATCTTCAGGCTCTGGTCAGGTCTGGAGAACTAGGCCCATGTTCCTCTCACAGATATAATCTGACCTGGTTGCTGGGCTGATGTCTGCTCCAAACGGCCGGTGATGAAGGGTTAGATGTGACTTCCGTCCCCCCGAGGATCTCTGTAATGACAACGTTGAGGCTCTCGCAGGGTTGTTTTTTTTACCGTCACTATCGCTGGGTTCACAACAGAAGCTCGGACGACAGCGTCTCGGTTTCTCAGCTTTTCATCTGAAACGCTGTACGGAATCATAAAATGTGTTACGTGTCGTGTCAAAGGAAAACCCTGAGATAATGAACTGAAAGAAAAGTTTGACAAAAGCAAACGAGGAAGTAAAGCTCCATTTAGAACCAAAAAGAGTTTTACAAAATATGCAAATAGATTTTAAAAAAATTCAGTTAAAAAAGGTTCTATATAGAATTTAATGTTTTTTTTACTTAACCTCAAAGTGTTTTTAATGCCAAAAAGTTGAGTACTAGTGAACAAAAAAACAAGTAGCACGTGACGTTTTGAAGCAGAAGACTGGCATAGCCTGGATTTGTTTTTTACAGTGTATTCTTATATGTCAGTGAACACTAGAGTAGTTCTGTATCCTATGTTTGGAATATGAATCCTTGTAAATAGCCCAATATCTAATATTTTTTTAAAGGATAGTTTTCTAAAAATGACAATTTTAACCTATTTACTCACCTTCATGTTGTTTAAAACCTGCATGGCTTTTTTTTTCTTCTGTGAAAAATGCATCAGTTTTTTATTGTTCATTCAGGATTCCAATGCTCTCTGAACTCCAAACTTCTTCGAAACATAATTTGGTTCTGGAGAAAAAAAAAGTAAGTCAGAATTGAAATATGAAATGTAATTTTTTGGGTCTCTTTGAGGGTTGTGAATAAGAAGGGAGCAATAAAAAAACATTTATACTAAGCACCCAAAAAGATATAATGTTCCTATTTCATTAGCATTCCCATGCATCTCAGAGAAAGTCGCTCGGCTGTCAGAGATGTCCACTTCAATGTGACTCAGACGTTTAAAGACAAGCACAAACTTATTTAAGTGGCCTAAAAGATAACAACAACACTTGTAATTACAATATTCTTTCAGAATGCGCAGCTTCTTTTCAATGGCTGTCAATAGAGAAAGATGCTTTCCCCCCTCTTTAATATTGTAGTTACAGCACCTACCTACTAAAACCCCCCAAATATTCAATACTAATACGTGAAAAAACCCAGAAAGCAATAAACCGATGTAATACAATGAACCATATTGCAGCTCTATAAAGATCGCATATGAACAGCATGCACTGATGAATCACGCACACTCGTGAAAAAAGCATGCTTAACTGCATTTAGTGTGCAGCTGTAGTGCACTTCAAATCTTGAGTGCATTTTCAATAAGCTAGATAAAATAATATTAGCAAAAATAGAATAGTTATTATTTAGCACATGGATAAAACGTGCATTTTTGAATAATGTAAAATGAAGTATAATGCACATTTCTGCTGTGTATGTATACTGCATGGTATTGTGTAGACATATATACATGCTTGTCACTTGTCAGTAGATTTAGCAGTGCACTTTAACATTTTATAGACAATAGAAATAATTATGAAATTATATATAGTTACATATAGATATATGAAATTATATATAGATTTAAGGTGTGGGCTAAACAAGCACTTAACTCCATTTAATATAAACCACAATGCATTTTCCTTACATTGCAAATAACATGCAATTAAATGTCAGTAAATATTACATTCAGTATCTTTTAAAGTGTATTATTTCCATAATAAGTACTTTTTAACTAATTTTAAAAAAATTTTAAAGATTTTTTCATGCAATCAGACCAAAAACACATTAAAAAGTTAAACAGAGCCAATTGTGACTTGAGGAGTACAGGAGAAAGCAGCACTAGTTGTGATGACATGAGTGCAGTTTTATATTGGTTCATGGCCTGTGCGTTCCTCAGTGACCGCCGGTAAACAAGCTCATGCCATTGGTCATTATTGGCTTAGTAACAACAGAGACAGAGACTGAGAGAGAGCCAGCCGGAGATGGAAAGAGAAATGAAATGATATTGGTGGTCCCAGAGCATACAGTTTGCCTTTGGGCAGAGCAGACATGCCCTCAAACCCAAGCTGATTAGAGACTGTCACCACAGCAGGACACACTAAACACACCTCTCTCTTCATCACTTACAACACACACGCCAGTCTGTGAGAGTTATGATGAGCTGCCGGCGCCGGCTCACAATCACCGCGCAGGATTTCAGGAAATACAACCAATTGAAGCACAATGGGCCGAGCAGAAAGAATTTCCAACAAATCATTCAGAAATCCTTTCATACGCAGATCACATCAGTGAATTAAGTGCAGCGTTTATACTAGAATTATGTTATACGTGTGTGATTTGCATAGAAATCATTTAAACATGCATGTAAAATTCCTCTATTAACCCTGTGTTTTTGTAATGCCACAGATAATGTAATTGCTCTTTTATAGCTCATACGATTAGACTTCTCACTTGGTTTTAATATTTTTTATTAATTTTGCCCAATGTCCAATAATTAAGAAAGGAATTGCAGGTTTAAAAAACTAAATATATCAAATAATAAAAATAATATTAAAAAAAGTGCATTCATGAAAATGATTCTCCAACACTGTTCAGTTGATTTAAAAAATATTTTCATTTAAAACAATTATGTTTGGTTCCCTATTTAAACAACTGCATTGTGTTAAACTGACTTCAACTCAATATTTTCATTTTGAAAGAACACACGATTTTAATTATGTAACTGTTTCCCCTTCACATCATGCATTGCACACGGCAGGATAAGGATAGTAAATCTTGAAATAAAATGTTATTTTAGGCATGATGATAAAAATGGGAGACTTGTAAATGTTTAGTGTTATTTTATATTTGTATTTAAAGACCTTCTGCTATGTTAGTATTTTTGGGGGTTACCATTGCGGTAAAGTTTAGAGCATGTGCTTAGAGACAAAAAAACAAAGTTGTTTTAATAACAATAATAATAATACTTTAGGTATGCCATGGATGTATCAAAACCATCCTTATGTTATGCATAACAAGTTGGATAAATCTTAAAAAAAATATTTTTCAGTTAAACATTTTACTTTAAGTTCAACAAGCATAAAATGTATAATTTTTTCATTGGAGCTAGACATATTTATTGGATGGAATCAATCAAATATCAAATTTATTAAACATATCTATTTATCTATATAAATGTAACACTTTATTTTGTGCTACAGCTATTAGTAGATTATTAGCATGCATATACCAAAATATTAGCAATTTATTAGTGCTAATTAAGCACATATTAATGCCTTACTCTACTACCCAATACCTAAACTTAACAACTACATTACTAACTATTAATGCGCAGCAAATTTAGAAAGTTTATTAAGAAAAGTATAGTTAACTTATTATAAAGTATTCCATTTATGTATATATATTAGACACATTTGATACTGAAATAAGTATTCATCTTATTTCAGTATCAAATGTGTCTAATATGTCTTTAGGAAATAAAATTAAACACTTAAAAATTAAAATTAAATAAAAATTACATTAAAACCTTCATTTACAATCAACAAGCCATTTCATATTCTTGAAAATACTCAGCCAGAGTTAATGTTCTTGCTCGGATGTTGTTCTTTAATAGCTCACAAATCATAACTGAACTCTCATTTCAACCTGATCTCAGAGTAATGCAAAGAAAAACACACGCAAATGAGTCAATAGTGGTCATACAGTATGAGTATAGAGACATAAAATCAAGAATCTGAGGAGAAATGATTGAGTAATAAGTCTAATAATAATGTGATATTTTTGAAAATAAACAGTTTATTCATTTTGCTGAGATTTTGCTTTCTTGTAGCGCACAAGACAAAACTGACTTCTCATTTCTGCTTCATTTAAGAATCAACTTCATCTTTTAGAAGACCCCCCCCCCCCAATGTAAAGTGCTTTGAGTGCCTTGAAAGGCGCTATATAATGTAAGGAATTAGTATTATTATTATTTCAGATGCTTCTACTAAAACATATTCAGGAACATAAAACAATAAATTATTCAATATTTGTCATATAGTAAGAGTATAGACATACAACATGGATAATTTAATGTTTAACTTCTGATTGGAAAACTATATTTAATATTCCATCATTCATAACCTTTTAGGTAACATTAATTTTAAGATGTTGCTCTTTTGTTAACTAACTTCTCATTCATACTTCATCTTCAATGCTTCAACCAAAGATCCTAGAGACAAAAAAAACTCAAAATAGTTGTCCCAGAGCAAGAGTAAGAGATATAAAATAAAGAAAATGGTTCATATGTTGAGATCATTTGATTGCTTCATTTAAGTATGACCTTCATCTCAACAGTCAACAGCGGTCAGAGAGAATAATGTAAAAGATATATAGAAGAGACATATGTGTGATAACCTAGGTCTTTTTCTCAGGAGAAACATCTCAGGAGCAAGAGACTTCTGCAAAAATGTAGAAACAACTACAAGATCTGACTGTTCTTCGTACAGGTGTGTTCGTGCATGATCAGTGCTTGAGGATAGTCATATTGACTGTGCATGTATTAATTACAGCGGCTGAGATTTAATTAAGCTGTTTTGGTTGCTCATTACTGACTGAAGACCGTCATGCATCTCACCCCCACAAGCTAATCAGAGAAGACCTCAGAAACCTCCTCCACAGCCTCTCTTTGCTGGAACCCTTAAGCAGTAACAGGTTTCGTGTCTATGCAGATGTGCGGCTCAATTCACACTATGGTTTAACCGAGAGATGCATGCAAATCATGCCCTCAATTCACAGGGGTCACAAACCATCCTACTCCACTCACACACACACCAAAACAATATTGCCTCAGTATACTTAAAGTATAGAAATGAAAAGAGAAATCCGTTGTAGAAGTAGTTTGGAGTTAGGACGGGAGTCAGGAGCTCATCGAGGCTGCATTTATTTGTAAAAAAAAAAAAACAGTAAAAACTTTGAAATATTATTACAATTTTAAATAAATAAATATATGATTAAAAGTAATTTAAAACTGAACAAGGCTGAATTTTCAGCATCATTACTCCAGTCTTCAGTGTCACAGAAATGCTGCTTAAATAACATTTCTGATTATTATCAATCGCCGCAGGTTCACACAACAAGGACATGCAGTGAAAGCCCCAGAGGGTGGATTTTATTTACAAGAAGATGAAAGGTGAGAAGGTAAGTGGTGTTCTGGTGATCGCTGTGCTGTGTGGTTTCTCTTCATCTCTGTGAATAAAGTCCACCTGTGGGGTGAAGGTTGATCATTATGGGCTGCTGTCTGGGGATAAAACGAGAGGAAGCATTAGCGTGTGCTCTCATGGAGAAGGTTCTCACTTTTTGTCCCTTCCTATGTAGCTGGGGCCCAATGAGCTTCAGGTGTGACCATGAAGGTGTCATCCGTTTTCAGAGTGACGCTGATGCTAGTCACAATCACTCTACACACTCCCCAGCAACTCATCCACCCGAGTCATGGGGTATCTGTCTTTGTTGAGCCGACAGAAGTCGTTGCATGTGTCCCCATGTATACAGGTAATGGGTAGTGAGGCATTGGATTCTGGTTGTAGGGCTAAGAGGCTGGACTGGACCAGGGTTACCACCCTACCAGAGTCCAGGATAGCTGTATACGGCTTCATGTTGATCTGAACCTCGGTAGATGGTGCCCCAACGGGTAGATCCTGGTGCATGCTACAGCTGCGTGGTTGGACTGAGGACCTCTGCCGGTATGGGCTGATTGAGTGGCGTGGGAGCCCTCCGGCGCACACTGCTCCTGGACCACCCTCCAGGAGAACAGTGGCCCAGCATCCACCAGCTCGATGGCCTCCACAAGCTTGGGGTTCTGCATTCTGACGGGAGCTTCTGGGCAGCGCTTGCAGCAGTCTATCCACAACCATGTGCTCCACTACTTACTCAGCCATCGGATTCTCCTCTTGCAAACAATGCTAAGTGAGCCTCAATAGTTTGGCGGCCTGGGCAAGGGCTGGTGACTTTATACTATAAAAATATCGAGCACCATAAATAGGGGACAGCCCCAGGCGGGCTAAAATTAAATTTTTTACTTCGTCATAATTACTCACAGCCCTGGCGGGAAGCGAGAAGTAAACGCGTTGAGCTTCACCGGTTAACAACAGTGTCAGCACACGTGCCCAATCATCCCTACGCCAACCTTCCCAGATGGCGGTCATCTCAAACATAATCATGGACCATCAGCTTGGGAAGGAGTTTGGTTGCTTGGGCAAGGGTTATCTGTTAGTGGAGCGCTGACACCTCCTGCTCCGTTTCACCTCGTCACGCAATGTTGAAAATAGTAGTGCTGCTGAATACTTTTTGTGGAAACTGTGATCCATTTTTACAACATTTTTGGATTATTAGAAAGACCAAAAGAACAGAAATCAATTCAAATATGTCTGTCACATTTAAAAAAATTGTATGCAATAAAAGCATCGTTTCTCTTTATTAGGTAATTTAAAAGTTTATATTTGTGTGTTTATGTTTATGTTTGCCTATATTTTTTTTCTCTCAGTTTGAGTTATCACATCAAGTTAAAACTAAATATAAATGAAAAACGTTGCCTTGGCAACAAGGTGAGATAAAATAAGTTGGGGTTTTTTGTATTTTGTTTAATTGCAAATAATGGTTATTTTATTTCAGGTAACAGAGAAGGTTTTAATTGAAACTATAATTAACCATGCTCTGGATGTGTTGCATGTAGTTTTCAGGTGATGTCAGTGTGAAACGCTGAAAAGCCGGTAGAAAGCAAGTCTTCAGTCAATCATGTGAATGCATGTGTTGCAAAGTTTCCATCTCAGTGCTGTATGGCAATAATACAAATGCAAAAACCTCTAAGGATGCAACTGAAGGCAGCAACATTTTCACAAGATCTGTCAGAGAGAGCAAGATTTAGAGAATTAGAGTCCAAATAATGAATTTGAATCAATACAGGAAAGCTGCGAGCAAACTTGAGGGACAGGAGAGGTAGAGAGAGGTGTGAGGGCATCAGTGGGTGGATGTGTTCTGGTCAACAGCCGTTACACTAATCAAACACTCGCTAATGCTCCATTAAAAACACTAATCGACATCAGAAAACCCACAGCTCACCCCAGATCTCAGCAGAAGTGTGAAAACACTTCATCCAGCCAATATATCAACAGATGAATCCAAAGGTAACCCCAGACCGGCTTCCTTATGTGATGTGACGATCAGCGCCGCACAAAAACAGATTTCATTTTATAGGATTCCAGCAAAAGCAAATGAAAATCCTGCAAAATGACATTCAGAAGAGATCACTTATATTTCATGTGAAATTCGTGACGCTTCTCCTGAAGCTCCTTCTGGGAAAGAAAACGGAAAACCAATGAGTCAATAACTGTCAAAAATGCGTGTATGAGTGTGTTATATTATAAGTTACACTTCACAACAACTTCAGCAACGCCCTTCATTTCCTCTAATGTCAGAGAACATAAATATTAATACTTAATCTAATATATTTCAGATATATTTGAAAACAGACCTAATACATGTAGCCAACAACGAGGATATAAAGATATAAAAAAGAAAATATTAAACATTTTATTATATTACATAAATATGAATAATAAATATATCATCTAAATATTAAATATATTCGCTCTCAATAATTTCACTTCTGTCTTTGCGGAACAATACATAAGAAATATAAGAACAAAATAGTTGCCATTAACCTTTTGTTTACATAATAGATGAGTGTATTGTGTGCATTTATTATGTCTATATAAATACACACACATACAACAAATATATACTCATATATCAAATGCATTTATATATAATATAATAAATACCTAAATTAATATACAAGTAAATATTTTTAAAAAATATAAGCTGTGAGTGTATGTTTTTATATATGCTGTACATTAAAAAAGCACTACACACACTATTATGCAAGTTAATGCGAGTGCTTGTGTGTTATTGTGTAGTGTGTGAGTGATGTGGCTGTGCATGGGCCGGCTGCTGTGTGTGTTGTATATTTAGGTGAACTGTGCCGTGGGTTGGCGTGTTGTGGGAGGGTCTGATGGAGTAGCCCATCTGCAGCACTGAATTGTAGGTTGCGTCTGAGCGCGGGGACTCGAACTAAGATAAATAATGAGAGTGAAGCTGACTGAAATAGCCTCCCCCGTCGCCTCTGCGGTTCCGTCCTGCTCAGAGCCCATCCAGGGCCGACTGCCTCTGCCTCCTCCTCTCTGGTTAGCATCCTGGCTAAATTTGCTCGCTGCGCTCCTGTAATTAAGCATGTGTGTGTGTGTGTGTGTGTGTGTGCCAGAGTCTCAGATACACGCTGGCAGCTGGCTTGACTTCACTACTTGTTTCTTCCCTCAGGGGATTCACATCCGTCACGTCTTATCACTGACGAGGTGCTGCTTTACAGCGTGTGCTTTCATGTGGGTGTGTGTGTTATTAGCCAGCTAAATTATTTGTTTTACAATTAACTGTTTTGTCATTCAGACAGACAGACAGACATCTGTACAATATGTACAAAAGCACGAATCTAACTTCTTAAATGAAAAAGGTCATGTGATATTTGAAGTTCCAGTAGTTTGCATATGCATAATAATTACATTTTAATGTTGTACAATTATATAACATCACTGCACAAAAGTAGAAAAGTAGAATTCTAAAATATGC
Organism: Enteromius thamalakanensis; assembly: GCA_032357475.1. Lineage (NCBI taxonomy): Eukaryota > Metazoa > Chordata > Actinopteri > Cypriniformes > Cyprinidae > Enteromius > Enteromius thamalakanensis. Next base: position 274,126 of record JAUCMT010000025.1, on the reverse strand, counting down.
ATTATAAATAATGCATAATTTATTATTATATGTACATACTTTTTTGTATTTCACTTATTTGCACTATTTATATGCATATTTTTTTATTTGTTAATTATACATGCATATTATACTTCATTTATTCATACTGTATTTCATTTATGCTATTTGTTTTCTAGGCATATTTGTTTATAATCATTATTTATTTATATAACTTATTTTAAATGCATTTATTTACTTTATATGTTTTATTTAAGTTATTTACTTTATATGCATATTTGTTTACTATTACTATTTATTTATAATTATTATTTTACATATTAATGAATATATATACACAGTATATATTAGGGATAGCTATTATATTAGTTGTTGACAATCCTTATATATATATATATATATATATATATATATACCCTATATTATTTATGCTATTTATTTTACATGCCTACTTATACTCTATTTATGTAATATTTATGAATATTTATTTGCACAAAATTAATCAAAAAGAAAACAAAATCACGCAGACTTTTACTTAAATAAATATGTGTGCTGCTTGTTCTAGTCTTAAGATGGGCTCTGTGTTCATTTACACCCAAGCATCTCACGATCACGTGACGTTCATGAAATTGTGAAGCTATACAAACAAGAAAAATAAAATACAATTTTTCCCCAAATCTCAAAGTCCCTGGTTTATAATCATTACAATTAGCTTATACAGCTTATATAATTAGCTTAGAACAGAGATCTATGGCTGTCCTGTCAGATAGCTAAGTAAATGTGTGTGTGGGCAGCTTTTAAAGATGCACTAAGAGAGAGAGAGAGCAATATGAGCGATCACCACTCCCCTCCGTCCGCCCTGGAGAGGGGCAAATCATAGCAACCACCCAAACTCCAGCGGCCTGCTCACACTTCTGATTCATGCATTACATAAGGTAACATAACACACACACACACACACACACAGAGTCACCCATGACACAGAGATCAGGCATGCATCTACAGACCTCCACTAACACTTCTCTGCCTCTGAAGATCACAGAAGACGACGCTCTCTTACCTGATTGAGCTTTACAGGACTCAGAGTTCAGTCATTCTTCAGTGGTCCTCAGCTCAGAAACCTCTAGTGAGTGTAAAGTCATTTAAAATAACCTCACGAAAAAAGTACTTTTCCTTCCTGCTACTTGAAGCCAATGCTGTAAATGAAAGGGGCCTTTCAACAAAAAACTAATCTTTTTCTTCATTTACTCACCATCTAGTGAGAAATGCTTTTTCATATAGTTTATCAGTCAACGATTTTGAGCTCAAAAAAGGTCATGCTGTTACTTTAAGAGAGGGACATTCTCAATGACAGCATTTAATTGAGCAAAAACCTGCTTATTTTCTTATAAACAAAATGAGTCACAGATCATTTAAGACCATTTTCCTGGAAGACAATGACTGTGCACTTGAAATGCATTTATCTGAACTCTTTTTAGGACACATGTATTGTCAGACATGAGCTAAACCTGCTATATTGAGATTACAAAACCAATGTATACACAATATATTAGTGCAAATTGCATTGTCTGTACGGCGTTAGCTCATATTAGAGGCAGTGGCTTTTCAAAAAGTACATCACTGTACTACATTCACCCCTAAAAGTAAACTCATTATACTGCCACAAGTCTATATATTAGTACTTATTAAAATAATAACATCCCAGTGACAGGTATTGTTTACAGAATGTATTCTGAAGTGTATTTTATCTTTTAAACGGCAGCTTATCCAAATATTCTCTCATTATTTACTCATCGTCTTATCATTTCAAACCTACTACATGAATGCCCATCTTCTGCTGAATATAAAAGAAAAAATGTCCATGACAGTGGGAGTCCAATATTGTTTGAATCCTAAAATATCTGTTTGTTAGTTAATAAAGACGTTTCCTTTGTAAGTGGACTGTCGCTTTAAATTTCAGCACAGTTTTCAAAATATACTTGCACAGATGCAATTTCCCTACTGCATTTATCTCAACTTTAAATACACCGAAAATACATTTACATTGAGTCATTTAACAGGGACTTTTATCCATAAGCAGACAATGGAGCAATACAAATCAACAAAAGAGCAATGACAAGTCTCAGTTAGCTTAACGCAGGTTTTTTTTAATTATATGATAAAAAGAAAATAGATAGAATAGAATAAGAATATAGCAAGCTAGTGTTAGGAATGATTAGGATTATCAGACTTGAACTGAAACTCTTAACCCTGGACCACAAAAGCAGGCATAGAGGTCAGGTTTTTTTAAGCCTTCAATTGATTTACTGTTTGAAAGGACAATGAAAATCTGGGATCTGAGTGCAAAAACTAAAAAATCCTTTTTAAAATTGTCCAAATGAAGTTCTTAGCAATGCAACTTACTTTTTGATACATTTATGGAAGGAAATGTATGAAATATCTTAATGAAACATGACCTTTACTTAATATACTAATGATTCATGGCATAAAAAAAAATCTGTCATTTTGACCCATACTATGTATCGTTGGCTATTGCTACAAATACACCTGTGTGGCTTATGACTGCTGTTTTGCTCCAGGCCCACATTTGACCTATTAGGGTGGTTAAAAGCTAAAAATATTAGTATAAGGGTTTCAATGAAAATATATATATTTTTCTTTTCTTTTCTTTTTTTTGCTGGCTATCCCTTTAAATTTTTAGCACAGTATTGCTTGGATGGTATTTTTAATAGCTTTGATAGCAGCAGACTATAATAACGCTGAGAAAACTTGTAAACCAGAGGAGAAATGTGGGTTAGGAACATGCAATTTCCCTCCAGACGAACAAACACACACACACACGCACACGCACACACACACACACACAGACACACACGGGGTCTCCCATCACACTGTGACCCGATCGTTCTTTGTGCTTGGGTTAAATGAGCGCTGCCAACGGCAAGTCCAGCGAACAGCCACCCCGCCTCGCGCCACACTGAGGCAGGCTATTTTAGCATCTCACCGCCAAAAGCGGCCTTACCCATAATCCCTCAGTGAGCAGACACGCCCTCCCGGCCCGCCAGGGTTCTGATAGCTAGCCGGAGTGATTACTAGTTTAAATTCCTCTGAACAGCATGTGGTCACCCGTGGACTGGTGTCAGACGGCTCGCCCACAGTCCGCTAACTGACCGTCTGAAGCTGAACCGGACAGCACCTGCCTCAATCTCTGCATCCAATCAGACTCCACCTGCAGGAGTCAGATGCTCAGCTGTTTCCTTGTATTCTCCAGTTCTATAGCTGCTATTATTCCTTTACTACTACGGTCATGCCACGCTTGCACATAATCACGGCCTATCTCTTTGTATTGTTGGGGGGTGGGGGGCAGAGAATTTTTTTTAAAGTGCCCCTATTATGCCTTTTCAAATATGATCTTTCATGCAGTGTGTCATGTAGATGTATGTGAACATAAACTATCTGCAAAGTGTGACACCAGCAGTGCATGATAAATAACGTTATTGTCAATAAAAAAAAAACCTCACATTCGCCTAAAGTCGTCAGCAATTTTAATCTTTTTCTGATACGGATAAACGTCACAAAAGGCGGCTGTACACATTTGATCAGTCGGAAGACTATGGCCACGCACACGTCACGAGTGACTTTGTTTATGGACGCAGTGGTACGCGCACAATTTTAAAGCCTGTCGATTTCTGAGGCAATTACATTCACAAAGTTCTGCGCCAAAAACATAGACTCTGAGGAAGAGATCCATTTCTTTGTGGCAGCAATGGCTTGTGAAAAAACAAAAAAGAAATCGAAGGGCATGGCAAAGAGTTTGGCTGCAGGGCAGAGAATGAAATCAATATTGACAGTTCCTTTTTTATGGATTATTACTATTTATTATATTATTTTAAATGCTGCTCGATATATCATACAGCCCTCGCTGTTCTTGTTCTGTTTTTGACATGTCACTCTGCTCGTCTCGTAATTTCTCACCCACCATACGAGCCCCAACCATACGAGAAGAGACGATTTCGCATGCGAGCTCGTACGACCTCAAAAATCACACTGCCTTAAGTAACATATTTGAATAATTCTACGCCACGAACAACTTGCCCCACCCACAAACAATACCATTTGCTCGTGGATTACATCATGTCAAGAAGACACAGAGTAAATTTGTTTTATATGCCCTTCAAAGAATGAGTGGTTAACATTAATTATTTCAACAACACCTCAGCAGTACAGTCTCTTGTTGTGTTCGCCTAAATTTACTGATGACTGCTTTTCCAATCTTGAAGTACAACGCCATATTCACCTAACGCTTGGTCTTAAAAGATGGATCAGTGCCCAGTTTATTAGGACTGGCTTGCTCCTCTGAACTTCTACCTGTAAGTATGATTAATAATTGATGACGGTATTTTCTAGCGATTGTTCAGAACACGTATTTGTGTACGTTATGTTGTGTAACAACCCTGCACATGTCTTGATCACCGGCTAACTTACGTTTCTGTAGTTCAGCTGTGGGCCTAATGCAGTCTAAACATTGTGATCGATGCAGCTTGACTGTCTGTCAAGTAATGATAATGTACTAACGCATACATCTGAAAAGAAATCTGAACATCGAATAAAGCCTATAATAGCATCCATAATATATGCTCATATATAGAATATATTTAGAAAATTAATATAGCATGTATATTTATTTTTCATTTTATTCCACTCCATATATTCATGTAAATAACCCAAATCTGCACTTTGAAAAAATTCATTTTTGCAATTCAGATTGCTTCAATTTAAATAGTAAGAGTACACGCTAAAGATGATCAGTAGTAGTCAGTGGATTTAATTGATGTCATATAAAATACGCTTATTAATAACATTAATATTATGACTTGTAGGCTATTTGCATGAAGTGCCCGAACGCAAAATTAAAGGTCTCTTTTTCTTTTTTTGTGAAGGTCTCTGAATGAACTCTGTTTTGCAACAACGTGTACAGCTACTCTGAAAATTAACAGAGTCTTATTATAATAGTGTTCTCATTATAATGTTATGTATATGACAGTATATCTCAGTCATAGTTATTACTATTCTTTATTGTTTGTCCTGCTCTTCCCTTGCACGGAAGAAATGCTTTACTGTAGCGTAACTCAACCAAATCTTATAACTATAAATAATATACACAATATATATATATATACCAGCTGAAATGTTTTGAAACACTTGTACCCTGATCGAAAAAATCCAGGTTTTCACTCTTTTATTTACAGCATAATTTTTAATAGGCTGTATATGAACTAATTGGGAGAAATCTGGTAGTTCTATGTGAAATCAGACAATAAGCACCCCCATATAGCCAAATGGTATGATTATAACACCCCACAAGTTGAATCGGGCTCCTCGAATCGAAGCATCGAATCGTTGACTATTCTAGGACGGCCCTAGTTCATTTAAACCAAGCTAACAATTAACGGACAAACCCCTCCATTGCTGTTAAAGGAGAAGTTCACTTTCAAAAAAACTTTTGCTGATAATTTACTCACCACCATGTCATCCAATATGTCCATG
>JAUCMT010000025.1:246824-268500 GCA_032357475.1 Enteromius thamalakanensis | reverse complement strand
ACATGGACATCTTGGATGACATGGTGGTAAGTAAATTATCAGCAAAAGTTTTTTTGAAAGTGAACTTCTCCTTTAAAGTGGAGAAAACTCTAAAATCTACATAAAAAATACATAAAGCATGTGTAATAAACACTTAAATGTGTATTCTGGTTTCTTTTTACTACCCTAATGGAGAAAAAAAAACAGCATGTGCTGGTTAGATCTGATTGGAAGAATGGCTGCTGGTTTCTTGGCTGGTCACGAGCTGGTCCTAACCAACTAGCTCTTGCTTAGGACAAGCACTTGAGCACCTAACCAGCATATGCTGTTGTTTTCAACAGGGAAGTCTGAAAAAAGTCACGTTAAGGAACTAAAACAGCCCAAAAATCTTAAAATTGGTAAACGATAATAAATCAAATCAAAGAGGATGCTGTTATGGATGACCTCCAGAGTCAGTCTGGGTAAGAACAGTATGAACTTCCTGCTGCACAGACCACATCAAGAGGAGAAGGGTATAAAGAAGCTGGTAACCTTCATAAAACAACATCACACTTCCTGTCGCATAAATAACCGAAGCTCAGATGCTTCTCGAAATGACAGGAGGAAGCAGTTTTGTGTTCTTGTTGTATTCGACTGTGCTTTCCTGAATCAGGAGTCTGTTTGAGTCCAGTCCGATATGAACACCTGAGACTGGGCAAGCAAGCGGGATTGAGAAGTAAATAAAACTTGAATGAATATAAAGCATCTGCTACAGAACAGATAAGTCATGTCTTCTAACAACATTTCCTCAATGAATTTGTCTTTCTTCATGTGGCAGCCTTTCCAAAACTGTTTGTTTGTGGCAAACTTAACAGCTTGCCATAAATGTTTGCCAGAAGTTTGAGGCTCATCATCAGGAAGGCCGAAGCTGCTGCAGCGACAAGAAACAATAATGCCATGAAGCCAACAGACAGCCAGTCGCTTTTCATTATTCTTTTAAAAATGTTTATGTTTTGAACCTGCCATATTTTGCATTTATACACAGACACACTGACTATAGTAAAACACACGTTGAATATTCTTTGCATTAAACTAATTAAAATCAAATTCATATTTGTCCTGTTTTTTTTTTTAAAACAACGATAGACATTGATCTTATACAGTATATGATGCTGCGAGTGAGATGCACCTTTTTATGTGTGCAAAGTTTATATTTATGTGCAAGGATTTTTGTGAAATTGCCAAAAGTGTTGTAATTTATTTAAAATGATCTAAATATAATCAATATGTTTTAAATTAATAAATAAAATATGAATACATGTAATTTATGTAATAATAATAAATGCATAAAGAAATAAATTAACAATATGTAACACAGACACATACAATTTAATATAAAAAAATACATAAAATATTAATAAATTATAGACAATATAAAAGGTTTTTCTAGATTATATACACAATCTATATTAGAAAACACCTTTATTAATACTCATTCAATATCTTTTGTTACATAAACACAGGGTTAAAAACCAGCATTTATTTGGAATATATCTTTTAATATTTCTGTAACATTATTACTGTTACTTTTGATGAAGCAAATGCATCCTTGCTGAATAAAAGTATTCATGTATAAAAACTCAGCAGTGTCCATGAAAATATTTGGCAGCACAACATTGATGATAACCAGAAATACTTCTGAGCAGCAAATCGGCATATTAGAATGTTTTTGAAGGCTCATGTGACTCTTTAATTTAAAAAAACGGATCAATATATAAGTTTTAGGGCCTGCGACAAATACTTTTGCCCTGTGTGTCTCTCCCACCAGTGGGAGGTGTGGCAAAAATGTGATATTTGCACCGTACCCAAACACACGAGTAAGAACAGCAGCAGCTCCAGCGGGCAGGTTTAGACACGAGAGAGAGTGTGAGAGATCACAGTGAGGGGGTTTAACTCAGTACAGCTCTACTAGACCGGACCCACCCACCCTGAGAGAGATGGGACAGGATCGGGGGTAGCATGGAGAGGAGAGGGCCGTGTGTGAGAAAGTGTGTAGGAGAGGCTAAGAAAAACATTCCGACCTGGCAGCAATATCACGGGAGAGGGCGAGCGAGAGAGAGAGAGAGGATTGGAGGAGGGTGAGGTAATCTATGAGTGTGTAGTTGGATTACATTCCTTGCCTTGTCCTCTCATGCAGTGGGTTGTGGGACCAGAGAGTGAGCGAGCGAGAGAGAGAGAGAGAGAGAGAGGGATCGCTGGTGTGAACCAGTCGGATCACTCTAGGGGTGTAGTCGGCACTGACAACCACTAACAGCACAGACTATTACTCCAGAGATTATCATTGAAATGCCTTCAACTGAAAACATGGTATTAAGTGCTGTGACAAAATATGTATTGATAAAAAGTGCTATATGAATAATGGTGACTTGACTTCTGTCAGTTATTAGCACTGCTATGTCAAACTATGTGTGGATATATATATATATATATATATGATGTCAAATGATTAAATCGGAAATAAACATTTTTGTTTACATAATATATTTATGTGTGCTGTGTTTATTAATTATGTAAATATCACTAAAAACACATGCATGTTTATATTTAGGACAACTATGTTATGTTTATATATTAAAAATATAATGTCAGTATTATATATAATATCAAATATAAGAATATAAATGTATAAACATGTAAATGTTATCTGTATATCTGTGTATTTATATATACATAATACACATACACAGTATATATAAACAAAATCTTTTTATTTTGGATTTATCGCAGTTAATCAACTGAGAGCATAATAAATAATAATTATATTATCATACATTTTAATATTGTATTTAATATATATATATATATATATATATATATATATATAAATAATGAATCAAATATTATTTTAATTGAATTTAATTTGGTTATCATTAATTACTAAATGCTTTGAAAAAAACAATAAATCAATAAATAATAATCCAAATATACATCAGCATATCTCTATTTTTTATATAAAGGTAAACGTTTAATTAATTAATAACACATTATGACATGCATATCTATAAACACACACATATCCTTTTATAGCCATATTTAACACTGTTTTATAGATTAAAACCACAATATATATATTTTATTGTTTTAATCCATTAATCACATCTGCATATTTAGTTCAGTACATTTCCACCAAATTTGCTGTTATACATTAATAGAAGGCTTGAGATGGATTTTTATTGATCATCATTTCCAGACATCTGTCATTTTATACAAAAAGAATAAAAATATTTTATTAAAAAGTAGTACTAAAATAACGCGTTTCCACCATAGAACGGGATCAAACTCAATTCATCATTCAAGATCTGGTAGAGAAGATGAGTTTAGTTCATAAATAGGATAAAAACGATTTTCAAGTACTCAGGGTCAAAAGCGCCCAAAGTTGAAGAAACCCCCTTGTGTGTGTTATTAAGAGGGAGATGTTTGTTACTGCTCAGGAAAACACACACACACAGGCACTGCAGGAAAGGAAGTGGTTGATTTTTTTGCAGTTTCAGCTAAAGAGTGAGTGCTCATTTATAGGTTTGTCTCAAACAATCAGTGATCAGACTGAGCCATTCATCTTTCTGAAACCCAATAATCAATGAAAGAGAGTAAAACTTACACCTAATCCTACAACTAATGACATGAATAGCATTTTTAGCAATTGTTTACATGCAGATGAAGGCTCTTATCATATTAATGGTGTAGAGCTGAATATATATATATATATATATATATATATATATATATATACACACAATAGCATCATCCACACTAATGTGTGTCACGCCACAGTTTCATCAGACAACAAAACAAACGCATCGCTTGTTTCTATACTTCTGATGATCCAATAGGTGATGTCGATGTGAATGTGGGCGGTCAGGCATTAACATATTCATCTGACGAGTTGCGGAAGTTCACAGCGACTCATTTTAGTATCTTTGTTTTAAAGAAGCTCTAAGTACTGAAAGTTACAGTGCGTTTTCAAACTTCAAACTCTTCTTATCTCAAAAGATCAAGAAAGATCTGAATCCTCATCATACGAGTCCTGTATAAGATCAAACAAAACAAAAAGACCTTACCTCTCACAATTCAAACAATGACTTTTTTTTCCCATGGCAGAAAAACAAAAAAACTCATCATTGTGAGATAAATCATCTGAAATGTGAGAATTCTGAGGAAAAAAGTATGAATGGCAAGATAACTCAAATTTGCGAGAAAGAAGACGCAACATTGAGACAATACGTTTTTGTTTTGGCGGAAACAAAGAAGCAGAGTTGCACGATTTTAGCCTGTAATTGCGCCCCTATCATACACAGAACATTTGCATATTCATATTTTGTACTATTGTATCGGCCATGCAATTCAGGGATGGTGTAGCTATCGTGGGTTTGAACCCAGAGAACGCATGTGCTAGTAAATCTATATATAGGGCCTAATAAGGTACATGCACAAACAACCTATAGAGTCATTTTTTGCCTTAAGGCAAGGTAAGGCAAGGCAAGTTTATTTATAGAGCACATTTCATACACAATAGTAGTTCAAATTAAAAATAATAAAAATAATCATAGTAATAAGTGTAAAAACGTCTAAATTGTGAATTCTGAAAAAAAAAAGCAACTGTAAAAAAACAGCCAGAAAGTTGTAAATGCTTTTGCGAGCTTATCTCAAAATGTTAAGATTTCTGAAATAAAAATTCAAAAGTTTCCTTTTTACTTTATTCAATCCCGCTGCAGAAACAGGCTTCAGTAGTCATGTGACGTCCAATAATCAGACTTTTTGTTCTGAGACCATGTGACTGCGTCGATAGGAAACGCACCACATACTCATCAGATCATGACATTGCATGATTAATGATACGCCGCTGAATTAAAGTCCTCCTCCAGGTATCAAAGTGCTCAAGAGTGATTTGAGCCGGGTAAACACGAATTAATCTTGATCTCTAAATGATGCCGTTTGCACAGCGTGAATGACACAGTAATGCGTTTAGCGCAGCGCTTGATGCATTGTGTAATTATGTGTGCGGCGCACACCTGCATTCACAAACGCCTTACTCATGAGCCTCACAGAAACATGCCCGCTCCCTTCTTTAGGTGGGTATTAATGGAGCTGCCCACGGATCTCCAACCCCTCCCTGGCGTTAATACGTTAACAGCGCCGACACTGAATGCTGGGAACACAGCCATGAGAAGAATCAACACATATTTACACATCACACCCATATACTGTACACATCTTCCACGGGGGCTGTAATCAATACATGCACAATAAATATCCAGCCTACTTAACTACGAGTATTCACTTACAAATAAGTACTATGGTATTAATCTTTACCTTCCCATAATTAATTAAAATACATTATACAGCACCATGGTATAAATAATAAATATTAAATAAATATAGAAATAAATAACACTCTATATAAGCATGCATTTATCCAGTAAATATAAATAACGCAATTAAATAGAAATCAACATAGTTTTTAATATGTAATAATATTTTAGTAATTGAACAATACTGAAATATTATTCAGTACATCAATTAATGAACTAATCAACATTTTTTAAATATTAAATTTAAATCAATATATTTTTGAACTATCCTCATTAACAACTTATGAAATTCACAAAATTTGACAGACTGTATGATATACATAAAACTCCCCCACATGTGTTTCTCTGACTTGAGCACAATAAAATTCATGTATAATTCATCTGCGAGGCCATTAACATAAAGTGTGGCAAATACGGTGTGTATTTTCTGCATTTATTCAGAATGTAAATGTGTCAAATGTGGTCGGACAACTTACAAATAGGCTGAATTCAGGTAAACTGGGCCTCTTTTTTGCCACAAAAATAACTGAAGAGAAACACGGAACAGTTATACTCCATTAACCATACATACTAACCAGACACAATTATCACTGAATGAGACAAAATAACATGATTACATTGGACTGCACAAACTGCACAGAGTTAAATTCTAATAAAAAGATTTTACATTAACATTTTATATTCAAATAAATCAAACAATATGCTATATGAAAACAGCATCTGCTACCAGCATTCGACCAACAATATGCAATGAGCTTTCCTGTGTCTTAAATAGTGAAGCGTGGCACTATCATAGGTTCAATTCCCTGATAAAATGTAAAACTCTAACTTGAATGCAAAGCAAGGATGGAAGCGTCAGCTAAAGGCATAAATATATGCAAGGGCTTCACAAGTACTTATAATATTCTCATATATCGATAGATCCTTGTCTCCTTTAAGGTAATTGCAACTTTTTATTTCACAATTCTAACTTAATTTCTTGCAATTCTGAGTAGATATATCTCACAATAAATGTGATTTAAATCACAAGAGGAAAAATATTAAAATTGTCAAATAAAAACTTTCAATTAATGTGTTTATAAATAAATATTATAAAAATGCGCTGCCTTTTTTTCCCCTAATTGTGATATAAAAAGTTTCAATTAAATACCATAACAAAAACAGGCTACCATACAAACCATATTTTTCTGTAATAAAACTTTTGTAAATGAGACTTTGTATGTGTGTGCATTTACGTGTTGATGATCATGTTGCTATCAGTGCGTGACAGGCTGCCAGCATCTGCAGGTAAACCGGGAGTGTGTGTGTGTGTGTGTTTCTCTCCTCCCATAGCGAGGTGCATGTCAGGTGGACACGTGCGGCCGGCTGCCAACATACTTTTGGTTTGGAGGGAGGGCTGGGTGGGTGTGAACTTTTGTTTAGTGTCTCTCTCTCTCTTTCTCTCTCTCTCCCTGATTCACGACACACCTTCTGTGCAAAACGCAACTCCTCTGCTTATCTCTCTCCCCCCTTGTCGCTCTCTCTCTCTCTCTCTCGTCTGTGTTCACTTTCACATGTTTGAGTCGGAGGATAGCAGTCTGTTTCCTGACAAGCAGAGACTTCTCTCCAAGACGCAACTCCGCCAGCAACACCTAAAGGTCAGCAACCACTACTGTCTCTCTCTCTCTCTCTCTCTCTGAGTAAGTTAGTTTCTATCGCTGCCTGTCTGACTGCTCCATCACTGTCTGTGGTGAAATGTGAAGGGTTGGCATTTGATCGCTGGTCTTATGCATCTGTCAATTTTTCAGAGTGCTCGTAAAGTGCACTAGATAGCGCGGGACCCCCCCCCCACTCCTTCATTCTCACCGTGGCTTTAATTAGAAAGTCTAATACAGTAAAATGAGCTGACAGGTCAGGGACGGGGGTCTGATGCTATCGCAGCATTACTCAGTGCTGCCCTGCAAGAGAACTGGCGTTTGAGAAGAATCATGCTTTGGCGAATCCCACGACAAACATTAGCGATTACGCCATTACAGCAACTAGATCACAAAAATCAAACTGAGAGGAACAGTTTAAACGACATGTCAAAAATATACTCACACTTGATTTTGATTTCGAGAGTGTTTGCTTCGAAAGAGTCTGAGCAGAGCCAATATAGAAGTAAAAAAATACAAAATATGAAAGAAATATATTGGCATTGTTTCATAAAGTGATATATTATTGGATATTTATAATGAAAAATATAAACGCTCATCAAAAACGGACTATAACGCACTCAACAAAGACTATTATTTACTTACAAGTCGATTTCGAACACTTTGAAATTTGCTAATGATTCATGTGTGTGTACAGATAGATATGTAAATAAATAAATAAATATAATATAATATGTCAAACAGAAACATGCATTTATGTGTATATTTATTTATTTTTGTATATAGGTATTAAAAACCTTTCATCAAAGTTGTCCTAAGACAAGTTATAGTTTTGATCCACTTCGAATGTTGACTACTGTATATATATATATATATATATATATATATATATATATATATTACATATAATTTGATGTAACTTAAAAAAAAAACAATTTAATACATATATAGAAAATAAATAAATAAATATACACATGAATGTATGTTTCTGTTTGACCTGAACATTAATTTAAATATATTATTTACATTAAATGATGTTGCAATTACCTTTAAACATTATATTTTCTGATTAAAATCAATCAATAATAGGTAATTATGCTTATGTTTAAGCATAATATGATTCATAAATATTATTTCTGATGCTTTATGGTATATTAAAATGACTTTCCTGCATTTCCTGTTTCAGAAATCTAATATCATTTCAGATTAATCGAAAAATCAGAAATTCCAACAATTCTAATTTAAAGTGAACATTCTAAAGATTCTAAAAAAAAAACTTAAAAAAAACCTTCTTTGGACCCCGACCAGCATGTTTCTGACTTTCATTGTGTGTGAACTTCACATTCGGTGAGACGGCAGTCATGTCTAAGACATGAATACAGGAAACATCATTCATCTGCTCTCTTTGTGAACATAAGCTGAGACTCTATCACTTCAGAATGAATCCGAGAGCTTAAAGACTGAAATATTCCAGCGTGTACATTCAATGCACTCGAGTAAACCGTGTGAATACAGTATAGACACAGAGGGGGGGCTTTGTTCGGTGTGGTCAGGGACACAGTATATCAGGTGAATGGGCAGATGACCGCCGGTTTCAATTATTCATTCATTTTAATTGTGGCTGTGACGGCTACCTGATTTCCTTTCAATGCCAAGCAGCTTCTTTTAGATCCATCACGGCGTGTTGGAGCAGCACTGATTAACCCCACTCCAACAGGCCGTGATTACATAAAAACTCCTGCATCCAAAACTCACCGTCACTCTTACACACACAACAGAGCGAGAGAGAGAGAGCGGGAAGGAGCGGAGTGAGGGAGTGAGGTTATGCCGGGATACGCACCACGCCTTTGTCTGTCGAGTCACTAGGACAAGGTTTATCAAAGTTGAACCTGATCCGAAGCGCTCTTTTGTTACACGCTGGATACTTTTACACTGGCGTGTTCTCAAACACTGGAGAGTGCGCTGCGCTCCATGCGCTCTCACTGAGGGAGGGTGTGGGAACGAGGGAACCAGAACAATGATCTGGATCTCAGCACGGTTCTAGATCACTGCTGGGTACGTTACCGTATGTCCTGTTCAAAACACACACACATACACACAGAGAGAAAGACTCTTCCTACACACACACACACAGCTGTTAAAAGTAAATTAACTACACATTTCCATTACAGTAGAACATTTAAAAGGCCACACCGTGGCGAGAACGTATATAATCTACTGTAAAGCAGCCTCTTTTGCTCACTATGGCTGCATTTATTCAATTAAAAATTTGGTAAAATCAGCAATATTTACAAATATTATTATTATTTAAAATAACCTATTTATATTTCAATACATTTTAAAATGTAATTAATTTTTTTTATTAAAGCCGAATTTTCAGCATCATTACTCCAGTCCAGTCAATATTAAGATATAAATTACTTTACTGACACTTTCGATCAATTTAATGTATCCTCGCTGAGTAAAGTATAAATATAATTTATAATATGAGAGACGATGTGGTGTTGCATAGAGACATCTTTAGCAGCTATTTTT
Organism: Enteromius thamalakanensis; assembly: GCA_032357475.1. Classification (NCBI taxonomy): domain Eukaryota; kingdom Metazoa; phylum Chordata; class Actinopteri; order Cypriniformes; family Cyprinidae; genus Enteromius; species Enteromius thamalakanensis. The sequence goes on along the minus strand of JAUCMT010000025.1, from coordinate 259,004 downwards.
ATAAATATTTTATTGCTGTACAGAAGTCATTAGGACCAGAAGAAACAAAGTACTAACAATGATCAGAATGGTCAAGCAAAGAGAAAAACTGTTCAAAATAAACAGAATGACTATGTGAGGTTAAAAATGAAGGATTTATCTGGTTTGCAACGTTTATACCTAACAATTTACTTCTACCTCTTGCATGCGTTTCATAAATAAAATTTAACTGTAGCTCTCTTGAGTACTTGATCATGATTGCTCATACGTGACATTCTGCAGTCAAATATGTTTGTACCCCCAACCCTACAGTTTAATTTAGCACTGACACAGGCAAATAACGTCCTCCATATATGTGCTAGTTTCATTATTACAAAAAAGAGCCCCAAAAGTGAGGATTAGTTAATCACATCTTTGCACCATCCCCTTTGGTGCTAGACTAGCTCTTAACCACTGACAGAAGTATTTCAGTTCTGATTAACTAATCAATTCATTTATTTCTGCTAGTGAGAGAAAAACAAATGTGTGGTTTGTTACTAAACTATTTCACTTTCAAAAGTATAACTTGGAGGCACGCAAACCCAGCTTCTTCTATGAATGTGTGCATGTGAGTGTGTTAATAAGCAGTGAAGCAACTTAATAAGAAGGGTTTGACCAGTTCACAACTTAGAGAGAATGTTAGGGGATTCACATCCGCTCACACAACTTGTTTCTGATGACACAGCTGCCCGACACACTCAAACAGAGAATCAAATACTGCCTCTCTATATGTCATTTTCCTTCCTCTCTCTTCATCTTCAAAAAAGAGTGGTGATTTAGGTAAAGTTCATTTTTCAAAGCATGATGACAGTCCTGACCTCACCTTCACACACACAGAGAAGTAACACTCACACTGACAGCATTCTGACACGAAAAACCAGCTATTAAACATCTCACATCTGATTAATTCAACAGTTAACAATGGACATTCACAGCCACCCACCCCATTACCTCACGCTGATGTCATGGCATGCTAATTTTAATAGTAATTCAGCAGGTCACATGGTCATGTCATTTCTAAAGTCCATCACTATGGTCACGGTGAGAGAGCTGAGCTGCTATTTATAAACTCTAAGCGCTGCGATTATGTGAACTTTCTTTAAGAATCCAACAGGTGTTTTTCTTTAGCTGCTCCTACACATCACATGACTAATCGCCAATCGCAAACAGGAAATTAACCACAAATTTGGGTCAAAGGCTTCAGAAAGAAGAAAACGTTTTTGTGCTCATACAATGACTCCATACAGCTCATCCTTTCCATATAAACGAAACTGACGATCAGTTTGTCAGATTCATAATCAGAACTAGATATTCTACAGTTACTAAGTTTAACTTAACTTTACTGCTCTATAACTAGACTTTAGAGATTTATTGTTCTAATATATATTTTTACTCTTCTATCATTATAAACTTTTTATTACACTTACTAGACTATACTAAATCTATGAAAAACCTGACTATACTATACTACGCTGCACTATACTATACTATACTATACTAGACTATACTATACTACACTGGACTATACTACACTGTGCCATACTGCACTATACTACACTGCACTACACCACACTACACTATATTATACTACACCCCACTACACTACACTATACCACACTGCACTATTATAAACTGTACTACACTTTATTATACTACACTTCACTACAATCCACTATACCACACTCCACTATATTATACTAAAATCCACTACACTACACTATACCACACTACACTACACTGCACTATACCACACTGCACTATAATAAACTACACTACACTTTACTACACTGCACTACACCACACACCACTATACCACACTACACTATATTATACTACACTACACCACACTCCACTATACTACACCATATTATACTACACTCCACTATACCACACTACACTATATTATATTAAACTCCACTTCACTACACTATACCACACTACACTACACTGCACTATACCACACTGCACTATAATAAACTATACTACACTACACTATATTATACTACACTACACTATACCACAATCCACTATATTATACCACACTTCACTACACTACACTATATTATACTACACTCCATTCCACTCCACTGCACTATACTATACTGTACTACACTCCACTATATTATACTACATTTCACTACACTGCACTACACTATATTATACTGCACTACACCACACTCCACTATTCCACACTACACTACACTGCACTATACTAGACCCTTAGTGACTTGATCAGACTTAACAATAACTAGACCAAGTTTATTTATGTTAATACTATAAACTATACAACTGTGCTATAACTAAGACATAACAGACATAATATAGTCTAGTAGTAGAATAGAAAGTTAAGTTATAACCGAACACACTTCAACCAAAATTGGAGTTTACTATACTATAAATGTCACAGTATTTTTTATGTTAGCACTTTATTATAGAATCCTGGCATATATTATCCAGTACTTTCTACAGAATAGGTAAGTGCACAAAACTTACTGTAACATAAAGTGCAACCTTTTATACTTCATCATACTATACACTACTACACTCAGACTTTATTAGTCTTTACACGTTATAACTAAACGTTACTGTTCTATAGCTAGACTATGCTACAACTATGTATTACAATTCCTCTACTTTCAAGTGTATAACTATACTTTACTCTACTTTATACGTGTTTGTACGGTAACATAGCTTAGTTTCTCTTAGCTGACGCATCTTTCTATTCATTTAAGCCTGATCTGATGTGATTTAATCTGAATGCTTTGGGTATGTGTGTGTGCGTGTGATTTCCTCTAGTCTTCTATGAAAAGTGAGAGCAGCTGATTGGGGAGCATCTAAACTCCTGTAGGTGTTTCCTGTGTGAGAAGAGTCACTGTAACCAGTGGCAACTCCCAGACTCTCTCCTCTCTCTGTTCTTCTGGGTAAAATACAGAAACACACAGACGTTTGACATGATCACACACACACAGTATTGAGGGCGATGCACCACAACACAGGTTTACGTAGAGAGGCCAAGCTCAGTAAACCACACACACACACAAATATACAAAGACAGAGGGAAAGCGGGCCGTTTTGTAATGTTGCTGTAAGATTTTGGTTTTGAAACTGGGTCCACCCACTGGTGTGAGAAAAGAGGAGAGGCACAGCGGAGGGGTGTAGGGAGAGAAAGACAGAGAGAGAAATGAGTGTGTGGGCTATCACTCACTCACTCACTCTCTCAGTTTAAAATAAGGACACATTGATCCGCCCACCCCAACATCTCACACACACACACACACACACACTCTCAGACTGGAGCAGATACCTCAGCAGAAGAGTTTAGGTATCACAGCGGCCTGATGGACTGACACTGGGGTTGAAATCTGTGACAGCAGGAAGTGCTCATGATTGAAGAATCATCTCAGAGTTTGGGAGCTGCTGGTTACAGTGTTGTGTCTGGATATTGTTCACGAAAACAATATAACTTAGAGCAGTCTGGCCGATATACAGCTAATAGACAACAGCAAAACTTGAAATGAAATAAGCATATTTTACATAATATTTATTCCAAAATGAAAGGAAAGGCCTTGGCCTGATGGAAAGTACACAGGATGAACAACCCAAATTAGTTCCAGCTTTGACAATATTTCATAACAATCTGTCACCATTTATCAACTGAAATGTATTAATGCAATTATAAATAATAAAATAAAAAAAAATTAAGATAAATACATTCATATATATTATATATATAATATTATATTATATATATATTTTTTTATTTTATTATTATATTTATTATATTTACAATATAAATTACATAATTTCAGAACGTAATTTCAGAACAGATATATGTATCGGGGGAAATATATAGCTAATCAAATCAATTATAAGTTAAAACATCCTAATATTGCCTATTAATTATTGCATATAATAACATTATTGATATTATATATAAATCAAACATAATAATTGCATTACACATTTAACTTAATAATATTAAATTAAATTAATAATATTAAATTAACCAAACAACACTTTGATATTTTTACATTTTATGATCATTTTAAGCGTCAGCTTTCCTCAAGTCTGTTCCAAAATCACCTAAATTAAAAAAACTTTTTTTTTTTAAAATACAAATACGTATATAGCTGCATATAACATGATTCTGTGAGTCAAACAGAAAACTAAATATCCAGTGGCAGCATCAATATAGGCTTCTATGAACGGTGTGTGAGAACACGTCTGTGATATGTGCTTGCATTTTTTGCATGAAGCGACATATGTGCATACAGTGTGTGACTGATCACTATGAAAGCTTGCATCTTGTGTGTGTGTGTGTGTGTGTGTGTGTGTGTGTGTGAGTTCGCTTTGACAGACATCTGTCTCCTGTGCCCTGCAGCCTGGTTGGTTTTAATTAGGTAGAGCCAGAGGGCCCGAGGGCAGACAGGGGCTAGTCATAATCACTCACACACACACACACACACACACACACACACACACAGGCCAGCCTCCCCCTCACAATCCTCCACAAAAAATGTCCTTTCAGAAGGAGCATCTCAAAAAACACAAAACACACACCCTCACACACACTCCATCTGTCTCAAACACACGTGTGTTTAACATGCATGATTAGTTCGATTAATGACACATACATTTAGCTCAATTTGAGCGCTTAACTGTATTCTCACATAAACACCAGCACAATGCCATAACCACGAGTCCTGTCTGTCTGTTGAAGGTGTGTCAATGACTGAATCACTGTGGAAGTTAATTGGTTTCGATGATAATCATGTGTAATTCCTGCAGCTCAGACAGCAGCGCATGGCTTTGATTTCCAGGGAATGCCTGACTTAATAAAATGTTTACCTTGAATACAATGGATCAAATTTTAATGGTACAATTTAGCTTTTTTTACATTCTGACAGACTTTCAGAATTAAACTAGATTTCCCATCATGCTCTGAGGAAAAATAATGTGATAATGTGTGTTTGTTTTACACTAATTATGTCATTTTGACTTGTAATTATGAACAATATAATTTTTAAAAATTTTTTTATAAACTTTCAAACATCAACTGAACTACTGTACATTATTAGCACTTCCTTTTGTCGTACAAAAATATTTTCTTTATTCTAATTATGACCTCAACTTCTAGGATCAAAATAGTTAAACTTTTAAACACGCAGTCTTACTGCACGATTACAAAATAATTTTTAATTACATAATTATGACTTATGAAATATATGCATTTCATCTGCACAAAAATTTGTGCTTTATTTTGTTGCACACAAAATCTAATCTTTTGGCTAAGATATGAAAAAAGCAAGATATTTAAATTACATTAACTATGCAATCACAACTCGTAAAACTTTTGAAGATGCAAACTAATGCAAATCATTTGCGCTTGCATTTGTTGCGCAAAAATGTCAAATCTTTAAGATATAAAGCAGAAAAATGAAATTGCATGCTTGTTCTATTTTAATTATGTAATTAGAACTCTTAAATATTAGTTAAACTCTTAAATATAAAGTTAAACGTAAATGTGCGCTTTAAACATGTTTTTTTTAACTCAATAAAGCATGCATTCGCATGTGTACATCCCACAATTCTCTCTTCAGCTGCTGCTGCTGCTCCTGTAACCATCTGCACCGCAAGTCAACGCCTGAAAAGCCACACTAACAAATCACACAAATAAAAATAAGGTGCATTTTGACACATTTGGTTTGTTTTTGGACTTTGGCTGCATTAAATAAAGTCTAACCATTTTTATTATTTATATGCAGTCCACACTCACACAAAAAAGTGTCCACTATGTGTGTGTGTCTCAGATAACACAGATGAAACAGTCCAAAAGACACAACACTTCCAGTAAAAACAGGAGTTGGATTGCGGAGGGGTTCTCTGATGACCTTGTCGCATATTTTGGGCTCTCTATGTGTGTGTGTCGTCCTTGGACAAATGTTTCCCACCCTAGTTGGTGGGTTTGTCTGTAAGTGGGCAGAGATGACGAATTTTTCCCACAAGCCCACACCCTGGAGCACCAAAGCCCCCACTCCCAGAATACATCTGTACACGGCATCCCACACTACACATCCTGAGGTGGAGAGAACCGAACATAAAACTGACAAATATATGCATCGGATTTGATCGCAGAATCAAGAGATTATAGGAAAAAAAGTTTTTGGTGCTTGACTATGTAAAAGGCTATATGTTTGTGTGGCTGAATTATCGTGTAATAATTTGTTTAGTCAAAGCATGTCTCTCGCCAACAAGACGCACGACTTAAGGAAGCATTGATGTCTGGAGCACAATCACCGATGCGCTTTGTGATAAAACAACTGTACTAGAGACGCTTGACTTGGCAAACTAGACAGAAAGGAAAAAAGAAAGAAAGAAAGGTCTTATCCTACCTGAAATGAGACAAGGTCACCAAATACACAAGAGAATATCAGTCGAGGTTCTGAATGTGTCTGGTCTTCGTCTAAATGCTGCAAAAAATATATAAATACATCATTTTACCTGCAAAAGATTTCTCTTCTTAGGAATCTATATGGTAAACAGGGTTATTATAGTTACACTAAAACTATATATATATAGATATAGTTTTATATAAAATAAACATCAACTGAAGAAAACAACTTATTTCAGAAAAACTAATACTGAAAACAAACAAACAAACCAATAATGAAAACTTTATAAACACAAATAAACATGACAAAAAAATGTCTAAATATTAATAAATCTATTTATATTAAAATAACAAATATAACAAAATAAACATAAAATATGTATTTTAAAATCATTAAAAAAATATTGTTGTTAAAATTGTTTAAAAAAAATACACAAAATATTTATAAAATGATACATTTTGCTAATTTTTTTAAAGATCCCACATACAAAAATACTGAAAAATCATGCATCAACTACTTTATTCATGTCCAAACTAAACTTTAACCCTACAAATCCCACTGTGTCATATTTGATATGCATGTTTCTACATGAACACAACTGTTAAAGCTGTCATACACAATCTACTCCATGTCTTCTGTCGTCTGATCAATTGTTTAGACCTTTGTTTTTTATCAAGTATAAGCTCGTTCCTTCAGCTGGTGCTGCTTTACTGATTTTTATCAAGTAAACAAAATAATAACCTTAATATTGTAAGTAATATTTCAAGATGTTCAAAAGTGCCAAATATGATAATCAGGCTTTTGAGGAACGTTTATTCGTTCGTATCTCAATCATATTTTTAGATCATTTCAATCTCATTTTACTAAGACACATTATTTAGATCATTTTAATAAAGTCTCTGCTATAGGCATTAATTTACATCACAGTAAGAATTTCATCACTTTTTGGCCAAATTGCAAGAGTTTGAGCTCCATATTCTCACTATATCAGACTATATGAGCCATAAACGTTTAAATGATACTCAACATAAAACACACATGCAAAGTTCATTAAAGCGTTCCCTCTAAACGAATGAGATTTCTTGGACTATTATTTAATACGTCAGGCTTAGCTGAAGCACTGAAGAACATTTATTAAATACATTTCAGTTCGGTCTAAAAAAAACCTTTAAGTGTGTCTAATACAGGAATCTGCTTTAGGTATCACCTGGCTGAGGTTTCTATGACAACTAACCGAGAATACCTACAAATAATGTTTTGCACGTGTGTGTTTTGAACGTAATAATACTCGCGTGTAGCTAATTCTGCATCTCTTAAATTTCACAATTTACATTCGTCATGTTCACAGCAGGACAAAGAAGTCTACAGAAATCACATTTTACCCAGAATGCCCCAGTTAAACGCTGGCGCTGGTATTAAGTAACTGTGCTGGTTGAAAATCAGGTCTTGATGAATCTGTCATAAATTACATAACTAGGTGGATTCTTGATGTCATTTAGGAAATCCTGTCCTTGTTAAAGCGTCGAGTCATGATTTAAAGAGACAGACACGGCGGAAAAATGTCACCATGCCAAAAAACACAAACGAGGCTGAGAGAGACTAATAGTTTTATAGATTCTGAAACAATAGATTTAAAGGAAACACACAAAGACGAGCTGCTTACAGACATGCAGACAACACTGAAGCGAAATGATTTGATTTTGATTGTGGAATAATTTTAAAAGAAATATTGTATTGAATTTTTTTTCGGACGCAAGCAGCAAATCAGACACCTTTACTGTTATTATTAAAATGAAATGGTCTCTTTAAAGAAATCTGAAGATGTTACATTAAAGTACAAATATGAAGTAATCAATTCAGTGTTCAGCTGTAAAAAGAAAAGACACTCATTAATAGTATAAATGCAGGAGGAAAGCCAGCTTTGACTCACAGAATAAGCAAAACAGAATCACGTTACTCTATTTTTCAAGCCAAATAATAGAAATAAATATATATTACTACTTAATTACAATTTTATTTTTAATTGCATCTTCCTGGTTTATTTTTAAGAGTATAAAAATAATTGTATAATCATAACTGTGCTTTAATTACTAGCTTTTATGCGATTTTTATTCATATTATTTTAATTAATATAATGATTTTTTATATATATAATATGAAATATATATTACAAATTGCAATATTTATATGCAATACTTATATTGCAAATATAGTTAACAGAAAACCCTAATCTTTCATCTTTCACTACAGTAAATGACGGTAAATAAAACGTGGCAGTCGGGTGACTGAATGTACTCGTCACACGACTGAGTATAAGTTTACACGTTAACTAACTGATTAGCCGTCAACCTCTGGTTTCAGTTTCAACGAAGGGAAATTGAACAGCCATGTTGAGGAACACGCTGTCTGAGCTGCAATATGGGTCAAACTGCACGTACGAAACAACCTACTTCTAATTAACTAGTAAGTCGTAACGTCTCTATTCTGGCACATTGTTTAATAAAACTGACACACATGTAAAATATAAGCAGCAAATCTGCCACATAAGAAACCATTCAAAACAGTATACACTGCTTATACTACTCTTACTCATTATGCTTTTGCACTGCAGTATCATTTTAGTATCACTGATGCATGCACTGATGCATTTTGTTCATATTTTGAATTAGACTTCATGTATATATTTTTTTCATTTTAGTAAAAGTTCAGTGATTTTGTCATTTATTAATTTTGCCTTTTTTAATGTTTTTTTGTCATTTTAGTGTATATATGCATACATACAACATGGGAAGGTTTAACTTCAAACGTTAGAGGTTATTATCTTGTATTTTGCTTTACATTTTTGACACCCCACCATAGGACACATATATATGATCTATAATATAGTCAGAATGCCGCATGCATACATGAATATAAAGTAATTATGTTTTTTTTCCATTCAGTTATGGATGCCAGCTTAACCACACTAACTAAATTAAATGCATTGAAATCCATTTTTTTTAATGTGTGCCATATACTTCTCGCCAGGCAGTATTAAGTTACAATTTTCATTTTATATATGCGTTATTTTAATTTCCTCTATATTAAAATATTTTTTGAAGATCACATTTTACAAGAAAACACCACTTCAGTCTTTCGACCTCAAAATTTCACGTTAACTTCAAAGAGTTTCTCGCAGTTACTGTGCAGTTAATTGTGAAAGTGATTTCTACACTAAACTTTCTACACTTCTACACATTACACTAAACTCTGAACTTCAGGTCTTCCACCTTGTCCCTTCGTCTAATTCATCTTCTGAAGTCACAGCACACGCATATATAGAACCGGTACTTTTCTCTCTCTTCCTTCATTTGTGCCCAAGCTCGAGTTGCAAATCCTTCACGAATAAAACTAAAAATTCATTTTGTCTGACCCCAAATCAGAGGGTTTGTGCACCATGGGCTTTATTACATACTGAGCTTAAACTGTGTTGTGGAGGAGGATGGGTATTATTATCCTGAGCTTCCCACCCAGCTATAAAAACTACATCGCTGCTCTAGAGTAGAACCACCTCCTCTCTCTCTCTCTTTCTCTCTCTGTCTCTCTCTCTCTCCTCCTTCCTGTCAGTGTCCACACAAACCTCTCCGTCTGTCCGCGTGTGCCGTTGTTTGGGGCTTGTAGTTGGATGCTCGGCTGTGTTTTTTGTGAATGGAGAGGAGACGCTCGGGCAGACGAGATGGACAGACGTCTTTGCGTCCCTCAGAGACAGAGATGAGACAGGCTGGGATCTGAAACGACACTTAGACCTGGAATAAATCACACGTACAGTAACACCTGAGGATCTGGACGGGTGAGTGCGTTACAGCCCAAGAGTTGTGCATGCAGGGGAAAAAGCGTTTGGAGCGGGAATACGCGGGACGTTGTCTGTTTATGTTTGTTTGCGTGCATCTCAGGTATAGAGCAGCGCGTCCGTGGGCAGTAATTTGATGACTCACGTAATTATTCGGGCCGTTCTTTAGATGTCGTCTCCAGAAAATGAGCGTGTGGAGTTTTGGCCCGACGCAAACTAACACAAACAAGTAGTGACACAGCAAATAATCGACAGCTACGAAGTGTTATCGAAAGAGTTTCTGAAAAACAATTAGACGCTGCAAGAAAGTGCCAATTCATTTTTTGAGAGGTTGTTCTTGTGACCTTTTTAATGCGGCCCACTGAACTGAAAAGGCGGCTGACCCACATAGTCATCTTCACAAACAGTTTTCGTAATACTGTTAGATATATCATCACATTTTTATGTTTTATAAAACTGGAAGAAGTCTATTTTAAGCTACACATCTTAATTGCTATTGTGATTGTTTAAAATAAGTATCAGAATATATAGAGTACACATATTCATCTGTTTGGTATATATATGTTTTTTATTTATTTATTTATTTTTTACACACACATGTAAGTACGTATGTAAAAAAAAAAATAATAATAATATATATATATATATGTATTTAAGAATTTTTTTTTTTTTTTTTCAAAAGTCATGTTTTTATTATGTTTTCATTGTGTTTTATAGTGTTAGTTAGCTGTATTGTATTGATTGTTTTTTAACCTAATAAAACTAACCCAATATATTTGAGATTAATTGGAATGCACAATGAAAAAAATTTAAAATTTTTAAAAATGGTTTTGTTTTGTATATATACCATATATATGGTTATTTATATACTATGATTTATAAAAATTGTAAATCGATTACACTTTTGGGTTAAAAAAAAAGTTTTTAAAAAATCCACATTGACGTCACGTCGTGAAAAATAAGATACGCATCAGATTTATTTCCACACAGAAGTGGCCCAGATCAGATATGAAAATGTCAAACTGAGATTTTAATTATCAAAAACAGATCTGTGTCACAGCTTTGATGGGAACAACACCTTACTTTATCTAAATCCATCAAAAGCAAATGAAACTAAATTCATTAGAATTGTCCATTTTTAGACGGTGATTAGATTACCCTGGTGTTTTAAAGGGTGTCGTAAGGTGACAGGTGAATGTGTGTGTGTTTGAAGAGGGCTGCATGCAGATTAAAAAACTGTGTAAATTACTGTTTGTAGCAGCTGAAGCGCGTGATGCAGGTGTCTGTAGTGTCTTGCTTCATATATTTACCAAACAGATGAATTACAGCAGACGTTACACAACGACTGTGTGTAATCCTAACAAGGCTCTTTAAGTGTCATTTACATTCGTTCTGATCTGTTGCTGGGTGAATCAGTCTATGGTTAAAAAGCAGCTCAATATACAGCAGAACTCAAGGCATGACACGAGGCCAAACCTACACACCACACTTTATTATGTTTTCTTTAACTTTGTTGAACAAGGTCCTGGTTTATGTTTGTGGTCTGTCATCAATTTGTATTAGAGTATTTGACAACTAAATTGGACATAAACCTTTTTTCTCTGAAATCAGAAATATACACGAAGATACATGCATATAAGAAAATGTATAATAGATATAAAATGAGATATAACAGATACTAAAAACACTAAAAAGAGATATAGAATATTTAAAATATATTTTATACAATAAATAAAAAATAAGGTTTGATGTTATAATAATAACAAAATAATATATAATTAAAAATATTATTATAATTACAATATATCTAATAAAATAAAATGAATACTAAGATAGATGATGGATAGACATAAAATATATATAATATATTTTAGAAATACAAAATAACCTTGATAATATAATAGAAAAATATGAATAAGTAGAAAATTTAATAAATCTTAA
>JAUCMT010000025.1:230846-242869 GCA_032357475.1 Enteromius thamalakanensis | reverse complement strand
ATATATATATATATATATATACACACACATATATATATATATATATATACACACACATATATATATATATATATATATATAATTTATTATATAAAATATCTTACTATTTTATATTCCCTTTTTCAATCTCAAATGGTTCATTCAGGCCAGCCGTTATCCATTATTTCTGTCGAATCTATATAAATACTTTTACCTGAAGGGTCACATTGTTTGATAAACAAGGTTCTTAATTTAAAAGATACGTTCCTTGTTAGTGCACTATATGTTCGAACTGTAATTATAGCAACCGTCTCCTAGCAACAGTGGAAGGGACATTAAAACGTTGATTGGTAAGCGCTGAGCTCAATATTATAGAGAATGAAGACAGACAATGGACAAGAAGTAAAACCCGAAAACACCAGTAGCTCATTTACTTTGGCGCAAGGGCAGTTTTGGGACCATTGAACAGCGGCAGTCGACAGCTCCAGTGGTGGCGGGACGTATGAAAGCATCCATCCACATGCCTGCAGTGACCACAGGGACGAGACACACTGAGATTAAACTCTATTCATAGCCATGAATGAAGGACAATGCTGCCAAAGCGCCTCTTAAAAAGTCACTGTAAACATTTCAGGGAATCCGCAGGTACAATTCAGGCTCCATTCATGTAGGCCTGTAGTTTCAGAGCATCTGAAACAAACACAGCTTTTCCAATCCTTTCTTATTTCTGGACAGGGTTCTGTAGAAGTACACTTCTATACTAGACTGAAGTAAACCATGACAACAAGAAGAAAAAGCACATTTAATGCATGTCAATTAAAGTAGCTGCAATTAAACAGCATCGGCCTCTCGTGAAACGCGAGCAGATCTGGGGGCGATGGGTGACGTTTACTCATGCCCTGACACTTTTTTCCCGTGGAAAGCAGAAACTAGAGCCTGACCCCTTTTGCCTTCCTGTGCTGTGCTTTTTTTTCCGAACGTGACAAAGATAAGTGTCAGCTTTTCTCACAACGCAAACCATCAGATTTAATTCACTATCTTTTGAGGCCTTCACAACAAAATAGCCGCCGGCGTGAAAAAAGGCAGAAACCAGTGGAGCTGTTGTTTGATCACAATCAGAGAGAACCAGACACAGATCTGCTCCTCAGAAGCTCGACGGGAGCTAATTAATTATCTGATTGTGCGATGCGTCCTCTTTAACCGCAAAGTGCACAGAGTAACGCTCTTTTGCAGAAACAAGCGTCTTTAACTCAAACGGCGCTTTCAGTCAATTATTGTGGCGCTGGTCGAAAACCACCTTTTGTTATCAATACTTATTATGAGATTCATTTTAATGGGAAAGGAAATACATTCCACTTGTCTGTTAGACGTCGAATATGAATCAAATACATCATTTGTATAAGGAAACTTCACAGAGTAAAATAAAAACCTGCATAGTGTGTTTTCTATTTTTTCTATTCTAGTTTTATTATTTCATATAACTTTGTCATCAGAAATGCTTTCTAATTAGATTCAATTACTTTATGTTTTACCATGCAATCAAATGAATGTAAGTGTTTATATTTTTATTAATTATAAAGTGCTGCCAAACACAACATTTAAAAATATCCTGGTTGCATGATATCCCCTAAATGATAATAATAATAGAAAAAGTAGATAGTAAAAATTATTTGAAAATTTTTAAATAAAAAATATTAAGGTATGTTTTACAAAAAGAATTACTATTTCAGTTTTTCTATTTTACACTTAACAGATGCTTAGCATTTAACAAATGTGACTTCACCCATGTTTCAAAAAATCTGAGCCTATATGAAAGCAGACACAAGTAAAACAGGTATATTTGTAGCTATATGGGTCAAAATTATAAATTTTTCTTAATATGCATTGCTAAGAACTTCATTTGGACAACTTTACTGGTGATTTTCTCTATATTTAGATTTTTTTTGCACCCTCAGATATTCAAATAGTTGTATTTCAGGCAAATATTGTCCTGTCCTTACAAACCATAAATGAATGGAAAGCTTATTTTAATCTCAACTGACTGGTTTTGTGGTCACAAATATCATTTAAATATCTATTTATCACCCAGCCTTATTGCAGTGTGTGACATCTCACCGATTAAATGTTTTACCTGCACACAGATTCCTGGGAGAGGATGGCGCACACAGACGAGGACCTGATCGGAATCCCCTTCCCAAACCACAGCAACGATGTCCTGTGCAGTCTTAACGAGCAGCGGCGGGACGGTCTGCTTTGCGACGTGGTCCTAGTGGTCCAGGACCAGGAGTACCGCACCCATCGCTCTGTCTTGGCCGCCTGCAGCCAGTACTTCAAAAAACTCTTCACGGTGGCCACCGGCTCCAATCGGGACTCCAACACGCACGCTGTCTACGAGCTAGACTTCGTGGCGCCCGAATCACTGACAGCCATTCTGGAATTTGCGTACACTTCGACGCTGACCGTTACGGCCTCCAACGTCAAGGAGATCCTGAGCGCCGCCAGGCTCCTGGAAATCCCCTGCATTATAAACGTGTGCCTAGAAATCATGGACACGGGAGGAGGCGGAGAACGAGGAGGAGGACCTCCTGAAGGAGAGGAGTTCGAAGGGGACGACGAGGAAGACGAGGATGAAGAGGACGAGGAGGAAATGGAGGAGGAGGTCGACTCCAAAGATGGAGAATTTGAGGACAACAATAGCGAGAAATCCACACAAAACCAACAGGAACTCAAAGTTTGGGAGAACGGGAGGACAGACAGCCCGCCTTGTAGCTCCCAACAAGGATTGCAAGAATCCCAAAGAACCCGATCGGACACTCCGGAAACCCATAAACCCAGAGGACCGGAGGGATTGGAGGGCCGGGCCCTGAAAGACTTCTCGATAGAGTCTTTACTTCAAGAGGGACTCTATCCGAAAGTGCCAGGCTTGGAAAGAGGTGCCGGATTCTCGCCCCTTCTCCCAGACTTCTACCCTCACATATGGGCAGCAGAATTCCCAGGCTACCCTCAGATCCTGGAGCAACGACACCCTGCCCACCCCTTCCCCAACGCTTCTCTAGAAAACGGCCCTTTGGACCTGGCGGTCAAGAAGGAAGTCATCAAAGAAGAGCTGAAGGACGAACCCACAAACCCTATCCTGCACAGAGACTTCCTCAAAGACTTCATGACTCCGGGGTTGGGAATAACCTCTGACCCCGGCCTCGGTCCGATCAAAGAGGGAGCCGAGTTGCGGTCCTACCTGAGCTTTCTGTCCGCCTCTCATCTCGGGACGCTGTTTCCTCCGTGGCAGCTGGAGGAGGAGAGGAAGATGAAGCCCAAGGCGTCACAGCAGTGCCCCATCTGCAACAAGGTGATTCAAGGAGCGGGGAAGCTACCCCGGCACATGCGAACACACACCGGAGAGAAGCCCTACATGTGCACCATCTGCGAGGTCCGCTTCACCAGGTGAGTCGGGTTAAGGCGACGCAAACTTGAGCCCTATGTAAAAAAGCACCTTTTTTTAAATTATTATTACTACATTTAGTTTTTGTTTTATTTGATTATTTTCAGTATATTAAAGTATTATTACTTAAAACAATGATTGTATTATTATAACAATTAAATGAGTAATTATTAAACATTTTAATTAATTTACAATTATTATTTATAATTGTATTACTTTTAAATTCTTATTAAATAACTATTAAAACTTTCTCCACTTTTCTTTATAGTGATATTGTTTTTACATACTTTTAAGTATTAAATGTACTATTTAGTATTTGATTTTTACCATTTAACTTTTATTTTATAAAAATTTCAACCAAATTTCTATTTACCTTTTGCAATTTTTGATTACAGTGATAGTTAAGGGGAATGATGTTGGCTATATTTAGTATTTTTCTTTACACGTCTATAATGATTATTTAACATTTCATTTGAATTATTTTCAATTTAATACTTTTAGCATTTATATTTTTTATACTTTTATTCAAATTATTAACAAATTCCTATTTATTTTTGCCACTATTAATTATAGTGAGAGTTAATGGAAATGTTTGCTAAATTCTGTCTCTTTCTATGCACTTTTAATGATTAAAAATTCATGTTAATTTCTTAATTTAGATTTTTTTACTATTATTAATTATATGATTTATTTTTGTATTTTTATACAATTTCTATTATGAAAACTTCTGAACTTTTATTTAATGAGAGAGATTCAGATCAAGTGCCACAATCTGGATTTTGCCCTAACCCTAGTTGCATTAAAACTATTTAAATATTGTCATCATTTACTCACCCTAATGTCATTCCAAAGTGTTATGAATCTTCTTAATCTGTAGAACACAAAAGCAGATATTTTGAAAACCGTACAATGGAAATCAATGGTTTCCAAAATAACATCAGAATGTTAATTTCTGTGCAAACTATCCCTTTAACAGTTCAGGACTGTTTTTAACATCAATTCAAGCAGATAGAGCACAAGAATAACACACGAGCAGTCACTAAAAAGGAGCAGACATACTGAAGAAGGCAAAGAATGTTTTACAATGACAGATTTACGAGAAAGAATTCTGACTTGCTGTCATGTAATCTTCACCTAAAACAAATTACTCTGACTGTCTACTAGAATAAATAGCCTCTTTGAAGCTGAAGAGCTAAGCTTCAGTATTACAACAATGAAACAACACATGAAAACTAGAGCAGCATCATAAGGACAAACCTGCTGTGAAACACTTTATGCATCACTGTGGTTGGAGCCGCATGAGGTTTCCACACTGTAATAAAAGCCAAAGCGTAGTGATGTTAATATAAGACCTACATTTCACTTTTGGGCTCCAACGCTCTGTAAAGGAATGAAATTTCGATGAGTGAGATCTAGACTGAGAAATAGATCAAACGAAGGCTTCTGAGCTTCTGGATAACTCATCTGGATACCACATAACAGGAACACTAAATCCGGTTTTCGTGTTTTTTGGGTTTTTCTGTCGCTGCTAGTGTTGAGCAACGTGCAGCTGTCTGCTTTTCAAGTACGAAGGCGTACACCTGCTTGTGTGTTTTTCTGCATGCATGTACGTTTTTTGTGTGTGCATGGTGTGCTTTGAGGTTTTGAAGGGATTCTTACAGGTATGCAAAAATAACCTCGAAACCCAAACAAATAGTTCACTCAAAATCGCAATCAGGCCATCCAAGACCTATATGCGTCTGTGGATACATTTAGATAGCACTCGCTCACCAATGGGTCCTCTGCAGTGAATGGGTGCCGTCAGAATTGGAGCCCAAACAGCCTGATAAAAACATCCCAATAATCCACACCACTCCAGTACATCAGTTAATATCATGAGAAGCCAAAAGCAGCAGGTTTGTACAAAACGTTTTCATCATAAAGATGTTTTAAAGCCACCAGTGGCTCTGCACCTCTTACTTTAGACATATGTGCCCTTTTGAAGCTTCTGCAAATGAATGACGCATTATTGTGTCATCCCAAAGAGGAACAAAATTACTTTCATGTTTTTAGGTTTTTTTTATGGGGAAAAAAACCCAACATATCCCTTCCATCTTTATTTGACCATCTAACTCTAGCACTCTCTATTCTATTACTACTCTTTAAAAACAGGCCCCTTTTAAACCAGCTCTTTATTCATTTACAAGAAAAAATGAAAACTAGCTTTTCTTATCTTTTTATTTATTATACAATTAACAAAAGCAAAAAAAGCCTCTAACACTAGCTTGCTCTATTATTTTATGTAATGTATAATAAAAAAAAAAAACTGTCATAGCACTTGTATTTTATTTTATATCATATCTTGTACAATCCATAGCATTGCTTTGCCGGGTAAAAAAATTCAGAATCAGGAGAGATATCTGCACAAATCAAGCACAGTTTATAAAACAGTACAGTTTTATGGTAGAGACAACAGGAGATGGACTTAAGTGAGGGTTTAAAGGTAAAAACAATGTATTTGTTTTTTTACAAACATGCAGCTTTTGTCTTCTCAAGACATTAACTGATGGACTAGAGTGGCGTGGATTTCTATTTTGTGTTTTATCAGTTGTTTGGACTCTTATTCCGACGGCACCCATTCACTGCAAAGCATTCAAATTTAAATTTAAGGGTGAACTGTTCCTTTAATCGCTGTTTTTCTCTTTTTCAGACAAGACAAGCTGAAGATTCATATGCGCAAGCACACCGGCGAGAGGCCGTACATCTGCCTGCACTGCAACTCTAAGTTCGTTCACAACTACGACCTGAAGAACCACTTGCGCATCCACACCGGTGTGCGACCGTACCAATGCGAGCACTGCTACAAGAGCTTCACGCGCTCCGACCACCTTCACCGGCACATCAAACGGCAGAGTTGCCGCGTCTCGCGCCCGCGACGAGGCCGAAAGCCCTCCGCCTGGAGGTCCACCAACTTCCTCTTCCCTCCAGACCCCAACACCCTTCAAGCAGACAGGACCATGCGGATTCCCGCTGCCGGTGGCGCCCCCTTGCTGACCAAACAGCAGCCCGCGAGAGGAAAAACCCTGGAGGACGTCGACGGAGACAGCCGAGAGATGGACAGGAAGCTCATCTCAGAGGATGTGAACAGAAAGAGGGGCGTGTTTGCTTTCGCCGTGGCGACGGACGACGTTCTACCACACCCGCCTTTCTATTCGGCGACCTCTGACCCCTGGGCCGTGAGACTGGAACGAGCTCCGCCCATTCCCGAGGCCGCAAAGTGACTTTGTTAAAGGGTTTCCAAACTCCAAAACTGGAACTTTTGTCATTAATTACTCCCCAAGTCTTTCCAAACCTGTATATTTTTGAACAATTTAAGATATTTTGAATGAAAACTGGGAGGCTTGTGGCTGCCAAGTAACACTATCAAGATCTGTGAGTATGAAAGACATAGTCTGAATTCTCCATCTGCCATCAGTGGTTCTATATGAATTTTATGAAGCGAGGAGACTACAAAAATAACGTCTTTATTTAACCACAAAGCGCCATTTATGAGAGCATCAGCCAACTGTATACATTCTTCTGCATTAACCACGACACAAGGATACCTTAATAATGTTCTGATTTTAATTTTGTTCTGGACCTTGACAGTATTGGCAGTCACAAGCCTCCCGGGTTTTCATCCAAAATATTTAAAATTCTGTTTAGAAGACAAACAAAGCTTTTACAGGTTTGAAAGGACATGGGGGTAAGTTATTAATGGGGGTGGAGTATCCCTTTAATTCCTTGAAACAGCTGCTCGCTTCGGACGTAACAAAGTCTTTACGAACCGGGTTCAGACTCTGTAATATTAAATGAGATTACATTTTTTTTGTTTGATTGTTTCATGCGTCAGCTTCCATACGGAACGACAGGGATTTTAAATACTTTTTAAACGACTAGATTTGTTAATATCTTGGATGTGCATTTGTTAGAGCTGTTTTTGATGCTTCAGCGTTTGCTAACAAGGGTGATGCGCTCAGTGCAATGGAGTATGTGAAAATCGAATGCAAAAAAAATTGACAATCAGGTATGCAGAAAGAAAAAAAAAAAAAGTCCTGCTGAATAAGCTAGAAGCTTTGATGTTTGCATTGTATTGCATTGTTTGACAGGTTTTCTAATTAAACAGTTTTCAGTGAAGCTAAATCCTAAACATGAGGAAAATGACAAATTTGTACATCGTAATCCACTATGCAAAATACAAAGGTGGTTCAATTTACCACAGAAACCACAAAATTAATAAGATAAAAACTCTCAGGATTACAAATCATTACGTTAAACAAAAAAATAATTTTATATCACGTGTTACACATAATAAGATATCAAACCAATCTGCAGTTAATCATGCAATTAGACAAAAGAGAAGCTTTTTTTCCCTTCTCATAATTATTTATATTGTGCATTTCAAATTGACCCTTGATTAAATCGAATGCTGTTTAAAATAATAACTAGTATAGATGGCTTTCAGGTTCTACAGTGAAATTGTTCATTATTGTAAGTGTTTTTTTATTGTAAAACATCCAAAGAAGACAAACTTGAAATCCAATCTGTTTGCAAAGCAGTCTTTTTCACATATGAAGTGTCTTGGAGGTGCTTGTCGTGTACAGGAAAATAAAACAGGGGGAAACGTCCACAACTCTGATACTGTTCCTCATCAGAACGGCTAGAGGAATTCAGCAACGTTTCAACTCAAACTAATGCTATTTATGCATATTTAAATAAGCCTGGGCTATATTTTACTAAGATGTTTAATAAAGACACTAACACATTGGTGTTCTGGTTTACCTGCTCTTCAAGATAGAATGTGTCAGTGCATCAAATCTTCTGAAATCAAGACAACATGGTAGTAAAAAAGCATGCAATCCCCCCCTTCAAGACTTCGAAAAACAACAAAATGCACAAGTAGAATTAAAACCATCTGAAATTTTACGTTTCTGCACTTCACGCAAGATGTTTTTATCATGGTGTGCAAAATGCAAAGATGTTTCAATGGCCATGTACAATGAAGGTGCTTAAATATATATATATATATGAAGCCCTTCTGTGGCGACTGGTGGGAACTCACTTGCACTATTTGTTTGATGATGTTTTAATATTGGTTACGATATATTGATATTTCTTAAAGATTTAAAAAACATACAAAAACTAAAAAAAAAAATCCCAGAACATGTCTGAGATATGCACTTTACTCCTCTTTAACACAAGAACAATTTCAGTGAAAGTCCTTTTTATAAATGTGTGTGGTATTTGTATATTAGATTAATCCCTGGTAAACGGAATCAAAGAACTGGAATAACAATAAAAAAAGCTTTTTTCAAGAACCCTGTGTCTTTTCTTTCTGACAGAAGCGGGTCATTTAATAAAGCTGTTATCCGCTGTGATGAGGTCAAGTCCATAAAGGTCTCTTAAGAGTATTTTAACGTTAAAAGTGCAACGTTTGAGTGAAGGCAGATTGGTTCTCCCTTCTAAACGTCCAGCTTTCTGGATGATGGAGCAATCTTTAACGGCTAACTTACCTCAACCTAAAATTACTCTGAAATCATAGCATATGGTAGTTTGTTATGACACAAGGCGGTGAGGATCCAACAGACAGCCCTCTCTGGCACAATTAACCATCTCTGTGAGTAATCTAAACCCACACGCTATAACTACGCTTCAGTTTGAGCCAGTTTCCCAAACGTTTTCAATTGTGAAGAATATTTAAAGCAGGATTGCTATAGGATTCGTTTTACTCATTTAATTTACTTTTTGAGGAGATGACTTCCTGGCACTTTCTTTTAAATGGATAAAATCATATATAATGCACATTTACTGCTAGTTTTGCTTGAGCGTCTCAAACTGCTTGAACAAATGAAACCATTTTACAAATTCAAAATGATTTGAATTATGGGAATGAGAACAAACTTTATTTTAAATGACAAACTCTCTGAATGTCTTAGTATAATTAATATTCCACATTAGATTACTACAACACTACTACGTTAATATTAATTTGAGTCAGGTTAAAAAGTTCAAGATAAAAATGGGCCCTAAACAATACAGCCCTTAAATTAATACTAATAAAAATGTAATTGTCTGTTTATTTAAATACAATATGTATTGTATATACCACTTTTATATACGTCACCTCTTTAATTGCTATCTAGCGCCCTCTACTGTAAATCAAGGTAAAATACAAATAACAAAAATGATCAATTCAAACACGTTTAACATACACGGATTTTTGCTGTATTCAAAATATACAATTATATACAAATGTAAGGAAAATATATCACCACATTACTTCACATATATAAAAAAACAGTTTACCTGTAAATTGCGTAACACAACGTCCTTGTTGAGCTTGCTTCAGGTAAACAAAAAAACGTATAATTCAGTCGCTTGCTAGTTAATTGGCTCTTTAATGTATATTACAAACATTTCATCAAGAAAGCGTATTGAAGACGTGTTCTGTGATTCTTAACTGTATTTTCCCATGATCTGTGCATAATTTTACCTCACCTGCTAATAACGTTAGCTAGTAAGTTAATCTTAAGTTAACGTTATCTTCCCATGGCGAAATTGTCACACATCCTAAACCTCCTCTAGCCTCTATACATAGATTTTGTTTGGAATCCAATTTGTATATAAACTCAACCGCGTTTACAGCTAGTTTACTTTTCCCTCAAGTCAACTGAATCCAATGTCAAACCGAGTCATTAATTTGAACTGGTGCTTTGTTTAGATGATTCGAACGAACCGATTCACATTTAACCGTTAAGAGCCTTGTTTAGAAGTAAAAAAAAAAAGGGTCATTAACAGCAGTAGCTATATGATTAAATATAAATATACTTTATATTAAATATGTATTTAAAACGTAGACTTCTGTCAAATGAATCGATTCGCTCAAACGATTCCCAGCATGGAAACTCTTACTACGTACTAAATACTAAATACTGTACACTACAGAAAACTTAAATATTTTTTATCATTACAATTTAAAAATTTCAAACAGTGGTTATATGTAATTTTTTCCAGTGCAAATGTCAGAGCACAATATTTGTTTATTTGACAATAAAAAAGACAATATAGTCTTGTTTTCTGAGAAAATTCTAAAAATATGCAAGAACAAATATCAATAAATCCCTTTTATTTATATAGCGATTTTAACAATACAGATTTAGCAAAGCACTGAACATTATCAAATTGCAGAATAGAGTGATGGTAATGTAAAATGAGATTAAATCATCAAATCATCATTCATCAAATGCAGAGACGGTCTTTTTAATTAAAACCACAATAATCACTAGAAATCAGGTGTCCCCAACTAAGAGGCCAGAGGCGACAGCGGCAAGGAACCAAAACCCCATCCATGAAAAAAAACTTTGGAGAACCAGGCTTTGTTGGGGCCAGTTCTCCTCTGGCCGGATGCCCAGCACCTAATTTCCAGTTCAATATTAAGAACATGTCAGATTGTGTAAAGGACTTAGTGTGTGTGTTTGTGTGCATCTGGTTTCTGTGATAAGTCCACGGAGCTCATCTTTGTGTTCTGGTCATCTTCTGGTGATCATCTCTTTGTGCTGATGCACCGTCTGATCTGGATACGGACTGAGGAACAGAATAAGAGAGAGACAGACTAATATTAGCGTAGATGCCATTCTTTTTACGATGTAACAAGTACATTGCGTGTTAAGGGGAGTGTTCACGGTTCCGGCTAATCTAATTAATGCAGCCTAACAATCCTTTAAAAGATTTGATTAATAAATTTGTATTAGTTTAAACATGGCTTTCAAATGTAAGATTGCTATTAAACAGCTCCTTACTAATGAGAAGAGCAGCCATCAAGTGTTATACAGTGTTCTAGATTATTACTTGTGGGGCTTTTAGGTCAGATAATTAACACTTCTGTTTTATCAAAATTTAACAGTAAGAAGTTATATCAGCTTTGCATTCTGTTAATTTTTAATTTGGTGTGATTCACCTGGCTGAGAAGAAATATAGAGCTGAGTATCATTAGCATAACAGTGAAAGCTAACACCATGTTTCCTGATAATATCTCCCAAGGGTAAAATGTAAAGCTTAAAAAGTAACGGCCCTAGTGCTGAGCCTTGAGATACTTTATACTGCACTTGTGATCGATATGATACGTCCTCATTCACTGCTACAAACTGATAGTTGTCAGATAAGTATGATTTGAACCATGGCACTAAGGCACTTCCACTAATGCCAATAGAGTTTTCTAGTCTATTCAAGAGAATGTTGTGGTCAATAGTGTCGCACACAGCGCTGAGATCCAATAACACTAATAATGAGGTACAACCACGATCAGATGATAGAAGCAGGTCATTAGTAACTCTAATTAGAGCGGTGTCAGTACTATGATATGATCTAAATCCTGACTGGAAATCCAAGCAGATACCATTTTTCTCTAAGAAGGAATAAAATTGTGAGGATACTACCTTTTCTAGTATCTTTGATAGAAAAGGGAGATTTGAGATAGGTCTATATTTAGCTAAATTTTGTGGTCAATAACAGCTTAATAACAGCCAGTTTAAAGGCTTTGGGGACATACCCTAATGACAATGATGAGTTAATAATAGACAAAAGAGGA
>JAUCMT010000025.1:207476-219053 GCA_032357475.1 Enteromius thamalakanensis | reverse complement strand
AAGGGGTTTCAAACTCTTTTTTCCCCCCAAAAGGAAGCAGCTGTTTCTGCTCGGTTTCGAACCGAGGACCTTTCGCGCGGGAGCCGAAAATAGTTGAGCTTAACTTCCCTTAACTTTTCCCATTCATTCTCTATGGTAGTGCTTAACACTACGGATGCAATATACTTTTGGCCACGCGTAGATTTCATGGCGCTGTTCCGCCTTTTCGTGGCGGGGAATTTAAGGATCCTAGTGTCATCTGTCAATCATGCGCATTGAGTGGAGGAGGGGTGACCAGATTCGCGATCGGAGAGATATCTGTTTACATTACCGTATTGTTGTACAAAACAAAACAAGTTTGCTGACAAGTTTTTATTGTTTAAACTACATTCGCACAAGTTTTACCTCAGAATTTACCTCAGGTCAATACTGTATTTACATTACAGTTCGAGATAGCTGTTGAAATAGCTGTTAAACCGAGAAGGTAAGTTGAATGCTATTAACGTTAACAGTTACTTACTTTACCAATATTAACTTACTGTATCTTATATACATTATCATATGAATTACATGTATTTTCTCATGTAATGGTACTGTTAATTGTGTCGAATGGTTTGAATACATTAAACAAAACGTATCGTTGAAAATGCAGCTTTTATTGTTATGTTACCTGTAAAGCTTCTTAGTAGGGGTGAATGTTTCATTGATCTATTATGTACTTATGTTTAGAAATATTTTAACATTGCAGAATGACATGCATAATGGAATTAAAACGAATTTTTACATACACATCGCATTTAAATAAAAAAAAGAGCCTGTAACGTTACAATCTGGTAAAATGTATTAAGTATGTGTGTGTGTGTGTGTGTGTGTATGTATATTAGTATTGCTTGTTATTATATATACATATATACATTTTCAAATAAGTTATGATCATACTCACACATATATTAAGTTATTTAAACGATAAATGTTAAATAACACATTTTTAAAAACCACTTTAAATTTAAAGTCTTTTATACTTAAAAAACAGTAATATTATGAAATATGGTTGCAATTTAAAGTAATTTTCTCATATAACTGCTGCTGATAACTATCTTGTTTCATCATTTTAAGTATTTTCTTGTGGCCATGATTTCAGAAAAGCAACATGAAGAAAACCATTTTTTTCCCCGGGAGAATCAAAGTGTTTTTCAGAAAAGGACCATCAGGCCATTTACGCCGAGACCCATCAGAAGAGGCAAAAAGAATTAAAGACAACCCTTCACTTCAAGACAAGTCAACACCTCAAAGAGAAGATCTGGTCAGGATGAATGCCCGTTCTGTTGTCTTACAGAGAGGAGGGGATGTCTCTGACAAGCAAGAAGTGCTGGGAGAATACATTCTTCAGTTCGGCAAGTACAAGGGCAAGTCTTTCAGGTGGTTGTTAGAGAATGATGTTGGCTATGCTTTGTACCTGTCCAATAAGGTTGAAGAAGAAGAACAGGCCGGGCAGTTCAACCCAGAGGGCCCTTGCAAGGACAGCCTCATTTTCTTTCTTGAATATTTAAGAAGCTTTAAGGAAATTGAGGATCTTAAACTGTATCTGTCTCAAAGGCCAGATCCATTGCCAGTTTTAAAAGAGAATGACTATCCTGCTGGATTTGGAACAAGAGCACAAGACACTTGGAGGAAAATTTGGGATACCAGGGCAGATGGATATGCTTACTTTATAATGAAGCAGAAGTGTGTTCCGGGCAGCAAAATGTACAACATGCAGCAGTATCTTTTAAAACAGCAGCAACAACAGCTGACTAAAAGCACTACACCGTTGCCTTCACCTTCTGCTTCTATTTCAAGACCACCTGTTCCTTTCATTCCTGTCTCTGATCAGCCTGGTAAGTTAATACAAATCATGACAATTTGCTTGTATTAATTATAAAAGCCTACTGATGCCTTGATTTTTTAAAATTTATTTTATAAATTTTTTTTAATAGAGATGGAAAAGGATAAAGAATTTTGTTGTGTGTTATACGAAGCCATGTCAAGTTAAGAATGTTTATAACGCATAAAACTGCACATACTGGAGCAAAACTATTCAAATGATAGTGTTATACGAAGCCATGTCAAATTAAGAATGTTTATAATGCATTAAAACTGCACATACTGGAGCAAAACTATTCAAATGATAATGTTTAATTTTCAGGATCATCTGCAGCCATAGGATTCACAGTCTTATCTACAACAGGTTACTTTCCACATCAGATTTAGATAACTATCCTCTATTTCTGATTGAATAAATCACATTTGTTGTTTTGGCAGTGTTCTTGCCTGTTCTAAAAAAACATGTTCTTTTGTTCTAACTACTGTTAAGGGTTGAGCGTATCAGTGGTGAGGGTGAGTGCACTTCATGAATTATATGCATTGTATTTAAACTGTTTTATTTGTTGCTAAAAGTGGAATGTTTACTCACAGACCTTTGAACATGATTAGAGTTTGCATTACTAGTATAAAATAAAATGATATAATAAACAATAATTCTAGTCATTTAATGTAGTCAAGACAATTAAATGCACATCGTGTACTTTCAGGGATTTCACATTTTTAATTTCAGCCCTGTGCTGTTCCATGCAGGTCTGCCGCAGCCTCCATCAACATCAGTTCCTGTGTGTAGGCCTTCTTCACGGGGTGAAGGCTCTGTACCACCTGCATCAACACAATCAACAACTGCACGAATGCCGTCTGCACCGACTGAAACCCCTGTTTCCAGCTACTTGGCCACAAAAGGTAAAGATTGTTAACCACACATCATGTGAAATCAGCATTTTACACACACACACACACACACACACTATAAATATATATATATAATATGTATGTGAGTGTGTGTGTGCGTGTACATACACAGTTCTGGTTTCACTTTATTTTACAGTACATGCACTAAAATGTAATTACAGCGTACCTACCTAAGAATGTTTGCTAATACCTGCTAACTACATGTGGTGGGGTAGGTGAGGGCGTAAGTTTTAGGTTAAAGGTGCTACCAAGTTTCCTTACTTTGTGTTTTTTATGCAGTTCTGCCGACATCACATGCAGTCTCTAGTTCTCCCAGTATGTCTTCTTCACTGACTGAGGGCTCTATACCACCTTCTGCAGCACAATCAGCACCCACAGCTCTTGCATCAATGCCATCTGCACAGACAGAAGCTCCTAGCTACTTGCAAGATATTAGCCGCTGGAACTGCTCTCTCCATCAAAGAATTTGGATGAAGACAGAGATGGAGTCCATGGGGCTTTGGCCAGGATCACATCCAGTAAGACACCTCATGAATATGATCTCCTTGTGGCGCTATCCACCTCAGCCTGAGCTAATAGAGACAAACACGGGCCTTCCGTCACCCAAATATTTCCAGCTTCATCCATTTTTCATTTGGAAACCTGAGCACAGTATAATGGAAAGGCTTAGAAACAATTACATCCTACCTTGTCTTTATAAATGTCAAAATCCCTGTGTTGTGTCCTCTGGTGTGGGAAGACCCAGAGTGATTCTTGGTACTACTGGGCAGTATTACATCCTTGCTTCACGTCTGAGCTGTAGGGCATGCAAAAAATACTGGTTCGCTGATAAACCTCAGTGGATAGACATGCTACCACAGCGATTCAAAAACATCTTGCCAGCCTTCCTCACCCATAAGAAGGCAATATGTAAAACAGTAATGGATGAACTGAGGCGTTCTGGAAAATCCCCCAATGACATGGCAAACCAACTGTCTGAGGCGCTTCACCTTAAATATGAAAGAGCCCATCTGGCCTACCTTCTCAGTGTTCAGAATGTCAAGGATGCTGAAGCGGGGCTCTATGGTCAGAAAACCATCACTGGGACTCTGAGGAAGGATGACACACCTGCACCGTTTGGGGGTTATGAAGACACTGATGGGTGGCATGGGGTGTCTGTCTCTGCACACTATTTAGTAGAGTGCCTTCTCCAGGAATATCAGCGGCAGGAAGCAGCTCTCACTCAGCTCCTACAAGGCACTTTTGGACAGGTGTTCAGGTCAGATCACACTCGCAAAGTTGCTAGAAAAGTGACCCTCTCATCTGGCACAATGTCATCATATGCTGTCATGAATGAGAACTGGATGATTCTGTCCTGGGTGATGCTGCAGAGTGAAAGTGAGCAGTCCCTGGAGTCAATGTACTATGGTCTGGGCAATCGCTACAGTGCTGCTGGTATTTCCAAGGCCAAGTACCAGTGGGTGGACAGGTATGAATTATTACATCTAATCAAATATTTTATTAAGTGGTGTAATCACAGGTTATGAATACATTGAAATTTTATTTTTCATTCCTTTTTATGTATTCAGGGACTGCTGTGCTGCTTTCAGAGTGATGGACCCAGGACCTTATGAGCACCAGCAGTGGGAAGCCTGGAGGACCACTGAAGCTATTGTAGCAGAGGTTACATCAGGAAACCTACAGAATTTACATGCCGCTTGCCGGAAGTTCAATGAAGACATGGTTGTTAAACTTGACTTGTTTCATTGTATGCGACGGTTCACCAGGGAGTGTGTTTCGGAGCACCATCCTCTGTATAGCTCCTTCTGCCAGTTCCTCTCTTCTGCCTTTACGGTAGTTGATCAGAGTGACCTGGAGAAACTGAAGAATGCATACCGATTCTGTGGTATCGAGCCTGCTAATCCCACCAAGCAGCACATTAGAGAGCACTGCAGGACAAAAGTGCCACATCCCAGAGAACTGGTCCAAAGAGTGGAAGACGTGCTTCACCATTTTCATCTGGCAAAGGATCCCAACAACATCTTCCTTTTTAAACCTTCAATGTTGAAAATGTGGTGGATTCAGCGTATCCACATCCTTAGAGGCTGCCTGAGTGACCCTGAGGTGGAAGAAGGAATCCTCTACAGACACGGAGGAACCCTACAGCTGAATCATGTCAAGGGTGATGGAGCTGCTGTACACATTTGGATTCCTGTCAGAGGCACTTCACAGCAGGAGGGGTTTCATTTCCACCAGGCTCAGTGGGTAACGGGCAATCGTGTCTCTCCTGAGTTGTTCCAGGCACAGGGCATAACTGGTGTGGCTCGCTGGAATTATCAGCGGCTGGTGGACCTGAAGCAGCCTGGGGTTGTCTTACCTGGAGTGTTTGACCCTGTTTTGATGATAGAGCTAAACAGGGCATCTATAAGAGTGACAGGGCAACCAAAATATCCAGCCTTGCACATCTCCAGCAGGGACACAGGAGAGAGGTTTGGCCTGCAATATGTTGAGCCAGGCTGTCGACCTGTGCCTCTTGACTTTGACAAGCACAAAAGTAGGAAAACAGAGCCAGGAGATGTGGAGATGCAAGAAGAGTCTTCATCTGGTGTTTGTTTTTCACTTCCATCTCAGGTAAGCCCTTAAACTTTTAATTAAAAAAATTAGAATAATTTTCACTCGCATATTTACCTTGCTTCGCTCAATTTCAGGAATGCTTTGACGATATCTCTTCTGCTGAGACCCCTCATGCTGCAGAACCAGAGGCCTGCCCACAGACTGTCATTTTTCACCAGTTTTCCACACCAAGTGCTGTGACAGTGAAGGAACAAACATCTGAGGAGTGTCTTTCAGATGCAGGTAATTATATTATGTAATCTGTCTGCCTCATCTATGCACACAAAACACAAATACATAATTTAGTAATTTTGTGAACCTCTTTTAGAACTCCCAAGCACATCACCACTGCCTGTAGCTGCTTCCCCTTGTGCTGCTCGCACTGGACCCATAAAGACAGGTGGCAGAGTCTTTGTGTTGGACCATAACAGATGGACGGATCCAATGAGAACTGCCATTGATGGTTTGCTAGCAAAGCACCATGGAAGCAAGGACCTCCTTAAAAAGGTGGATGCTGAATATGCTGCTATGGTACAGAGTGCCTGCACTGACCCCAACAGCCTTCTGCACTCAACCACAAAGCAGCACATAAGCAGGTACATAAAACACCTTGCTAAAAAAAAGAACACTAATGCTTCTCTCAACACCAGTCCAGAAAAGCTCTTGGAGACACAGCAGTTATGGCAGCATCTACACTCAGGCAGTAAAACCCTCAGTGTCCCAGTGACTGTACTGCCACCTGCCCCGGTCAATCCACCTGCAAAGGCCGTTCCTGAGACTTTCCCTCTGGACCACGCAGAGCTTGAGAAGATGGTGAAGGACATTGTAGAGAAGCAGCAGGCATTTCAGCAGCAGCAACTACAACAGCAGGTGCCGCAAAAAAAAAAAAACAGATCCTGTTTAGCCTGTGGCCAGCCTAAGTCTCGATACATGGGTGATGGCTCCTCAATACATTTCTTTTATCAAGGTAGTGATGTTAAATACTTCTACTGCTCCAAGAAAGTATTTGACACGTATTCACCAGAGGGCCTGACCAACCCCAGAATGCCTTTTGAAGACTTTGCAGAGACTCCTTTTTTTCAGCGGGAACTGGAAGCCTCTAAGCAGAGAGGGTCAGAAAGGAGGAGGGTCACTGAGGAGAGAAGCAAGCGAAAGTCAGAAGTGGAGCATCCTACTTGTCGTCTGTGCAGATTCTGCCACATGCCACTGAGACAAGGACCCAACAGTCCTCATGTTCATACTGGTTTCCCTGGAGTGGCAGGCAAATACATTTACTGTCCCGCTAAAGTGTTTTCCCTTTATCAGACTCAAGGAATGAGTGCTGAAATGTCATGGAGAGACTTTCAGCAGTCCCCATTCTATGAGGCTGAGAAGCAGAGGTGGATAGAGGAAAAGAAAAAATGACTTTAGTGTGTACTCAACAGTATTGGAAATCTGGCCATGTTATTTGCATGTTATAGACAATGCTTGCATAAGCTAACCAATATGTATATATGTTGTCGTACTTTTATTAAAAAAATACTTTTTTAAAAAGTATTTAATTTATTTGAGTTTGTTCATTAAAATACCAAAAATATTTCATTTTATTGTACTACCTTGTATTTTAGGAGACTTGAATTGTTTAATGTGTGCAGTTTTGTAAACACTATATGTTAATAAGTTACTATTAAACTCTGTACATAATTATTTAATTTTACATTTCTTTTTTTTCTGTCATAATGTCATTATTATTGTTGTTATTTAATCTGATTTAAAATTCTGTTTCTATTTATTTCTGTTCATTAAAATACCAAAACTAATATTTTATGGTATTGCACTGTTTTTTTTTATTCTTTTATTTTATTGACTTCAAAACATCTTGTTAATAACTGTTAATTAAACTTTAATTTAAAACATATTTTCCTCGTGTTTTCCACAACTTTAGATTTTATTATTATTAATGTTGTTTATTCTGTAATATTAAATAGATTTATTTCAATTTCTTTATTGCAAATAATCCTAAACGTATTATATTTTATTGTTACATTGTATTGTTATTATTATTGTTATTATTTTATTGAATTATTTTATCTTACTCAGTTTTGTAACTTGTCACTATTAAATTCTGCATTTATTTAAAAAACCATGTGTTTCCTTGTGTTCTCCTCAACTTAAATTTTGCTGTTATTATTATTATTACTGAATCTTTAAATTTAATTTGTTTCATTTAAACACATGTTCTTGATTTTCCTGTGTTCTCCACAATAGATTTTATTATTGTTTAATATATAATTAATGTATATTTATTTAATAATAATATATATTGGTTAGTACTGTACTGTAGTAATTAAATTTTTCAAATGTTATATAATATATATATATATGTTATAATGATATATAAATGTTATATAATATATATATATGTATTTATATTACTAACCTATAAATAAAAAAATAAACTTTTTTTCTGTTCATTGGTTATATGTTATATATAATTAATGTCTCTTTAAAATAGGTCTTAAACATTATCAAAATATTCTTTTTGATTATTCGTATTCAAACATTTTCTGTATAAAAGATAACGATATAATGTAAACTATTATGTTATTGTTCATTAAGATCAATGCACATTTTCTACATCCTACACAAGAACAGTTACAATAAGTTTTATTTTATGCGTGTACATAAAGTTCGATTATTATGTCCTAATGGTATTTAAAGTGTATCTAGATGAAAAACAATCACAAACGCATTGTTTGTAATTTGTGGCCGAGGCGGGATTCGAACCTCTAATCTTGTGCACTTCATTCGTCCCGCCTCCCTTCGTTCCTATTGGCTAGTCAGCGCTCTACACCTATGCGCGACTGGCCTTCGCGTGTGAGGCGAACGTGATAACCACTACACTACGGAAACTTGAGCGGACGTATTACGTCGTCTTTTCAAATTTGAAATGCATTTGGTGGTCAATGGCGCCATCACGTGGCGATTCTGTGGCATTAAATAAGTACTTATTGGCATTAATGGAGTATATGTATTTTTTAAACATGTATTTATTATTTTTGAATGGCAAAAATCTTATTTAGAGTTTATTTTATTCTCATTGATTACATTTAACGTTTCTGTTTTTTGAAAATAAAAAAATGTCAAAAGCGGAATATTTGTAACAAATGTCCACAAGGTGTCGCTCAAGATTAACAGCTGCTCCAAAATGTAATTGTATCAGCCACAAAATGCAATTTGTTTTTGAGGAAACGAAGCATAAGATTAAGCAAAAACATCAAGTATTTTTTTAACGTGATATGTATTGTTTTGAATACAAAAAATATATAGTTGGACATTTCATTTTATTTATTTTCCCCTTTAAATGAAATCCGTTATAATCCCTCCTTCCAGATCTTTTTTTTACACAGTCAGCCCTAATATAATTATAAGTGTTTCTGGTGGGGCGCTTTTGTCTCTCGCAACACATCTGCTGCTTTCTGCCTCGGAACGCTCAGAGAGACGCTCTCCTCCTCTTCCTGGCTTTCTATTTTAATCATACCAGAAAAACTTAAAGGCAGGCTGGGCTTTACCTCAAACTTTTTAGTGACTGGGCCATCTGGGAGCTTGAGGAGTTCTCAACAAACATGCAAAGTTGTAAGGAATAGCATTGTTAAAATCAGGTTGTGCTGATTTGCAATAATAATAAAATCCTAATAGTGCATAATTTAAGTAGTTAATACGCTGTGAGGGTTTAAAATTGTTAAATGTTCAAACCGATTATTATTTATGCGAACGTTCCATGTTATCGTTTCCCAAACATTATGGAAATGCTACTTTTGAATTTTCTCGGAACATTCCAAAACAACATTTAAAAAAAAATACCACTTAAATTTGAAAGTTTCCACATTAGAAAGGATGTTACATAGTTTAAGTGGGTTCGTTTTTATTTCTGAAACACAAAGAAACACAAGCATAGACACTTGCAACAAAATACAGGGATGTTGATTCACTGACCTAGTTTTTTAAGAAATAAAATTATCTCTCAAAAGTAAAGCCAGTGCATTCACATTCAAAATTCAGAGGAGAAATCTTGTGTAGGGTTCAGGTGAGGTTGATTCTAGAGTTCTAGCCCTTGTGGTCTCCACTCGTTCTTCGGACCACACAGACCGCCCCAGTGTTTGTACCACAGTGGAAAACTGCAGCTGACAGACCTCCACTTCTGCACTGCGTCTTTCAAGTCCTGCTGAGATGCATGAAATCAAAAAAGTGGCTATGTCGGGGTTAGTACTGCAATATATTATATGCATGCAGTGCACAGGATGCTAATTTCTAAGCACAGAACTACCATAAAAGCAGTGCATGCAACAGGACACACCGCTGTGATTAATATATCCCAATACTAACACGATCAATGCACTTGAATATGATGATGGATAGCGATCTCCAAAGTAACTCATTACTTGATCTGACTGCAGAAAAGACATTTTTAAACATTGGATTCTTTTTGTCATGTCCAGCTGATTTTACTACTGCTTCATTCATCATGAAATATTAAGGTCAATCTGAGCTGACAAGATGTTTTTAGAAGTCTCTACTTACCAAGGCTGCATTTATTTGATTAAACAGCAAAAATTGTAACATTTTAATATATTATTGCAATTTAAAATAACAGTTTGCTATGTGAAGATTTAGTCAAGTTTTTTCTGTGATGCAATGCTGAATGTTCAGCATCCTTTCTCCAGTTTTCATTGTCACATGCTACATCTAGTTTCCACTCACAACCGTCATTACTCATCCCTATTGAGTTAGTGACACACGCTGAGACAGAGAGCAGTGTTGTCAACTGCTTTCAATTTAAAGTATAGCTAAAAATAGTAGCTATTTGTCACTAGATGACATCATAACGTGAGCAAGATGAGAAGTTAGAAGGTTTGTCCAAGAGGTTGCTATGTATTTGTCCCTAAAAAAGTCTCAAAAGGTGTGGGGAAGTCACTATATTGACAACACTGACAGTGAGTGAAAGTCAAAGTCTTTGAAAACATGACGCTCCTGAAACAACAGGTGCAATAGAGTTAACAAACGAGAGGAAACTACAGTCTATGAAATCAAACCTTAAACCTACATAAAGCGTGCAACAGAAGGGTGATATTTCACTTCAGATAGATAGATAGACGGTAAAGACAGGATAATGGATGGAAAAATGTAAAGATAGGTCATAAAAGTGTAATATCTAATAGCTTGTAAGCGTGTTCTCTTCTAGATGTTCTTTGGCTGTGAAGAGCAGCAGACTTCTGATCAGATTTCTATAAATAAAAACAGGTTTCCTGAGAACACAGTTCGCATCCTCCGAGGAAACCAAAGAAACAATGTAACGCTCTGTGGTCTTCGGCCCATTGTGACATCATCAGTTGGTGACACTGTCGTCACGGTCTGAAGGAACGCCACACAGGAAGTTTCCTCACAATGGCTTTTGTAATCTTATCAACTCCACCAAATACACTCAGACCTTGAGTCACAAGTCTTTTGAAAGTCTGATCCCGAGCCTTTTCTCTCTCTGTCGGGCAGGGAAGGGCTGGGAGAGAAGATCCCTGAGGGGGTAATTATTAGTTTGTATCTGACAGCACATTTCCTGCGTCAGCTCAGGATAGAAAATATTCAACACCCTCTATTGTTTCACTGCATAATGATAACAAATCATCCACAAGGTCCCTTGCTCAAGAACACAGTCATTCACGCGAGCGTGTCACAGACAGTAATATATGTCAATCAAATACAAATAAAACAAGACAAAAAGATTTAGGTTTTCTGATATTGCACAGCCAAGAAAACTGTCAAACACATTCCACTACAATCATAAAAAATAACATTTATTTTATTAATGATATATATATATATTATAATTATATTATTATATTATAAATAATAATAATTAACTGCATTGCATTCAGTGCTTTTGAAGCAGCTTCTCAGGGTACATCATACAGAAAACACAAAAATAAAAATACAAAACATCATAAGACCATCAAATAAAAGCTATCTTAAAAAAGTATGTTTTTAGATTTCATCGGTTCTTTGCATGAAAATACCCTATCCCCTACAGTTCACAGGTGTGTATGTGGAACTGCCCAAAGAGCAGGTTGAAAGGAGCGCAAGCAACACTTAAAGGAGAAGTTCACTTTCAAAAAAACTTTTACTGATAATTTACTCACCCCCATGTCATCCAAGATGTCCATGTCTTTCTTTCTTCAGTCGAAAAGAAATTAATGTTTT
>JAUCMT010000025.1:154020-181407 GCA_032357475.1 Enteromius thamalakanensis | reverse complement strand
GCTATACTTCCGTTGCCAATATGCGCGCGCATACGTTGCTACGTCATCATTGTGTACAAACAGTAAATGGGTCTATAAAATGAGCTAAAACGCTTAACAACAAAGGCACACAATCATCTCATAGAATCATACTTGTGCAGTTTTTGGTTGGAAATCCAAGACTTTTTAAGATTTTTTCAAAGCTAGATGCATGGCCAGATAACAGGTTTATGATCAGATGCATTGATTATTTGCTTTAAGATCCTCTGACTGTACCTTTCTCTTGCGCAGAGCTCCTTTGGCACCAGGGACAGCTTCACACACCAGACTGATCGCCTCCCTGCCGAGAGAAATCACAAAAATATGAAGACATGAGTAATTCTGAAGTACAGAGCAAGAAAACTGACAAGATGCTGTGTGAAAACATTCTGGAAACAAAGCAAAACCTTTATTTGATCAGTTTCTGTGAATCTGGCACACAGATCGTCACAGGGTTGCCGAAGGTTGATATTAATGAATATAAACAATAACAATAAATACACTAACAGTGTACACAATTTATGCAAAAGACAAAAATATTAAATATTACATCAATAGAATTTCTATATTTTGCTGTAATGTGTTGGTAGGAAACATACACATGAGCCAAAGACGAAAAGTGGAATAATTCCTTAAATAGTTTTTCTTTAAAAAAAATAAAAAATAAATAAAATAATAATAAAACTAAATTAATTGTAATTTAGTTTTTATTGTTTTGAGCAAAAAATAAATATTAGGCATGTTTTTCCTGATTTAATGAAGAAACCCACTAAAATGTCAGGCATATTTAAAACATTTTTCAAATTATTTTTCCTAAAATACTAATTAGTTGTAAGTTAATGTTTTTTAAATAATAATGCCCCTATACTAGGTTTCGCCCATTTGTCAATAAGAATTTTTGTACAAATTTAAAACACATTAAAATTCAATATGCTCTTATTCTTTCATTTATTTTAATATGTACAAGTCAGAATAATCAAATTGTTGAATTTTCACATAAATATTGTGTTACACATTTCAACCAATAATTTTACATTTTATTCTCCAAAAAGCTTTCTATGAAAATAAAATCACTTTTGCAAATTTATTTTGATACACATATTTTAACATCTTTATAGTGGAAAGTAAATAAAGAATATTTTAATGTTATCTTCTTACAGCACTAAAGTACATCTTCCACATTAATGCTGCACTCATTACTGTAGAACATCATTTATTTAAGCAAGCATAATTAAGCATAAATGCAATGCAACCAATTCTTGCATACTGTACAAATATTTTTTTTTTATATTACAGTAACAATATTGAGAAAATATGAATGCTCCTCAAAGCAGGATGAAATATAATCCTTGATTTTCTTTGGACAGATTCTTGACACATTGATTTTGACTTTTTAATGTTTTACGCAACAACTTCGTCTGAGGTGTAACACAGTTAAACCTGTTGATTGTTCAGCGCTCAAGCTCAGTTTGTGTCCAGAGAGCGTTTGGAAGCGTCTGGTGTGCTCCTGTGAACACTACAGCAGGAAGTCAGGCAGAAAAGAGGATATGACATGTCATCTCCAGCGCTGCTAATGCTAGCGGCCCACACAGCCCAGCGTTCAATAAACAAGCGTCGTCCGCTGGGATGCGATCTGCTGCCTCTACACTGATGTTACGCAATGACTCATCAGCACACATTCACATCTCACGCGCTCGTTTTAGCAACTATAAATGAGTGTTTGGCTGCGCATTCAAATCAAGGAAAAACATAAAAGTGCCACGAAAGAGCTGATAGCAGTCATGCAACGCCACACGGGGCCATTAACTGTGATGTAACAGTAAAACAGCTAAAAAGCCATTAACTGTGATTTAGCAGCAAAACAACAGATGAACATAAATATTTAGAAACATACAATACAGAAAACAACATGTGAATCAAACTCTATGTCCGATTGGAAAATCTAATCTAAGTAATCTAATTAAAAAAAAATAAATAAAACTAAATTAAATGTAAATTAATATACAATTATCTGTGCCATTTTTTAATTATATAATAAATAATGTCATAAAAAATAAACAATGCGAATGTTTTCGTTTAAATTAATTTTATTTTTATAATACATTTCTAAATTGTTAAATAAAATAAAAACCTAAGAAAATTAGGGCAGATAATTAAAGGTTTTTTTTTTCTTATTATTTTTCATGATTGTTATTAATATTAATTTATAGTTGTACTGTTATAGTTTCTTTTTATATAAAATATTTTTAGAACCACACTAAAAACACTACACTACTACTTCTTTAAATTAATTTCAAATGTATTAATATACAGTATTATGTATTCATATATAGGCTACATAAAAATATGTATATGTAAAATAATAAATCATTTTAAGTGTAGATAAATATAAGTAAAAGCATATCTAAAATAATAAATAACTTTGAATTTAGATAAGATATTATAATTAATTTCACAAATAGTGCAATCTTTTTTGTATTAGATGAAAAGCATAACCAAATCCCAAATTCACATAAAACAATCATCTGTAATTCATTAATAGTGAATTTGAAGAAATGCGAAGTGTGTTCAGAAAGAGTTGTATTACCGTGTGATTTGTGATCGTGTGGTGAAGTCCAGAGATCTCATCGACCGGAGAACTTCAATGCAGCCCAAATACTGAAAAAGAAGGGCAAAAAAGGGAATTATAACATCAAAAATCATCTTTTATTCAAAACTAGATACAGTTACTGCTAACTGTGTGATAAAAAAACTGATTACTTTAAAGTCAACATGACTTCAAAATTGAGACCTAATTTCTTCACACACGTCTGTTTTCTCGTGTGAAATATTGTGCCATGTGAGTGTGTTGCAACATCCACCACTCATTCATTCATCCATAAACAGGAACATTGTGTCCATTGTGGCCTTGTGTCTGAGCTAACATCACACATCAGCAGGTGGTTCTGCTCTTTTAAGCAGCTTGTCATGCTGTGGTTGTAATAAATGGTCATTGTACAAGCAATAACAATAAACACAGGTTGTGAACCACATGAGGGTGATTCGTTAATGAAAGTGTCTTCGTTTTTTGGGTGAACTATTTCATTA
Organism: Enteromius thamalakanensis; assembly: GCA_032357475.1. NCBI lineage: Eukaryota > Metazoa > Chordata > Actinopteri > Cypriniformes > Cyprinidae > Enteromius > Enteromius thamalakanensis. Next base: position 178,302 of record JAUCMT010000025.1, on the reverse strand, counting down.
ATACTTTAATCTGCTTGTGTACAGTCCCACACACCACCTCTGACTAATGTCTCTCACACACACACACACACCCGTTCAGCTCACACATGCACACAATTAAACATTTAAACCCCCAAAAAATTAAACAAATTTAAAATATATTTTTTATTTTTTTGTATCATTTCAATGCAAAACAATTTGCAATTGCAAAACAACAATGCAATTAACAATAAATCAAATTTTATTTGTATTAACTTGTATTCCTTTATCTTAAAAAAACATTAAACTCTTACCCTATATGAACTATTTAAAAAAGTATTAGTTAAAAAGCAATTACAAATATTTACAATAAAAATTATTAATTACAATTAAAATCATATTCATCACATATTATTTAATCGATAAAATGCTCAAAATCCTAACCCTTGATTAACTAAAGTATTAATCGCAATAAATGAAATAAAAATATTAAATAAACTACAAAGCCAAAAACATTTATTCAAAAAGTAATGTCCGATGGCTGTGTGACACCACAATCTGTTAACTTCCGTATCGAATTATGCACAAGATTACGTCAAAATGCATGTCTCTGCAAGAATCCTTGTAAACAGTTGCTTATATAAAACTTGCATGTAGATGAAGGTAAGACTGAGAAATAAAATGAATGTGTAACAGTATATTGACAGCAGTATTTCTGCCGTGAATGTTAATCAAACAACAAAACAACTCCCTTTTGTAGCTTTACCACAGATTTATTATTAGATTTCATTTATACAGCGAAGACTTTACCGTGTTAATTTACATTTGATTATACAATTAATTCTGAAAAACGTACAGCATCTATTATATTAAGGTCTACTGTAACTATGCTTGTAATTCGTTGCTATTCTATGCTGATACTCATAGAATTACTCACCGACCAACCATTGATTATTTAGTTCTAGACTGAGCTTTTCAAGTCATCTGGTGTTATTGCAATATATATCATTGCGTTGGGAGTTTTTCCTACGATATCATGCCTCCCTACTTGTATGTCTTCTCTACTCTGGTATGTCAGCTGCGTATTAAAAGTGAGATACACAGGAGAACCTCTCCAGGCGATGACATCATTCATAAGCAGTGACATCACACATCAACACATCTTTGCTTTATTTAGACTCTCACCTCACTGGTCTCTCAATGCTGCATGACTCACTCATTCAGAGTCTCACTACAACTTTCCTTGACTAAATGAATGAGTCACCTGCAGTATAACCCACCTGAGGACCGCGTCACATTCTTCCAGGAACACTGCAAATGCTGATTAGTTAAGTTTACTCGAGTGCTTTATGGAAAAACTATCTCCTCGTTGGCTTGTTTTATTGCCCAAATTAACCCTGGTATACGACTCAAAGCGCAGAGAGGAAACCAGGCCGGAAGCGGATGGTGAGTCACTGTAATGTTTTGGGCTTTGAGCTTATTGAATAATTGACTAAATAAAATTGGTTTCTGTGTGTAGACATTACGTAACAATAATAATAATAATATAGATAATAATATCTATAATGGCATAGCAACATTTTCTTTTCATGTTTGTCACCACAAGGAAGTGTCTACAACATAGTAAAACGTCAAATCAAAAAAATGACAGAAAAGTTAATAATTTAAAATTTAAAATATAAAATGTCAAGATAATCAAAACACAGTAAATAACTTTGAATAAATGGCAGAAAAGTAAATTGTTTAATATATACTTTAACATTAAATATATTTATATAAAAAATATATAAAATATTAAGCTAATGAAAGATAATTTTACTAGTAATTAATAAAAAAAATGATTTAAATGAAAATCATTTACGTATTTATTGACAATACTTAAGACTTACTGATATAAAACTATTATTAAACATTACTTGGAATATTTCTTAATTGCACAATGCACATTTCTTAATATTACACTTTAAATATGATTTAGTATCACTATTAATAAGGATTGTATGATATCTGCATAATATCAGTCTTTAATGCAAAATATTTTAAATGTACATATAATATATTTGCAATAGTTACACTTTATCTATATCAAATATACTTCCGCACAATTGAATGCATTAAGATTAAATTAATAGTTGTAATTTAGCAGACTTTAGGTTTACCAGTTTAATATGCAGGGTATTTGAGCATGTAAATGTATTTGTAGTATAAAAAATAAATATGTTTTTTAAAAAATTGTAATCGATAAAAGACCTACTGGGACATAAAATATTGTAAAAAATAATTTTTGAAAATTACATTTATAGGGTTTCAGGAGCAGACAATAAAATGCCAAGCTAAACAAAGACAGTAAAATCCATTTAAATAAATGACAGAAAATAAAATTAATTAATATACATTGTAACATGAAATATTAATGTCAATGCAAAATTCACGATAATCAAAGACAGTAAAATGACAGGAAATTTAAATAATTAATAATGAATTACAGAAATGTAATGGGTCCAAAAACCCAAAATATTAAAAGACGTAAGCCTTGCAAACTAATATTCTCATGTAGTTGTGCTTTGAAATATATAAGTACATGTTAGCATTGCTGAGAAAACAATCTTCAGCTATCAGTTTTTACGCTCATATACGATCATGGAGATATGAAATGTTGAGGAGCAAAGCTAAAGTCAGTTAAACAGCAGACACAATACACAATATAACAGCAATTAACTTTACACTTAAATTCACACAACAACACACACAGATAAATAGGGTCACATATTCACAATACAGCGTGACCTTAGTGCAATATTGCTTTTAATAAAAAAAAATAGTATAGTGCAAAAGATTTTCATTTAAACCTAATAAAGCAAGGGCTGGATCTAATGTCTGCGGTCTGTCTGAACGCTGGTCGTGTGTGTTTAAAAAGCAGTCAATGTCAGCAGCTGTCCTTTTAGTGAAATGGAGCATAGTGTGTGTGTGTGTGTGTGTGTTCATGCACAGGGTCACTCAATAAGTGAACTGTAAAGAATAACACACATTCTGCCCTGTGAAGGGACGCCAGAAGGGTTTAGTACGGAAGCCGCTAACTTTTACCAACTAACTCTTACCAAAACACATCAAACTCAAACAAGGAGCTAGAAATACTGTCTCTGCACGTTAAAGGATTAGAGACCTTCACCACAGATAATAAATCACATCAATTTAGTTCTTATCCATTGCACGATCTAATTCAGTCGTGTTGGCGCTTCGTGTTTTGCTTCTACAGCAACGGACCATTCAGAAGGAAAAAAGCTAGGAGGGAATAATGTATGATTCATGCAGCACGAATCCGAGTCACCTTTAGCTCAATGGGGCCATGAAAATGCTTATACAATCATAAACACACAAAACAATACGCTTAAAATACGTGATACCGTAAGATCTGAGGTCAGTGCTCAATATGCATTGTCTGTTAGACAAATAGGTTCAAACAATAGAACTAAAACACACTTATTAAAGCACAAACATCTCAAAAATGTCCATAAATAACCTTAAAAGGAGACATTGATGTTGGTATTTCTATAGTGCATGCATAGAAGATGAATGTACATGCACTACAGAGTTTTCAAGCATTTTCTGGAAATCTTTAATGAGCAACTATATATAAATATATTTATTTATGCATTTTATTCAGCTGCACAGGAAGCAGGTGCTACATGCATGCTAAAACATGGCACATATTTGCGCGATTTCAAACTGATCTTTTGACTGAAGTTATCGTGTTTTGTCTTTGCATATAGATGTGGACAAGACTAACCGCTCTGTCCTGCACACGTCATGATCCCCGGAGACGATACAGTAACAGAGCTGTAGCCGGAACAACATCCCCCTGGTCTGGTAACCGGTCGCCGTGGTTACGCGATTTGCATGCACTTCCCTTTTGATGTGATAAACTTGCAGTTAATTTGAATAGATCAAATCTGCAGAGGTAAAAAATAAGCGGTCGCATGCACGGACAACTAAACCACTATGTCTGTGACATCAAAGGAAAGCAGAGAATATATGGTATTCACAATGCGCATAAAGAAGATGGATAACTGAAATTGCGGGTTATATTACGCTGTGTGTATGGAAAAACATGCTATACTGTATACAATGATGTACAATAAAGCTACGCTGCAAAACTATGCTTCTAAAGGGCTGTTTTATGTTATTTACATGCAACACTGACAATCTTATTTAACTGAATAATCATAACTGTTATCCTCTTTGAAGCTGCTTTACAATTTTACAACATTATAACATTATTTTCCTGTTTATTCATGTACAGCAGTTTTGATACAATCTGTATAAAGTGCTATCGAAGTAAATCTGGAAAATACAACATTTAGATACTTGCAACTTTTCACATTAATGTTAACTGACGTTTTGGATAATATTCATATTTTAAATTAGTTTTAATTTGACATCTTTCTTTTTTTTGTTTTAATATTAGTTCGTTTTAGTAATTTAGTTGTGCTTTTGCCATTTTTAATGTGTCTATATAGTTTTTTTTGATAGTTTATATTAGTTACCATATAGTTTACATTGGATTTTATTTCAGTTTTGTTAGATACTGTAGTACATCAAGTTAAACTAAATCAAAATGTGATGCCTTGATAACTAGATACATTTTATTTTAAGTAACAAAGGTTATGGTTTTAGTACTATAATAACCCTGGTTGAATCACATGTGCTTATGCTATTTATTTCCCTTTTTTATTTTATGTATTATAAAATATCAAACAATGGTTACACATAATCACCCGTTTGATTGGTCCAAAAAAATAAAAAAACCAAAGAGTTGAATTTGTCACTTGTTTTAATTTGGCCGTTTACTCAGACAAACATAATTATGCAGTTCATACTGTATGAATTCATTCCACCTATTTTTTAACTGCCATACAAAATCTGATTCACCTCATACCACCCACCTCCACATGCATGTAAGACTCAGAGGAAACAGACGGCATGTAAACATGGTACTGTATGTGGCAGAACATTCTGTGCTTTTATGGTCACTTGTGAATGTAATGGTGTCGTTTCGACCTGCATTATTCCAAATCGTACACATAATCCCTCTGTACCGGCACACGGGTGGACAACAACAAGTGAAACGCAGAAGACAGAAAGCATATGGATATTACCTTAACGACGTACATCACCCCAGGTCCGGATATCTTTTCGCTGGAGTGCAGCCATCCACGAGAAGGCTTATTCACCAGCCCGCCGCAGCCAGCGGCGCCCGTCCCTCCCAGGCCCCAGCCCTCTCCGCCGGGCTGAGACTCTTCCATCCTGCCCTTCTTCCCCGAGCCGGGCTCCGGCAGGGCGTGAGGTGCTCCAGAGGCCACAGGGAGGGCAGACGAGCCCGGGCTGCCGGATCCGCCTCCTGTCGCTCCTCCCTGGAGCTTGGACACAGCCAGGTCCTTGACGGCGGACGGCAGGCCCTTGATGCCCAGCAGTCCAGAAGAGTTGGTGAATTTGAGGTTGGAGACTTTGTTGATGAGGGTGCACAAGGTTCCAGACTCTTCGGCGGGGTCGGGCGGCAAGACCTCGGCTGGCGGGGCGTACGGAGGGTCGCCCACGGGCGGCGAGGGCGGGACGGCCGAGACTTTGGCGTTCATGGAGAGACCGTGCAAAAGCTCATCGACGGACGTCACTGACTCATTCCGGAATCGGTTGTATTTAGCACGGTGAAGCATTCCCCTCGGTGTGCCAGCCTACACGCAAATGGACACATCCAACTCCCAGCTGACCATCCACTTCTTTAGCATGCTGGAGCCGAGAAAGCGTCCTCAAGCGTTCAAAGAAAAGGAGCGAGCGGCCGTCAGGAAAATCCGATGGCGTGCGGCAGCGGCAGCAGCAGCTCAGGGACCAAAAATAAACCACAAAACGCAGAATCCATGGAGACAGAGGACGACGAGAGAGAAAAGCAGCGCGAGGTCGCTCCTCTACAGAGATAGAGGGCCAGAGATGGCAGAGAGAGAGACAGAGCTCTAGTGAAGAGATGTCTCTCTCTCCCCCCGCATCCTGGCAGATCCCTGAACATGCATGACTCACTCGGAGAGAAAGAGAGAGAGAGAGAGAGAGAGAGAGAGACCCTTCTCAACAAAAGACTCACTCAACACTGCAGAGCACTTTCCGTTACAAAAAAACTCCCACTTACAGCTCGGTAGAACCAATCAATTCTCAAAATTCACCCTGTCCGTAGGAACGCCTCTTGCTTTGATTCGGTCCAGTTAAACAGAACGGAGAAGATGTGATAAACAGATCACTCTAGTGAAATGTGAGCTCAGTCATAATGAACTAGAATTAAAATAAGTCCACTGACATAATTCAATGCGTAGAGTACTGTGAGTGTTGTTGGATCACATGTACGCCACACAGAACGAAACTTGAGTCGCCGCTAATTTTCCGCACATGCAGTAGCAGTTTTACTCAAATTCAGAAGTCTACCAAAAAGGTGGTTTGCATGACCTGCAGTTGTTCGAGAAAAGATCATCTACAGCAATTACATGAAATATTTGAAAGCGTTCACCTTTCTCCCACAACTGCATCAATCTGGTTGGTTTTACCTTGCTTATGCATCGCAACCGTTAACGGTAAGTTTAAAACGTGCTTGAATTTAAACTACAAGAATGAGTCGGCTTTATATCTTTGTTCGTCACATTCGTTCTTCCTTACGTACTACGAAACGTCGGCATAAACCCATGCACGCCAGCACTCGAATATCCCCCCCAACAGAAGGCAAAATAAGCTGCCTCAATGAGCTTTGTTGAATAATTAAACATCCCTTTCAAACACACAACGTCAATATTCAATCTCACTAAAACGCCATCCGGATTCGGCGGGGATACGACCGTAAATAGTGATGTCAGATCTCCCAGCCCCATTAAAAAGCAGCCGATGGAATGAAGCCCGCGCCATCAAGGCAGCAAAAAAACAGCCATTCATGTAAAATGTCCAGAAGAGCTCGTGACAGGGAAGCGGCAGTCATTCACAAGCTTCCTGTATCGCTGCGGCTAACGCACTGCAGTCCCTCCCAGCGTCTCGCTTTCCTGCCTGCCTGCAAATTGAAAAAAAAAAAGCAGAAAAGACAGAGAGAGAGAGAGAGAGAGAGAGAGAGCAAGGGTTTGTATTCTCTGCTGAGACAAAGCGCTAAAAGTGCTCCTCGCTCGCTGTTGTCACAGAGATGCGGAAAAGAGATGCTGAGGAGAGGAAGAGAGGATGCTGGGCGAAAATGATTCGGGCTGGCTGTGAATGGAAAGGCAGACGGGCATACCGACGTTTCTGTGAATGAAGTCAGGCCTCGGCAGCTTTCTGCACGGCAATCCCTCGGGATGGATCCCGACTACCCAATCAGGGAAGAGCAGGATGACTCATTCAGGGTAGGCTGGCTGAATAGTGGGGCAAACCACTTGAAGCACAGGTGATGGGAGAAACCATTCTCACCCGACAGCACTGCGTACCACTGGCTGCGTCGCTTCTAAACTCCTCAAAGCACGCAATAATCTTCTAAAATGCGTCTTGGTGAAATGCACTGCCTTTTTGGGAAGAGAACAGCGATGCTCAGTTGCGCTGTCTGATAACCTGGCCCCTCCTGAGTGCAGATTTTGCACATTCATATGAATGAAGGCTGATCAAAGAACATAGACTGAACTGAATCAACTGAATTATATGATGCGGCCGGCACAGCGTTTGCTTGCAGTATGTTGATCAGGCAGCAAAAACAAATAAATGAAACAATTTTTTTGCATTTCTTGAGGAGAACTTCAGATACATGTCACCACCAGGATGCAAGGGTGCTCTGAGTGGTTGCTATGTAGTTGCTAAGGTGTTCTGAATGTTTTTATTGTAATGCTATGCATTTGGTAGGATATTAATTGCCATGCTGTTGCGAAGGTGTTGAGTGATGTTTGTTGTGATGTTATGTGGTTGCTAGGGTGTTTTGTGTCACATGAATGTTGCTGTTTGGTTGCTAAGGTATTGTGGTGGTTGTCAGAATGTTTACATGCAGTTGCTAAGGTATTCTGAGTTTTTTTTTTTTCATTATTAACTCTTTCTACGCCAGCGGTTGAAGAAAAAAAAAAGCCAGTCACCAGCAGCGTTTTTGATGATTTTCACCTCAATTTGACGGCCCTCCGAATATTTTCTGCTCTGCATATATGAACATATTATATATCAAAATAAAGAACCAAGCCATTTTATTTCTGTCTTTGTGTGTTCATGTTTTATCATCACTTGAATGCAGATAGGTTTAATTAGAAATACAACATTTTGGACAAAAAAAATGTATTGTGCATTTTGCATTTTTATCAAAGTCCTGCATTTTCAAGCAAAATACATTTAGATATCATATTCTTTCACCTGTAAATAATTATATGAATAAATAAAACTGCATTCAGTAAACAGGACACACACCCAAACATGTTTAGTCATGCACACATGTATAGCCTACATACGTTTACACACACACACACACATTTACTGTAGGGTAAATACATATGTACCTACCTACAGTATATATACACGCACATACTCTATTTTATATATTGATCACACACACATATTCATATCGCCGGGTTATAGATCTATCCACAACATGACTAGAGATGTTTCTGTGTCTGTATCTCCGTCACTGACTAGCTTATACTTCGTCCCGATCAGACTTAAAATGGTCAAAACACAATCTACATGCATGATCTTCTTATATATTATTTATTATGATCTATATTGTTCTTGATCCTTCCGTTTATGGCGACTGTCATTTTGTCGAGCCCATAGACCTGGTAGGTCCAGTAACTCATTTAACACATGCGCTAGAACTTTCCTTACCGTAATACACCTACAACAGGGATTTCCGTAAAAACTTAAGTCAGTGATGGGGAAAGAGTTAATGGGATACTTCGTTGTTTTATTGTGATGCTGCACAGTTGCTAGTGTATTTGAATGATTAGCACAAGGTTGCTACATTGTTGTCGGGGAGTTCTGCGTGGTTTATATTGTGATGCTGTGCTGTTGCTAGGGTATTAGAACGGTTGCATGAATGTTGCTATTTGGTTGTTAAGGTGTTTGTGGGTTTCCACTGTTGCTAGGTTGATGTATGGTTGCTAGGGGGTTTCTTGGTGGCTTGGTTTATTCTTCAATGTAAATCTCACCTGTTTTATTGTCCAGGAGACAAAAAATCCAAATGTCTATGACACTGTAAAACTTGCAACGTATGTTTTGAAGTCAACCTGAAATGCTATTCGCAACTCATATTTCTCAATTTGCCAATTTTTTTTAAGGAAATGTAAGAAAAGAAGTTTTAAAACTAGCCTTTACATACCAGATCAAAGGAACATCAAAGATTTGTGGGAATAACATTTTACAGGATCACACTGACTTTTAAAATGTAATATATTCAACATAAAAATCTAATCAATAACCTTCAATAATGAATACGCTTCAGTGGTGGATCAGGAACACTACAGCTCTGCTCAGGCAGTTTACTCACCGTGGAAAAGAGTTCAGCAGGTTCATCTTCCTTTCATAACAGACCTAAAACAAGAAACACACAGAAAATTTGTTACAGACAAATAAAAAATCTAACTGTTTCACTGTAAGCGCATGTATTATACATTATGCGCTCTACATGTGTATATTTATACGCAAAGAGAGAGTAGAGTTAGTGGGTGGCAGACTATGTGTGTGTGTGATTTTCATAGTCGTGACTGAAGTGTGTCGGGTTCACTCCTACACACACGCTCATTAAAACAGCAGGAAGTATAGAAAGAGAGAGAGAGAGAGAAATAACACAGAAGTCTTTCCTTTTCAAAATCACATTACATGATCACATGTCTGTTGGGACACCTATGAGGTATGGCTGCACGATTATGACAAAACCCATTGTTGATTATTCCCTTTAAATTGGTACATTGGTACAAAAATTTACATTAAATGACGTTTATACCACTTTTTTTTTTTATGAAATTAAACATTAAAAAAAGAACTTGAAAGAAAGACTATGATATCTCAATGTATTTTGCTTGAAACTGCAGGACTTTGATTAAAAAGCACTACTTTGCTAAAAATGATCTAAACAGTGGATTGGTTTTTTTCTTTAAATAAAAAGGTTCAAATAATATGCATGGTATTATAATGTTGTACTGAAATTAAAACAATGGAAATACCCTTAGGATAACCTGTAGACATTATAAGCATGCATAATAACATAAGTGGATTTTGAACGGTTATGTAAATTTAACATTCGCAAATCACAATCCGAAATTTGATTAATTGTGCAGCCATAATATGAGGTATGTCACTCTTAAATGGCACGCTAAAACAAATAGTGACTAACAGTGAGGTTTAGCGTCCTAAAAGCATTTGTTTAATTAAACTGCAGATTTACAATAGACTACTTTTGTGATGGACCCTAAAAGATTTGAATGAATGTCTTCATACAGTATATAACACATGCAAATACAGACTAAAGAAGTATTATTCACAACATATAGATTACACTTCATTTCAACAGAGAGTAAACGTTCCGACTGCATCCAGACACATGCGGTAAGAGAGAGAGACGCTGCCTACAGGAACCTTTACTGTAACCATAGTTTCAAAGACAGCATAGCAACAGGAATGAGGTGAGGGGGCCGGCTTTAATGATTGGCAGCTCACATCCGGTGGATGCTATTGGCTGCTGCCAGTGAGTGTTTTCCGGTGTATATTCGAGTGTACACTACATGCCACTACATGCGTTTGCAGGAAGATGGAATTCAGGTGTTACTAGGATACCACTACATAAGATCAACATTTGTTTTCGTGCAAACAATCTATGATGCAAATACCCGAGGATGAGTCACTATAATTGACTTATGAACAATATTGTTTATGATGGCTGCGTGTTTTTAAATTTAGTATAGAGCATGACGGTAAAATATAATGCATCAGTGCACAATTAATGTGTAAATATCTGAGTTTATTTAATAGTAGTTAAGTAGTTTGTGTTTTTTCAGGTAGTTGACAGGGCATGAACTGATACAAAGATTTTTGTTGGAAGAAAGTGTACATTTTCACCAATTCAAATGACAGTTTTGTCTTTTTGAAGCTGATTTATTTATCTATTTATTTTTTTTGAGAGAATAATTTTTGAACATTTTTCCTGTGTGTTCATAAAACTGCTTGTATAATATAAAATTTGAAATTGTTGTTAAAAAGGTTTTAGATGAATGAAAATATTTTTTTCTGTACAAAATATATTTCAAATATAGGGTAAATATATGGTAAATATATGTTGTATTTGTGATGCTCAAAAATGTATATTTTGAAACGGAAAATATATTTCTTTTAAACCAAAATACTTTTCAAAAATATATTTTAGGGTGAAGAAAATACATTTCCAACCTTACAGTAGAATGAATATTCCTTGCTTGACTGATATGCTATATGTAGATATTCAATTGTTACATGTAAATATATTTTCTTAGATTTAAATATATGAAGAGTAAAATATATATTTTTTAATAATTTTTTTATATTTTTAATTAGCATTTTGAAATATATTTCAAAATATACAAAAAAAGGCCAAAAACATATATGTGCCAAAATACATTTAAAAATATGTTATAAATTTCAGCACATATATATTTTGTAAATGTTTAAATATATACATTTTACTGTATGGTATGACACAAATGCATTCCTTTCTGTTTTTCCTTTGTTTGATATATTTATTATTTTCCCTCTGCTATTTTTAAAACGGATATAATGCACTTTATCTATTGTTTATATATTTTTTAGATTTAGAAACATTCTTTGTTAGGAAATTTTATCAAGCACGGATCAACTGTAATCTAACAAAAAGGAAATATTCTAATCATTAAAAAATAAAAAGCTAGCTACAATCAAATCAAACATCGTTTTCTTTCGGTTATACTTTTTTTAACGGTTAACTTAGTAAGCTTTCAAACGATGAGCAAAACCGTCGAGCATGTATCAAAACAGCATGTCAGTGCAGTAGCAACACTTCACACTTTACCTTAAGCAGGTTTCTGGTGCAAAATACATTATTTGTATATTTACAGACGAATATTCTTAATAATTTTCACATTCTAGCGACACGCGAACGCACAAGTCAGGTCGGTTTCCAGAGCAACCGCGCTTTCCTCCGCCCCCGCCTTTCCGACGTGCTCACGCTGCCTCTAATCACATGACCTCTGTCAACCAATCAGAAGCAGCGGCTCCGGTTGAACTACGGGTTCAAAACTGTATCGGTTAAATTTAGTAAAAGTCGCGAGAGTGAGTTTGATCGAATCCTTCTTTCACGGATCAATACATCTGAATATTGTCCAACCCGGCTTTATTTAACAATCAAAAATGGCTCACAAACAGATCTACTACTCGGATAAATACACAGATGATCTTTATGAATACCGGTAAGATGAAAAACGAGGAGGATTGAGGCCTCGATGCGGCGCGTTGGTTGTTTAAACGTAATTCGTTTAGCTGTAACATGACGTCAACGTTGAATGTACGCTGTATGGATTGTTTAGTATAGTTTTAACATATTTGGTCGTGTTAGAGGCATGTTTTGAAGTGATTTCAAAACTTCTAACGTTAGTCGGATACTCTCCCATGTGCTTTTAGTGGAGTGACGTCATGTTCTAGCGTCACATTCATATCAGCGTTTGTGATTGAAATGCAATGAATGCTGTTTGGTTGGTTGTCATTTGTGATGGCAGACATGTGGTCTTACCCCGAGAACTGGCCAAACAAGTGCCCAAATCCCACCTGATGACCGAGGACGAGTGGAGGAGGCTGGGCGTGCAGCAGTCGCTGGGATGGGTCCATTATATGATCCATGAACCAGGTCTGTATACAAAACCACAGTCATGTGTGTTTACACTAAAGTCAGCTGACCTCTGACCATGTGACTTGAATATTGCATTTGCAAACTGTAACTTTCTATCTTATATTTCCAGAACCTCATATTCTGCTGTTCAGGAGACCTCTACCAAAATAATGACATTCAGTGACGCTTGTCTCTTCTGGAACATTCCTGTGGTTTTCAGTGAATACTAGAGAACTTAACCCCGTTTCTGGACTCCTGTGACCATGATGCTGTGTCTGACGGCGATTATGCTGAACGGAATCAAGGGATTGTGGGAAATGTATTTTCAGTGAAAATTTAAGGGCTCTTAACAAAATCATGTGACTCAAGTGCCTCTCTGAGTGAAGCTAAACCTTTAAAGATTTGTGTTGAATAAAAGTCTGTGCTGCATCATCAGTGTTTAGAAACGTAAATCAGTGTTAAATAAGGTGACCATACGTGCCATTTTCCCAGGAAGGATTTCTATATTGCTGTGATTCAAGAGTACCTCCGGAGCGTCTTCCAAACAATGTCATACACCGATCGGTCTGCACAGGCAAACAAAGCCAAGAGCTAGATATTATCCTGGCCTGTGAAAATGGCACTTATGGTCACCTTAGTTTAAGTGGCTGAGCCGAGTTAATTTTTGGGTTAAAAGATGTACTGTACGTTAAAGGGAGATCATTTGTGTGTATCTAGTTAACGCATTGGCCATTCTCAGGTTGAAATTCTTTGTTCGCATTAATTCTTCAGGGAAGGCGATTATAATACTGTACAGATGCTTTATAAAGTTTAAAGTATGCTTATATCACATATAAAACTTTGTTTATAGAATGGTAACAGCACTATCAGCAACTGTGCTACTTAAGAACAGGGTTTATATGGAGACTTTTTTTTATCATGAATTACTTTAGAAAAATAATAAAATGATGACTCTGTAAACTTATTTTTATCATTGCTGCTCTTAAGAATAAAAATGTTGAAATGCCACCTCATATCTACTTTGAGTAGTTCTTCCAAACCTTCAACACACGATGGCGCCACATTGCAAGTAATGCTAGGATTCCGTTAGATTCGGTGTTACTTGATTGTTAAAGGGATACTTGGGTGGCACGTAAGGTTTTGATTAAAAGAAAATTGGCTGCTATGTAGTCTGCTACCCGATTACAAAAATTTGAGAATTAATGGACGTGACGGACAAAGTAGGAAAACTTCATTACCCATAATTCACTGGTTTCACTTAAATTATTTGTGAGCGGGGATACAAAAAGGCGGAAGTAAGATCTGTAGTTTTCACAAACATTTAATTTATTTACAATACAAAGCTGGTTGAAAATCGGTGAAGTAACTTGTTAAAGCACTATTTAAATAGCTCTGATAATAGCTCTGAACAATATACAATTGTGTTGTTTTTTGGGGGAAGGGAGGATTTTTAGATTTCTTTTTATACATTTACGCTAAATTGTAAATTTGCAATACGAGTCCTGTTTTGTTTCTGCAAACAAATAAAATATTTGATTCGATGCTTATGCTAACCGTTCAGACATCTTTCCTGGCCTAACTTCATAAATAAATTAGAATCACAACCTGCTTTTTGTATGACTTAAAAAAAAAAAAAGACCACAAACACTAGCTTTGTCTGGTTTGGGCTGCAATTAAACAGGCCAGTGATCTCAAATGTCGCGGCCTAAATGCACTTTGCACTAAATCGACACACCTGTGGCTGGAGCTCTCTCATTTCCTGTGAACCACATCCTGCATGTGGCCAAAGATGCTCCCAGTGAGTAGAGGAGAATTTGTCCAACCACAATAAAACTTTCATTTGCTTATGTCAGTTTAGGTATTTTGTGGAAACACTGAACGTGCATTGCATGCTAGTATTCAAAGCATTTGTCACTGATCTAAAAAATGTGATTAAATGAAACACTTGTATGTAACATCTGTCCACTTTTGGTTTGATAATGCATGTTTTTATGAATGTTTTCTAAAGCATTAAAGACTGAGAGGTCACCTACCGATGTTTAGAGGTTTAAACAATGACTTTAATGGGTTTTTAGAGCTTTTTAGAGCTGTGTTAAAGAGGTGTGGACCAGCTGGTAAAGCAGCAGGAATTGATTTATGAGTCTTTTATTGGCAGTTGATTGTGTGGGTTAGTTACAGTCATCACACTGTCTCAATGGTCGTCTCAGAGGTCAGAGGACTCGGGGAATTGTGCACTGACCTTTGAATGAGGATAAATGGCGACGACATTGACCTTGATTATTATCATTAACTACAACTAGAAAAGCAACAATTTTGTGAATAAATAAAAATCATAAAATTAAATACTAAATGAGTTCCTGAAGCAACATTTATCATTTTAAAATTAAATTGATGTATTAAAATGTATTTATGTATTATACTAAATTTGAACTAAAATTAAACTGGAAACTGATATAAAAATGTTTAAATGATTCAAAATATTAATAAAACTGTAAACGTATATTAAAATTAATTTAATATATTTGCTATATTTTGAATTAGATTAACATGATGTACTAACATAAATAAAACTGTAATGAAAACGAATTAATATATATTAATTCATACAATTATATATGTGACAAAAAAAGGTTTTGCAGAGTAAAATCTCAAAATTTGGTTGAAATATTACATTGTCATTCAGTGTAACACAATGTTTATGTAAATAATTCTGACATATTTAAATATATAACAGAATAAGGAGGCATTTTAAATTTAATTGTGTTTTAAACTAGTTAAAAAATCTTACTGAAAAACGGGTGAAACCTAGGATAGTAACCAATTTAAAAATGTTAAATTACAACTAAGTATTTGGTGTGAAAGTAATTCGTCTTTTAATGTGTTATAAATAGATTTTTGTTGTAAATATGCTGAACAAGAGTGTTACAATGAATGACATTTTTGTGGCTAAATTTAGTAAATCAGGGAAAATGTGTGATATTTATTTAACAAAACTGCAATTCATTTAAAAAGAAAACTTAATTTTTGTTTCCTGGGGACAGTTTAAAACATGATTACACTGACCCATATATTTACACACAAACCTTAACTAAAAAAAGATATGGTCAGATTAAAGTCTCTCACAAATGATAGAAATAATGTTTATTGTTGTTGCAACCTCTATTTTGGAGGACAAAAAATATTCTAGCAACTTCTTTGAAATATATCTGCTCAGATAAACACACCATTATTTAAATACACAAGAGGACTATTATAAACACAAATCTTGCTTTCACTAACATGAGCCGGTGCCATTTGCTCTCGAGGATGGAGGGAGTATAAATAGAAGTGTGCAGAGGGTCGAGGAAAAGCAGTTGTCATCAGCCTGAGAGGCCCGTCTCACTGCACTCGTCCTCCACAGATCTGGAATCCTGACGAGACCCACGGATCAGGAACAGACTCAGAGCGCTGCTGAGTGAAGAAACACACCACCAGTGTGACATGAGCTGTGTGTGTGTGTGTGCTCTCGTCCGAGCGTCTGTCCCTGCAGTCAGTAAATGATGCCATGATGAGCGATAATGAGCCTCTTCAGAGAACACCCTGTCCATCACAGCTCTCCTGCAGGACAACAGACATCAGCACCATCACAAACATATGATGAGGTCTCAGTCCACACAAAACACAGGAAAGCATACAAAATATTACATCTAAAATTAAAAATACAATTAAAAAAAAACAATAATCAGCATATTAGAACGATTTCTGAAGGATCATGTGACGCTTTAGACTGGAGTAATGACTGATGGAAATTCAGGTTTGTATCACAGACATAAATTGTATTTTAAAGTATATTAAAATAGAAACCCATTATTTCAAATGGAAAAAATATTGAACAATATTCCTTTTTTCCCCTGTATTTTTGATGAACATAGGAAACATCTTTGAAAAAAATATTACAAATCGTACTGTTTTCAAGACTGGTAGTGTGTGTGTACACACATATAAATATTAATCAAATTTAAAAAATAAAAAATAAATAAATATAAAATAAATATAAAATGTAAATATTAAAGTATATAAAGTAAATTAAAATAAAATATGTAAGATAAAAAGTATAAAATAAATAATAAAATTAAATCAAATCTAAAATGTTATTAAATTAAATATTTTAAAAAAAAATATATATACACAATTAAATTAAATACAAATTATAATTATATGTATATATATATGCATGGGGGGGGTATTTACTGGAACTCTTTTAAAGAAGCTTTTACGTGTCTAACTGACCTCTCTACCAACCCCAAGTCTGACAAGGCAGCATTTTAAATGTGCAAATGCATTATAAATAAATAACGCATTTATTTTTAGTTCAGCTGTTGTAAATACTGAATGAAGGCACTTTCACTTTCACCAAATATGAGCAGCGGGCCAAAATGCGTCCGAAATCAAACAAGCACTAAAGTTTCAGTCTCACATAGTCACCAATGCTTGAATCAAAAATACAGTAAACATTTTGAAATATAACCGAAATTTAAAATAGCGGTTTTGTAAGTTAAGTAAAGTTAAATTTATTTAGAAGATTTCAGCATCATTAATCATTCTAATATACTAATTTGCTTGCTCAAGAGACTGTGAAATATCACTCCTGAGGATGCACTTATTTTGATTCAGTTGTGTTGTGACGTCTGTGGCTCACCCAGGCTTTCTTCCACTGCTGCAGGAGTGTGTTGTGGTCACTCAGAGCACTTCTCCAACGCTCCAGGGCCTCGTCTGAGAGCACACAGAGACACTTTACAGCACAGGTCAGACTGACACAGCAGCACGACCATCACACGCTTTACCTCTGCTGTCGAGCCGAAGCTCCACTCTGGAGGAGTCTCGTCCCGCAACGGACACCGCCGTACACTCGTACTGCACGTCTTCATTTAAAGCCTCCTCCTTCAGCCAGCTGCTCACCAGCACTGCATCATGGGATACTACGTGTCTGTATTCAGTGACGCGAGTCTCGAGCTTCTGCCCGTTTATGTGCCACTCAACACTTACATCTCTAGGACCTGAAGGAAAACTGCACTTACAAATGGATCCTACAGGTTATTAACACTCAAGACACGACCAATCGTCTTCATCCCATGCTGTTTGTTATCGCACTCTCATACTGCATGCATTACAAACTGTAAAATTTACGGTAAGCTGTGGTTGTCAGAATTTTACCGTAAAAAAAATGCAGTAGCAACGTTTTAGGGTTTAACTAAAATTTACAATAAAAAACCTTTCATGTATGTAATGTTAACCAAGCTATTGAAGTTCTGAAATCTGTTTTGATAACCATTAAAGTCAGGTGCTGTCAAGAAAGTCACATAATGAACCAGAGCTCACCACAAGCAGCTTTAGCCAAAACTTATTACGAGAGTTTACTGTAAGACACCATTTGTGTTTCACTATAAAACTGAAAGCTGAGACTTTGTTATAAAATTACTAAAAGGACTAATGTTATTGCTATTGGGTGGCGAATCCAATGGAAGGCATGAAATATTATTTCCAAGCATATCGTCCCGCGAATATTACACATGATATAATTTCTGCTAATAATCCCACATAAATGCCTTTGTAGTTTATTAAAAAGGGTTAAATAGAAGGAATGTGGACTGAGTGTGTGAGCTGATGTTAAGATCAAAAGTTCAGCGCTTTAATAAATATCATATTCTTGATATTAAGTGGTTTCTGCGCGTTCTTAGATCTCATCTCAGTTCCTCCGAAGCGGCAGCTCGGATGCAGCAATATTCAATCTGGTGGCCTTCTCTCCATCTGGGTGCACTATACTAAATATTATATTTCGACTTTATTCTCGTAATATTATGAATTTAATCTCGTAGTTTTAGATTTTTTTTTTGGTGGCACTAAAACTCCGTTTGCATATAACCCTAATTAACATAACTGAAAGAAAACTAAGAAGAAACGGTTATTTCAAAGAAAAATGATCAAAATCCAATTTAAGTTTTTTCCTTTTAAATTACTTTTTTGCTTCTAAAAATGGTATTTTACTCTAAATGTCTATTACAGTTTTTCACCGCATCTATGAGGGCAACTTACCATTAACAGGTTATTTTTACCATTAAAATAACACCCATTTTTACAGTGTAGCCTCAGATAAAAAAACAATAATCACTATATGTACTTGCTGGGACTGGATTGTTGTAGTGTTTGTAGTGATTATCCATTAGTACATGACCAGATGATCAGATTTGGGGTCAGTAAGAGTAATATTTTTATTCAACAAGGATGCATTAAAATGATCAGAAGTGACAATAAAAGACAGTTATAATGCTGCAAATAAATGCTGCTCTTTCTATTCTATTTTTGAAGCACAACTGTTTTCAAAATTGATAATATTTAGACACGTTTCTTGTTTATGTAATGATTTCTGAAAGAGATGCTAAAAGTCAATTGAGCATCACAGAAATAAATTATGATTCACAATATTTTCACAAGGGAAAGCATTTTACAGCATTTCTGATCAAATAAATGCAGCCTTGATGAGAAGGAGACCCCAATCTTTCAAATAATAGTGTAATTAACACTCCAAACTATTTTGGCAGAAAAAGAATTTCTGAGATTTATATTAGTAATTCCTCACTGAGATTCATATTAAAACAAGATATACAGCATCATTAACACATCTCAACACAATAATCAGTGTCCATTCAAACATTTATTCAGCCTCTCTACAAAAACAAATCTGAAGAAACTTTGTACATCTTTTCCATATGTACATATACTGTATTTACACTGTACACGACTGGAACGTCCTTTAGTCACAAGAGTCCAAGACGACATCACAAAACCATAACCAGACAGTTTAGAAAATAAAATAAAGAATTCTGAAACTATTTTAGGGGGTGTGAAAAAGATCTGGATCATGCAGACACACAAACACTGTCTCAATACTCTTCAGTGACATCCTGTCTCTACTTCCTGTCTGGCTCCTCGGTCAATAATAACACTTAGCAGTCTAGGAGGAGCGCAAGGAAGTCCTACTTCAGAGTACTGAGACTGATGAGTGAGAGACAGGTCAGAGGTCACAGGCAGCACTCACCCAAGGCCAGGCAGAAGAGAAGAAAGGCCTGGTGAGGGTGAACGCTCCAGGACTGCTCCCTCAGCAGAGGAGGAATCAGACGAGCCCCGGCCAGAGACCAAGAGGAAGAGGAGGAGCCGGGCAGGGGCGGAGGGGAAGGAACAACAGCCAAGGAAGCTGAGCAGGACACAGGAAGTGGAAGGAAGAAAAGGAGAGAGAAACACAAGAGTGTGCTGAGAATCAGAGGAGGACAGAAGACTCAGAAACGCCACAGTCCAGGTCACATCTCACCCCAAATCATACAAGACCATTTCATCAGATTTAAGCACATTTCTGAACATTAGAATCTCCATTTCGCCAAAAGAATGCTTTATTTGTAATACAGAATATTAATGTCATTAAGTTCTGTCAAAATGGCAAAACTTACATATGGCATAAATATATAGCATAAAGAAAATGATGTCCTTGTGACATTTAGGGGCAGAAGTCTTAATATTAACAATGGCGTATTTTACACGTAATACAATCATGAATTATTAGACAGGTTCAACTATTTTTGTATTTAAATGAGTGCAAAATGTCCTAAATGGTCCTTTTATACAAAAACAAAAAATAATAATAATAATAGTTTTTCATTTTGTTAATTGTTTCCCACCAAGAAATAACTCATGTGAATCATGAAAATGATCCTGTCAGAACGCAATTTATTTTAATTATTCTGTATTAGTGTAATACATTTCAAAATATGAAATGTACAATGCAAAAAAAAAAAGTGTTTTTTTAATCTGCCATGAAAAGAACAAAATATTCTTAAAATGTTTCTTTTATGCAAAACAAGTATTAAATTTTGGGGTTTCTTGGGGGTTTTGTACACTAACTTTACACTATTATTGCTGACATACAATTAAATAATATAATATCTTTAAAAATATCTGAAACATAAAGCTGATGTTTCTGGATTACAGTGGAGAAGTGTGTTGTTATGAGACAGGGTAAGTGTGTTAGACATCTCATCTGCTCCAGCAGCAGAAACAACCACAGACACACATCACAGTGTTTTTGGTCTGGTTTATATGTTTGAAGCAGTTCTTCATCATGAGATCCTGCGTGTGTGACGCTCAAAGCATCCCTGAGATTCAGAGCAGACTTCAGCTCAGACCCAACACTGCAGGAAGCATTTACTCCGAATATCTGTCCTTTTCCATCGTGAACATTCTTAAACCAAAATACATTTTCTACAGAAGGAAAATGAATTAAAATATCAAGGCTTGTCTTCTGAAAAACATAAAAACGAAGTGAGTTTATGTATATATGTGTGAGTGTGTGTGTGTGTGTGTGTGTGTGTGTGTGTGAGAGAGAAACGACATTTTAAGCATAAACTTACAAACAAATTTTAGTTAGTTCAAAACCATTCAAAACTTTGGGATCAGAATGATTTATGTTTTTTAAAGGAGTTTCTTCTGATCATCAAGGCTGCATTTATTTGATAAAAATGTAATATAGCGATTTGTAAAATATTATTATGATGGAAAATATTTTTTTTTTCTAAACACTGTAGTACTGGAGTAATAGCTGATAAACAAATTCTAATAAATACATAAAAAATAAATAAAAAAACGAATGTAAAAAACAAAACAAAATTTAAATAAACAAAAAATGTAACAAAAAAAATGACAAGAAATTATATTTTATAAATCAAGAAAATGTATCTTGATTTAAGAATATTCAGATTTTTGTAATAGAAAAAAAACAAACAATTTTTGCAGTGCAAGAACGTGCTCCACAAATATTCACAAAAAAAGTCCGGTGCTCCAATCTGGAAAACATCACGAGACTTACCAATTTGGTAAACAATGTTTCCAATTTGGAATGTTATTTGGAATTCTGCGCTTGTTCTTGCAGAGCAGCGGCGGTGGTGCTTCTGCTAAAGCCTCAGTACGGCGCATCTGCGTCTGCGTACTCGATCGGCTGCGACACACAGTCCACGTCGAAGGGCTGCTCTTTTGAGGGACTGTCATCAGCGTTCCCAGTGTTCCCACATTCCGGCTCCGTCTCATACCCGGTGTCTCTGAGTGCACGCAGCGGGTGCGCTCCGTTCTGATTGGCCGGGTCTGGTTTCTCCTGCGCTGGCTCCATCAGACCGGCCTCACAGGCTGCGTACTCCGGCTGCGGCTTCTTACTGGATCCGAGCAGCGCGGATCTCAGACGGAGACACGGCGCCGGAAGATACTGCATGTAGCAGTTATACGCCAGAGCGGCGAGGAACAGCAGGAAGAAGAGCAGGAGGAGCGAGAGCAGAGCGACACTGTTGTCGTGCTGAATGTATTTAGCCGATGGGTCAAGTGTCTCGGTGCGGGTCGGTAAGTTGCTGACCTCTGGAGGGATGTAGGCTTTGGGTTTAATGGCGCTGCTGGGAGGGGTTGTTAGTGAGGGAGCATCCGTGTGAGTCGGCGTTAGTCCCGAGTCGTTACCGGTATTACCTTCCTCCGGCGGGAGCGTAGACTGAGCTGATGTCGACGGCACGCTCTTGGGGAGATCCAGGCGAAGCGAGTATCCCGCCACCAGACGGGTGAAGTTCTGTCCCGCCGAGGCTTCGACGGACCAGCACTCGTAGTGGCCGGCATCCTCCAGAGTAACGCTGTAGATCAGGAGCCCGTTCTCGCTCAGCAGGAGGAAGCGTGATGCTTCGCTCAGGACTCGGCCGTTCAGCTTCCACAACACCTGAGCCAGGTTTGAGCGCACCTGACAGGGCAGATCCGCAGAGCCGCCCGGCTTCACCAGCACCTGCTGATAGTCACCCACCACCGGAGGAGCCACTGCAACACAGACGGAGTTATGGGTCAGCTGCTGCAGCTATACTGACAGCTGTTAGATTAGCAAGTTTCACAAATGATTCAATGCGCTCATTCAAAATGATAAAAAATATACATTATACACTGCTCATTCGATTGTACTGTTATACTGGTGCTTCTAAATTAAAATCATTACATTTAATTACATTTTCTTACTTTATGTAATTTATTTGTTGTTTGAATGCAGTTTACATAGTATTAAAACATTTTCAAAAGCATCCCCCCTATAAATATATATATATACACATGTATTATATGAGTGTGTATATATATATATATATTACTGCACATAGCTACATTTTCATATGCATTTTAAATAAATTTTTTTGTGCAAAATAAATAAATAATAATAAAAGTACATGTATTTTTTTTATTATACAAGCATGCATTTGATTTCTTAGTTTGTATATTTTGTATTGTGTGGTAAGCGTTTTATAAAAGCAATAAGGAAGTGCTGTATTGTGAATAAATCATGGCTGAATTGCTTGTTGCTTACATATACACACATCTATACACACACACACACACACACACACACAGATACATATAGAAAAAAACATTTAAACTATACAAAATTATAAACTGATTATTGTTTCTCTGATTCTTAAATTATAAATCATAAGTTATAGCATAAAGAGAAATCCTTTATATAAATAAAATAAAAAAATATAATGCATACAATTTTGCATAACATTTAATAACAATAAACCTATAATATATTATAAACATTGAAGAAAACATTGCCTTGCACTAGTCTAGTAAAATGCATCTTAAATGTTCTTTTGTTAGTGAGGACACATCTAGTCAGACAGAAACCAGGCACTAAAACTGGAGCTTAAATTTAATACTGATGACATTTCTACATCACACACCTGTAGGGCATATCCCAGCATCCCCTTTGAGGCTCTGAATCAACTTCCTGCAAAAACACACAAAACACAGAGTAAATACACACACGCTTAACTGAAGATGATAATGCCACCTGGCATTAAATAAAGATAAATAATACATTCTAAAAGAAATACGTAAATGATTATGATGATTCCTTAAAGTTATACAGCTTATATTATAAATGTATTAAAAATTACTTGCAGAAACTAATGAAATGAACACAGCTAAGAGTAAATAAAAGTCATGTGGCTTACATAAAATATATTTTACAATATTTGTCAAAATCTTTAAACCACTAAACTTAAAGTGACACACTGATCTGACTAACAAATAAGACACATACTGCATGAGAGCCGTGTTCCTGTTTTAAAGCTCAGCGTGGAGACACAATGTCTGCTGGTATTGGAGAAGTTCTGACTAAGATGCTCCATGTGAAGGAGACGGACGTGCTGTCAGTCAGGTTTCATTAGTGACTACCACATTTAGATGCAGAAGTGATTTCCCTAAATTACAGTTACATGTACGTATGGAAAAAGAGAATAGGCGGCTTGCTCATCTGGTATCTGTTATTGTGACCAAAGTAATGTTGCAGTGACAAAACACTGGTTTCACGAATTCGCACTTCTTCGTTAAATGAATTAAGCAAATTTGGCGTGCTGTCCGGGGAGCGAGCCGGGAGC
>JAUCMT010000025.1:120009-137732 GCA_032357475.1 Enteromius thamalakanensis | reverse complement strand
AAATGGGTCATAAAAACATCGATAAATATCGATATCGACCGATATGAAACACTGATATCGTGATACAGTTTTCAGCCCAGCCCTATGCTATGCAGTCGCTAGGATGTTTCTAGGAGGTTGCTGATAATTAAATCACAGACTACGGTTATTAATGCGTGTCAATTTAAAGTCTGTTAATAAGGAATCAATGATTGACAAAAGCAGCTTGATTTTGTGGATCTTGTATTTAAATATCTAGATTTATTTTTTAAAGCATTTATTTTCATATTCAATACATATTTGTGTTGTGAATGTGACTTTGAATATTGAATATATAAAGAAAAATTCATATATTTTATTTTCAATTTATTTTAGTTTTTGTTGATACGCATTTTAATTTAGTTTAATATTTTTTATATATATTTTATTTGACTTTATACATTATATTGTATACATTTATTTATTTTTATGTATTTTATTTACATTTTGTTCTTTTTTATTTACCATATTTGTTCAAATTAAATAAATTTTACTTCACTGAATATATTGCACATTAATTTTTTTTTAAATTATGTTATTTTTGTATTTTATATTTGTTAAATTATAATTAAATATTTAATATTTCACTTGACCTTCTGAATCTTCAGCTTTAAACATTTAAAAATATATATTTTATATGTTTTGTATTTATTTTTAACATTTTAAAAATATTTTGTTCATTATTAACATTTTACTTAACTTTATGATTCACACAGCTATTTTTATATCATTTTATATTTTTCCAAACATTTTGGACATAAACATATAATACTATATAAAAGTGAAAACCATAAAAGCAGGATAACACTTCTCTGATCTTAAATCTGTTCAAATGAAATGTATTATTGGTAGTGGTATGTTCATATGCTCGGCAGGTGTTCAGCAAAAACCTTTTCAGATTTCTACAAATGATTTCCATACGTGCTGCACTTTATTGCACTGTGGAGTAACAGTGCAGAGAGATTCAAAGACGGAAAAGAAAACAAAGTGAGTGAAGAGAGCGGAATGTAATAATAAGAGACAGGAAACTCAACAGAACATCATTTCAACATGTGAAGATCACAGGAAACACTAAACGGCCCCAAGCAAAGACAGACTGCAGCTTAGAGAGAACAACTTAACATGACAGAGGGAATTTATTGTAAGCTTAAAAAATAGATTTACCCAGAAATAAAAATACAAATAAAGTGCTTTTTAAAAGTGGAACTGGAAAATCAGAAAATTAAATAAAAGAAAATAAATCACTATTTAAGACCAATATCCTAGATAACTTACGAAATCACTGCCTGATGATCAAATAAAATAAAAATAAAATAAATAAAAATATACAAAATAAAATACAATTTTACTTTGCTTTGCACTCGATATTTAAATAATATTATATATTTAGAAATTACCGTTACATCTAATCTTCAGTGTTTATAGGCTCTGTGCATTTCTAACTATATTATATGCAGTTATAACATTATAATAGTTATAACATAATATTTTACATTCCTAAAATACTGCAAAATATGCATTTCTGTTGCAAATATTTTTTTTTTCTGCAGAAACAGTATTTTACTTATTAATTGTAACTGATTTGATCTTGATTCTACTGCTGTAGTGAAGGAGCACTGGAAGGGTCAGATAGAGGGTGGAAGCTGATCATGACTAATTAAATCCTGACTGGTTTTGGTGCCAGAAACGGTCAAATATCTACAGAAAGAAGAAAAAAAAATGTTTGGACAGAAACCCAAATTTCAAAGTAACCCAAAGGACATCAACAGCAGTGAATGATGCATTGGAAATCAGCACTGTAGAACAATCACTGATCAACAACACACAGATGACTTTTTACAGCCTCAGGCTGGAAATACACACAAGCTACCAATGACCCTGAATGTACAGAAATGTGTTGAAGTCAAAGTCACCAACACGAGGGTCTGCTGAAGGAGCTCACGCAAACACAAAGAGCCTGTTGTGTGTGTGAGTAGAGAATTACACACACACTCCGTAAACAATCAACAAAGACTGGGCCTGTGTGTGTGTGTGTGTGTGTGTGTGTGTGTGTGTGTGGCCTCTACACACTGCACTTTCCCAGAAAGCTTCATTCACATGTCAGACCTGATTAGTTGGTTTTACCCTGATCCCGATCCATCAAAATGAGTGAGTGACTAAAAACTACAGAAAAACAAAAAATACACGTATGCTATAACAGCATGCTGATTCATAAACATGACATCTGCAGAAATGCGGATGAGAATACAAAATTATCTACAGAATTAAAAATGAAAATAAATAAATAAATAAATAAATATGTATATACATACACACATTTGTTATAATTTATAACAATACATAACTAAATATACATATAATAATATAAAATAATAAATTCTATATAATATATAAATAAAATACAAATGTACTGTTAATTTAATAATATTATAATAATTTTATAATAATGTCCAATGACAATTATATTATAAATCAATATGCTATAAATTATATTTTTATAAAATAAAATGGCATATGCATTATAGATATGCATATATTTAGAAATATGTAATTTATTTATAATATAATCTCTTGCTCTCTCTCGTACACATATACATATACACATATACATATATACATATACATATACATATATATATATAAATATATACACACACATACACATACACATATATATATATATATATATATATATATATATATATATATGGCATTCTGATTATGTCTAATATTGTCTGGAATGTAATATTTCACAGTACAGAATATTGTATTCCACTTACTATTTTAAAAATGGTGTGTAAAACAGTCTGTGCAGTGATTGCACACACAACGCAGGGAGGTCATGTGACAATTCTGAATGTTGCATACTGCTTTTTCAGGACTGTTTTGTGTATAATTTGAACTTCTGCAAGTCTGGTCAAATAATGAGTCAATGTGGAGATTAAAGCCGTGTTTGATATGGCCTCTGGTTCAGTAAGGCAGCATGCTATTTCAAAGCCAGCCCTCTCTTCCTGTATTAATGCTCTTGAAGGCTGCAGTCTGTGCAGCACCTGTTTGGCGTCCGCCGCACGCACAGCCTCAGAAACACAGGCTGGGTTTAAAGAGTGGCCTTCTGCCAACTGAGCAAGCATGTGTCCGCTCTCAAACATTCAGCGCCTGCCAACTGTGTCCCTCCTCTCTCGCTCTGGCACAGCCATCGATGCCACTCTCTGCCGACCCACAACTTTTCTGCCAGAATCAGCTTTCCCACTACGCCCGCTGACAGCTCCCACAGTCCCTCTCTTTCTCTGCAGCCTCTAATGCTTCAAGAGTCTGTGTGTGTGTGTGTGTGTGTGACTGCAGTTTGCTCTTAAGGCCCCTGGTGCTCCTTTCCAAAAATCAAAGAATTTATCTCTCACCCTCAACACATCCTATAATTAATAAGTAAATACGTTTTATAAAAGGAAAGAAAAATACTATTACTTTGTGCATTTACAGCAAAGTCCAACTTTTCAGAAATAATCAAAGTATACATACAATTTATAAATACATAATTTAAAATTTCATATATAACAATTATGCGTATATATTTATAAATAAATTAATTTAATGAATACAAAATTATTGCATATTGCATAATTGCATATATATGTACATATACATACACACACTACTAAAAAATAAAAACTATATCCCTTAAATATAATTATATAATTAAATTACAAATGTAACAATTATAAATAATATCTAATAACTATACTGATTACACATCTGAATATTATTTATCAATGAATGTACTAACTGAATAATGAAAAAATTATGTATTTTCATTAAAAAAATTGCTATATATATATATATACACACTGCATTGCTTATATAAAAGGAATAGTTATGAGCCTTTTAAACAGCAGTGTGCTACATTGTCACATGACTGCAATGTGTTGCATATGTAATTGTGGGATTTATCATTTAAAAAAAAAGTTATTTGCCATATTTTTAGTAAAAATGTCTTTCAGATAATCAAGTAATGTGTATAATATATAATATATGCATTCACATTACTGAAGTAAAATGGGTCGCAAATACACTTGCATTTTACATGCAATCACATGTAGACGTTAAATCCCACAGAAACATGTCTGCTCCCAGTCTGCACATGAACCTCAGCAGCATACGGTTACTGACACTACTGCCCAGAAATACTGCGCTGGTTTGGCATCAGATGTGATGAATCTTGCATGACATCACGGCCCTGCGGAACGGCAGCGTGCAATTAATGCCCACATACAACCAAACTACAAAAAACACTTGTTAAACTATCTAACAGTTCACATGAACAGAATCAATAATAAACGCATCATTACAAGCATCTAAATACTCTTTGGGGCCACTGTGTGTATTGTATATGAATCTGCAAAACACTTTAGAATATCCTTCTAGATAAAACTAGCTGCAGCACAGCTACGGTCATGCCTTAAATAACTTCAGGACAGAAAGTGTAGGTAATGGAAACCCAATGCAAAGGACAGAAAATAGCAGCTTCACATGTAATTACAGCCGTCCATCTGTGCAGTGACCACACCAAAGCTCGATGAAGGGTCAGTCCCTGTAAAAACTTATATTTAGGCAGAGCTACGGAGACCTTTATAATACACACGCTCTTCAAGAGCTGCAGGAACGAGCACAACTGACATGTGAGGAAAGTGAGGTGCATTAAAGAGGATAAACACACACACACACTGTCGTGCCACTGTGCTGTAAAATATAATGACTACCTCTGCAGCTCCATCAAAAGAGGCAAATGAAAAACTTCATTTTTAACATCTGCGTGTCTAAACTCTTAAAAATAAAGCTTCCAAAAAGGGTTTTACAGAGTGATGACATAAGAGAAGCCTTCTAAAAGAATCTTTTTAAGTTTCTGCTATTATAAAGAAACTTTAAGTTTCTATAATGTCATAAATACAGCTTTATTAAAATAAAATAATAATTAATTATTAATATAAAATAATTAATAATCCTTTAATTCCATAAAAGAAGTTTCTAAAATGTCATAAATTAACCTTTAAGTTCCTAAAATTCCATTAGAGAACCTTTAAGTTCCCAAACTGACATAAAAGAACCTTTTCCTAAAGTGACACGAAAGAACCTTTAAGTTCCTAAAATGTCATAAACTAACATTTAAGTTCCTAAAATTTCTATAAAAGAACCTTTAAAATCCTTAATTGACATAAAAGAACCTTTAAGTTCCCAAACGGACATAAAAAGAACCCTTTCCTAAAGTGACACAAAAGAACCTTTAAGTTCCAAAAATTTCATAAAGAACCTTTAAGTTCCTTAATTTACATAAAAAAACCTTTAAGTTCCTAAAATGTCAAACTAAAATTTAAGTTCCTAAAATTCCATAAAAGAACCTTTAAGTTCCCAACTGACATAAATAACCTTTTTCTAAAGTGACATGAAAGAACCTTTAAGTTCCTAAAATTCCATAAAGAACCTTTAAGTTCCTTAATTTATATAAAAGAACCTTTAAGTTCCTAAGATGTCAAACTAACACTTAAGTTTCTAAAATTCTAAAAAGAATCTTTAAGTTACTCTTCCATATTGTAAAGTTCATTTTGAAAACTTAGTGCAGTGAGAAATAAGAAATCATTGTGTTTTCAATGCAGAGATATTGAGACATGTAACTAATCGAGGAAACAAGTGTTTCTGTGTGTTGATCAGCTGACTGTTCTCTAATCTACATAACTTTAACTTTTCAGAAGCTACTAATGACAAAAATACAGCATAAAAGTTAAAGTTAAACAGAGCAGAGTAAGAATAAGTGAGGAAGCGATTCACAGGCTATAAATATTCTCCGGCGGCAGAGATCAGAGGCAGGAGTCTGGACTGTGATGACCAAACGCAGGTGCTGTGAGAAAGCCTTTAACCTTGACAAGACTGGATTGTTTTCAGTGAGTGGTGGTCATCCTGTGTGTGTGTGTGTGGTCGAGTGTGTGCTGTCGTGGGGATCATTAACACTGTGTGTGTGTGTGTGTGGAATCTTCAGTTTCTCTCTGAATATAAATAAATGTCACACACAGTGGGCGATCAGGTTTAGGGGTGGCTTATATTACGGTCCGTCGTTCCTCACGACACGAGCTGAGTTTCAAATGAACAGCAATAAAACAGACTGACAAAAACTGAAACCAGCACAGCGATTCGGTTTCTGACAACATTTCTGGATTCAGTATCTACTTGTCGTGCAAAACCTGGCTTTTCTAACCGTTCCATAACAAAAGAGGCTTATTTACTGTGACATAGTTACATTCACAACATTTGATTTAATCCACAGTCTATTTATTAAAAATCAACTATCTACAAGCCGTAATTACGGCTTGTAAAAACTAAATGAAGCACATTGTGATACAGCACAATTCAATAGATTTTAATGCACTGTATGCTATATATTTAAGATGTTTTGTATAAAGAAAACATTAAAATATTATAAAAATTGTAAAATATATACATTATTTAATATATATACTTTATTGATATACAAAATGTATTTTATTTTCATTGTTATAAATAATATATATATATATAAATGGTCACGAAAACTAAATAAATTGTTATTTAAATTCAATGTTATTTTTGTTGTTATTTATGCAAGAAACTTTAACAACATTGCATGAAAAAAAACGTTAATGACACAATTGACACAATGACCCCTTACTAAATTGAAAAGGCTTAAAATGAACTCAAAAACCATTGCAGACAATTAAAGAACAAAAAAAAGTCTCAATAAAAGAAAAAGAGTCTCTCACAGAGAGCCGAGACTGAATAAAGCCGCTCACGACGGGCCGCTCTGAAGCACACAGCGGTTTTATTGTACAATACATCAGTCTGTTTCCTGTTAATTAAGGTGCCTTTTTCTGCCCTGACGAGTCTTTAAAACAAGAGTAAAACCCCATGACGCTCCTCACTGTCACACTCCATGCTCAGTATTGTAACACGGCACCATCTTTAGCATGGCAGCGATTTCACGCTCGGATTTAAGGTTCAGCATGGACAAAAAGCCCTTCTGGGCTCTTTTGTGAAAACTCCCAGCATCCTCCGGCTCTTCCAGCACCTCCGCAGTGTTGGTCTGGGACTTGGCAAACACGAAAGTAAATGCTCATTTTAACAGCCAGACACTGATACGTTTCATTCCAGACTTCTGACGACCCACAATGCAATGAATTCTGGCCAAGAACCACTCGTCAGTTTAAACACTCACGTCTCACTGACAATACAACCACCGCATGAGGATCACAGCTCGCTCTGATGAACATCTCTGGGTCGAGTTACACTGAAGAATGTGCTGCAGAAATCTCTCGACCACAGATCCAGAATATCAACTGGGCGAGAGACTAAAACCCAAACCTGCTGATTACTGAGCAGTGCTTACTTTAAGTGATGCTCTGTTTTCAGCTGTTGGATTAAAAACAAACAAACACAGAAGTACACTGAAGGACCTGTGCCATATCTAGAGACCAAAAGATGTTAGACGGGAAGAAAATACCAAGCAATTACCTAGCAACACCCTAGCAACCATTTAGAACAGCCTATCATTGTGGCAATGAGTTTTGCACGGGCAACACAACTCATATGCTCTTTAAAAAATAAAGAAAATAAAGTAAAATAATTTAAATATACAATAAAATAAAATAAATAAGACGAATATTATATATATACACATATACATATACATATACATATATACATATACATACATATACATATATACATATACACATATACATACACACACATATATATATATATATATATATATATATAAATATATATTAAAAAAAATATATATATATAATAAAAAAATTTAATATATATATATATATATATATATAGAGAGAGAGAGAGAGAGAGAGAGAGATAGAAAGATATGAAACACTGAATATACAGAATTATAAAATATAAATAATTAAATAAACAACAAATAAAAGTAAATAAAATAAACCATAATTAGATTAGATTTAAAAAATTCACATGTACAAAAAAAAAATATATATATAAACTTTTTGTTTGCTGTTTGTCAAAGCAACATTTTTTTTGTTTAGTTTAAGTTAAATTTACAAAAATAACTAAAACTGAAATAATTAAAAACGTGTATACACTAAAATAATTAGTAAAACTTCAACCTAAATTGAAAAAGAAAGATAAAATATAACAATAAAATTATAAAAATACAAACTTTTAAAATAAGTTTTAAAATGTTACTAAAATAACAGTATTAGTTAACTCAATAATATACATTGTCACTTTTTTATAGTGATGAAGCACAAGCGGGATATATGAGAGGAGAGAGAGACCATGAAGCAAGAAAAGATTAAACAAACACACTCTGAAAGGAAACGAAAAGAAGGCAGGAAAAGTGAGGGGAAGAATCTCAACACAACCAGGGAGGAAAAATCATTCACTTGGGATGGACAAGCAGGATTTCCAACTCAAGCAGAAGATCAAAATGGGAGAAAATAAACATGCAGCTTTAAAGCGACAGGAGAGTCCGTCCGGGGTCATGCAGTGATGTCATCGCATGCAGCCCCAAAGCACAGAGGAGGGTTTCTGACCTGTAACTCTCCCACGACGCTCCACTACACCTGAAGATCCGTCCTTCAGAGACAATTACTGAAGAGAGACACAGAGATGAGGAGAGGGTTATCATGGAGTCACACACTGACCTACAGACGGGTGAAGGTTAAAGAGAGAAACACACACAGAGACAGCATAGAAATGACAGAATAGTAAGAGGGACACTTATTTCACATGATGCAGAATATATTTAACACTAGCACACATTTTAAACCAATATGATACTAAATATTACAGGCATTGGTCATGTATTAAACTATATTAAACTATATTTCCAAACCATTAAGCAGTTATCCATCTTCATCTGCTTAAGAAACAGTATAATATTGTCCAGTTTGTCAACTGAAACAAAAACTAATGAAAAAAGCTAAATGTCACATTTATGATATATATATACAAAGATATATACACACACACACACACACACACACACACACACGTATTCGTCTTTGACTGGGACATATTTGAAGCAAAGCAATCATAGAGACAGAGAAGTGAGAACAGATATGTGGACAGATGCAAG
Organism: Enteromius thamalakanensis; assembly: GCA_032357475.1. NCBI lineage: Eukaryota > Metazoa > Chordata > Actinopteri > Cypriniformes > Cyprinidae > Enteromius > Enteromius thamalakanensis. The sequence continues at coordinate 128,584 of JAUCMT010000025.1, read as the reverse complement.
ATCATACATAAGATATTGGATGCTCTACAAAAACTTGACCTTTATAGCAGTAAAAACATACATAGTAGCATGTTTGGTAAAGCAGCATGGGTCTGAAAGCAAAACCCAAACCTGAAATGTTGTGATGCCATCCTCAGATACAGGTCATGACACTTCCATTCACTTTAAAGGCACAGCATCTTTAAACAGTCTTTTGCATTTAGATCTGATAACCCGCAGCAGTTTCCTACAGCACACAAACTGCTGCTCACCAACAGAATCTCTCATCATTTATTTAAACAAGCATGCAAATACCCAAGCCTGCAATATCTGACTCTAAAACCATTCAGCATAAGTGTTAAATAATCAGATTCACTGATCACCCATATTTGTTTAACGCATTACCTCAGTTTTCCTTTAACTTCATTTTCATATCACAACACTAAAACATAGCGTGTTTTACATGTAATATTAACAACATGCAAAAGAGTCAAATATAATTTTATTTTTTTAATCATTTTAAACTGCAGTCATTCAACTACAGGAGTCATATAAAGCCAATTTTCCACATGCTAATATGATTCTTTAGGATCTTAATGGAAAGTTTGTCTTAAAATTTCTCAAAGATATAAAAACGCTCACGTTACCCTGTCAAAAACAGCTCTTTAGAAATCACTCTGTTCTGTGTACTTCCCCTTTAAATCTTCACGAGCTCTGCTGACTCCGCCCCTCTTTTCCGAGGAACTCTCAGAGGATCTTTTTTTAGCCACAACACATTTTTACCATATTTTGCAGCCCTACAAACAACAAGTATCAGTAAAACCGAGTATCTGTCAATCTCTATTGGGAGTACCTTGAACTGTCCATGTATTTGTGGTGTGTTAGCCTCCAGATAAACCACCACAGGCAAGCCTTTAACAAACTAATAGATGTTTCCAAATCAAACTAACCGGCTGAAACCAACAAGTAGCTGCTGTGTTCTTGATTAGTTCTGGTTCTGGTTAATATCACCGAGATCATTAACCTTTGAAGAGGAAACAATCAGCCATACATTTTAATGTAGGTCAGAGAAAGCGTTCAAGCGTCTGTTAACAGGACTGAGTCGAGGGGTGAATAAACCAGCCAGAGACAATCACAGCAAGCCATGCAGACGTAATGCCAGCGCACACAAACACAGGCCCCTTCCCAATTACCCATTATGCTGCATGCTAATTTCTTCCTGATGTCAGTCTAAATTTGATTCAGCGCTTCATTTGAGTGAAGCATCCTCACAAACGTCTGAGAAGAGTCTCATAGATCAGCATTAACCTCAGACGGATCAGTGGGTCAGCAGAGGAACACAACAACCTCACAAACTTGTTTTGGAAAAGCGGTTTAGATATGAGTGATGATATTTACTGTCAGTGTAATAAACTCAGATTAGTGAATCATAAGTTATATTCATTTACTGTAATAATAATAATAATAATAATAATAATAATGATTATTATTATTATTAGATATTTTATTTTATACTTTCTTCGTGGTTTAATTTTATTTAATAATTATAATAGTATATAATTGTATATCTTCCCAGGAAGGCATTTAAAAAGAGAAAAATAGGAAGAAAATGTAAAAAGATATTTTCAAATAAATACATTTAGAATTTATTAAAACAACCAACCAAAAACACAAATAAATAAAGAGAAAAATAATAATAAACAAAAAAATACAGAAAATATACAAAATTTAAATTACAAAGAAAAAAATTTCCAATGAAGAAAATACGTATTTGTATAACTCTGCTTTATAGAGCGCTAAACACAGAAACATTATAAATAAAAAAATATAAAAATAAGAAAAAGTAAAGAATAAAAGGACACAATTAATAAAGGAATTAAAAATAAATTATTTGAGTAATAAATAATACAATTATAATTATAATTACCATTCTAAATTTTAATTGTAATAGTAAAAATTCTAAATTATAACAATTGTAAGCTACAAAAGACTACAAATATCATTCAAAGCATCCTTCCTTTGGTGCTTCACACACACACACACACACAGGCGCACGCTGTGGCAGGTGTCAGAATCTCTTGTCAGATCAGTGACAGCAGCCTAAAATTGATGAGCTCCAAATCAAAGGTCAAGAGAGGAAACGGTCACACAACACACACTACATCCGGTGACAGAGCCTGGAGGAAGTGAAGATGACACGGCTCGCCCTCTTCATAATGGAGGACTGCTATTATTCAGCACGGAGACCTCTGTTTGATTGTTAGCGAGCAGATCAGAGAACAAACGCGTGTGATTGATGAGCACTACAAAACAAGAGCATGATATTGTTATATTTCAATATCTCAGGCAAAGCTCTCAGAGGAGACACAGATGAGTTATTAATCAACTAGAGTTTCCTCGTCCATCAGAAAAGAGGCTGAAGAGTTTGGTCATGTACAACTTCCTTCTGTTTTTAAGTTAATGTTTCTGCTGAAAACCATCCCTTCCAGCAGAAATCTCATAGTTTGCACATGATTTACTCAGAACATTCAAACCTGGTTATTATACATGTTTTCATGAAGATTTGAGGGCTAGAGCTGCACAGTTCAAATAAAGTCAAATTACCAAACAGCTTTATGTTTATTTCATTTTCAGCCAAAAATCAAACCAAGGATTTCCCAGCAGAATAAAAGCTTGAAGTTTCAGCATTTATAAACTAGGACATTCATTATTAGTATTGTAACTTTACAGTTGTACTGCATTTATCATAATTATTATAGTTTTTTTATAAAATGGTCTATATTTTACAGTAACAAATATTGCAATATGAACTTTAGTTTAGTATTTCTATGCCATTGTTTTAATATTTGTATTATTATTATTAATAATAATAATAATAATATTATTACTATTGTTAAATTTTTTGTTATATTTTTAATATGCCACCCTGTAAAACACTTTTGAGCTGCATTTTATTTATAATTTAAGGGATTTTATAATTATACTTATATTGTTATTATTAATATTTTTTATTTTATATTTTACAGTGAATTATCACAATATGAATTTCTTAAGATTTTTTATGCAAATCTAATATTATTATTATTATTATTATTATTATTATTATTTTCAAATGATGAAATCCATATAAATCTATAAATTCTATATTTTTAATATGAAACCCTATGAAAAACTAGAGCTATTATTAAATTATATTATATTATACAATATTATACAAATATAATTATTTTGAACATGAGCATGAACATTAGGGCGTTTTATTTTTTTTTAAAATTGCAATAGCTATTTACAAGAAATCCTGTGAACTCGGACTCTGAAGAACTACTGTTTTCGGTCATTTTTGAAGCTGAAAGTTACCCAAAGTCCCCATTTATTTCCATTCCACGGATAAAAACAGCATGAACGATCGGTCTTTTGTTGTTCTGCGGAAGAAGTGATTTAACAAAGCAACAAACGACATTTATTATGTTCCTCTCGAGCAGCTCCAGATTTCCTAAAGACTTCAGGCAACAATTCATATCTGTAAAGGATTCAGTCTCACATCCCAGCTGCCTGCCATTTGTTTGACCTGAATCAGCCTAGAGCTTGACCTTTGACCTACGCCTCAATCAAGGTCACATGATCTCAACTGTTCATATGCTGATCAGTCCGCTAAATGTTTTAATAACTCACTTGCGAACGCAGATGTGGATTATTTGCTAATCTTTGATGGATCCTGAGGAGAAACCAGCTTTGCAGATGTAGCTGCACGGTGCACGGGATTACAGGGGTTTGTTCTGGGCATGATGGGATTTGTTTATGGAGAACGAGAAGCCAAATCTGGATTTACAGACAGAAACAAGCTCTTCTTCACAACACACATAAAAACCATGATCCGTCACGCAACACATTAAAACAGCAGTGTGTGTTTAATAAGAGAAGAGGAACATCTGAACTCATCAAACCTTGTCCTTTTATCTTGATGCTGTATAGTAAACGAGTAATATTTGTAGAAATATCAGCAGATAATTCTCTTCCTTTTCTAGTAAACACTGAAGTGTCATGACCTTGAGCACAAAGGCTTGCAATGACTAAATCACCTCTTAAGCAACACTATAACTGTTGTTCTTTAAATATTACAGTGATCATTACAGAATATTTTATATTGTTTTTAACTATTTTAACATTATTTATATTTCTTTTAATTATTTTTAATATTTATATTTCTTTTAATTATTTAATTATTTTAATATTTATATTTCTTTTAATGATTATTTAAATATTTTTAATATTATTTATATTTAATTATATTTTAAAATGTATCTATCTTATGTTTTTAAAGGTTTTTTTTATGTGCAATACAATTAATTTTTTTAATGTGTGACACTTGTTCATTTAAATTTACATTCAATTAATATTGATTATCTTTAAATAATATTCATAATTGTTAATAAAATATTTATTAATTAGTTATTTTATTCATTCAAATATTACTAATTAAACGATGATTTTGTTTTCTAATATGCATTGCATTTTCAAATAATATTCCTTTTTTTTCTTTAATTACATTTTGTTAATTTGTGAAATATAAATCCATCAAATTCTTATCATTTTATGAAATCTTTAAAAAAAACTAAATACATATCTTTTGACTACACTCCATTATATCTGTATTAGGAGAAGTTCAGCTTGTCTGCAGGTTTAGCACAATCACTAACGCAACAATCCTCCTTAGTTTAGAATTCACATTCAATAAATGAACTCTCTCAACTAGAACAAGTCGAAGAACATGACAGTCCTCCAAAAAAAACAGAGAGCTAGAGAGAGAATGGGAGGAAGACAGACACACATTCAGACAGACATGAATCTCAAGTAGTTTTGTGAGGAGCGTCTTTGTTTCCCGGAGCCGATGACAGCGAGCATCTCTCATTCTCATACTCTGTGTTTCCTTCACATCTTTTTTTGTCAGCACATTTATCATTCCTCCACACAAACAATTGTGCTGCAAAACCCACGAGCGCAGGCGATACAAAGGACGGCCGGATCGGGGGCCTCCGATCAGACGCCCGCGCCGGTTGCTAGGTTACCTTTGATCTGTTTCAACAACTCGTCAACAAGCTTTCAGACGTCTCCGAGGATTCGTGATAAAACGTCTGCCTTTAGAGTAGGCTTGACATCTCAATTCTTTTCATTCTAAAGTGTGAAGCTGCTCAAGTTCTACCACATTTATTTAAATTAATAATATTCAGAATTACTGTTCAATTTTATTTGAGCTATTAATGCTACTTAATTAATATTAATAATAATTAATGTTAATAAAAATGTATGTTTGTGTTTGGTATTGTGATTTTAAAATTAATAATTGTTAATACTATTATTATTATTATAATTATATTACTATTCACTACTATGAATATATATTAAATGATCTTACATTTAATAATAATAATAGTTTATATTGTATTATATTATATTATTTTCCCAGGGCTGTTAGCTAACTAAAACCAAACAAGCTACTTAAAATAAAATTTAATAAAACATAAAAACATAATTTTTTTTAATTTTTTAATTGATATTAAAATATTTAAACCATGAAAAAGATACCTAAAAAACACAAGACTTTTAAAATGTATCAAATTACAAACTCTTTAATAAAAATATAATACTGTACATGACTGAATAAAAACCCTCCCATCTAAAAGATCTGAGATGTATCCTCAAGATCTTTCAACTGAAACAGACAGCAAAACTGATTCAGAAATGCTGACACGGTTAGAAAATAATGGCTGAGTTTTTTGCTTGTTCGTCTGAAAACTAGGGAAAATGCATTAAATGATCAGGGTTTCGGCTAACTGTCCAAATTTCCAAGAGACGATGCAACGCTTTCCAAAGAATGGAGATGGTAGTGTGTGCCTGAGACTGTTGACAGACAACTTCATCTGCTGTCAACTGAAGACTGACATCAAGAGCCACTCCGCACTTTCACAAGAAACACTAAAATCAGCATGTTTGAGAAGCGCTTTGCTCTGAATTAAAATGATGCATCACATTATTTTTCCCAAGCATATTAAATATTCCTTAGTCGAAGGTTTTTGATGCAAAAGCAAAAAAAAAAGCAACCCACAGGATGATAAGCATTCTGCTGAACATGAAGAAAAATCTTAAGCCAAAAACTAATTCTACATAAGTATGCAAATGCAGACGATGACACTTGATTTAAGGCTGTATGACACAGAATATCAGAATAAAAACACTTCCATTATATGGCTAAACGTAATTAATAGCTACATTTTAATTAAATAGCTACATTTTAATTAAATAAACATATGAGCTGCATGTTTCAGTGAAGTACAGCGTTGTGTTCATTTACACACAAGCAGCTCGTGATGAAAATTTTGACAAATTTTACAATTATTTATAAAAAAAATGTAAATAATATACACACTGTGTATATATATATATATATATATATATAATTGGATATTTTAATTTAATCACATATACAATAAAACAAAAAGAAAAACATAACATTTTAATTGCTCAATCCTGAAAATATATTTTATTTAATGTTTTTTTAATATAAAAATATAAAAATATAAACATGAAAACATAACTAAAACTAAAAAATACTACAATACTAACTAAAAACTAATTTTAACTAAATGAAAGTAAACTTTTTAAACTACAACAAGAAAATTTTTTTTTACAATATGAATAAATCCCTATATGAATAATTGTTTTATTTTCTATGCAGATGCACTGTCAAAAAAAGAAGATAAAAACCCCCTCACAAATTATTCCGTAATCAGTAATATAGCGATTTAACTAAAAACTGTTAAAACAATTCCTGTATGCAAAAAACTTTGACATCTCAGAAAATGTTAATATTGTTGTGTGTTAATGTTAATAAAATATTAACAACTGATTTAATAATAAAAAATAAAAAAATTAGTTTTATTATTATTATTATTATCATGCATGCAGCCCTACTTGATTCTACTCCTTTGCACAGAAACAAACCAACTACTCTGCAGTGGCATTATAAATTGTGGTTCAGACACATTTCAGAATGCACCAATACTTGCACAGAGAACATTTCAGACTACAGTGCATTGTCCAAAATGCTCTATTTTTGTGTCAAACTCTTTCAAAACGCCCTCATCTGACTAACACCTTCCGAGGACAGTCATCTTTTCCATTCCTTATTGTCTTCTAACTGGCAAAGGCAAGCAGGAAAGAAAGAGAAAGAGAGAAATAAAGAAAGAAAACAGGAATTTGAGCCAAACAGTAAAACAAGAGAGCAGCCAGCAAGCATCCAGCGTCAGAAAACTCGACTCGGCCAAGATGGAATGCAAATCAGCTTCCTTGCGAATGCCAAACGTCTCCGAGGGGCCCTCGGAGAAAAGACCCTTTATGTGCCAACGCTTTCCATGCGTTCGCCTGAAGACGTAACCCAGCATCCCTGCTAACCTGATGATAGGGACTGAGATCATATCCAGGAGAAGCAGTAGGATGACAGAGGACGCATTCAACATATACAAATACTCACTTGAACGCCATGGCATCGAGCGGCGAATACTGATTCATTAAGAGTCTTTCTGGGGGTCACGTCTCAGGCAGCTGAAGATGAGAGAGCAGAGAGCTCTTCACGGATCTGTGGAGAGGACACAAGGACTTTCACATTAGGAGGGGGAGATATTTGAACTTGCACACACAAAGGCTCAGCATACAATCCTAACATGCTGCAGTATGTACTTCACACTGCATGCTACTGCACATAAAACAGTCTATGAGCTTTCAAACTATGAAAAAGTAAAGCATGCTGATGAAATCATTATTAATTCAAACAAGTGGTGTCTAGGCATCTTGACATTTTGTAATTTAAATGTCATTTGTGTCTCAATTTTAGGCAGGTTGATCAAATAATGAGTCTGTAAAGAAACTGTAATAAAACAACTGGTTAATTCGTCTCACCCAAAAGGGAAGGTCAAGTTCAGTGCATTGCATTGTGGGAAACTAGCACTGTCAGCTTGAGTGCATTTCATCCATTACAAATGATTCAGTAACTCGTTTGGCTCTACAGATTCAAACCTGACTCCTAAAGAGCGATTCGACAAGACTTCCATGAGTGATTCCAATTTAATGGCTAAAAAAAAATGTTGGACTCCCAAAGAGTGATTCAACTAGACTCCTAAAGAGTTATTTGCATCTGAATCTCAAAGAGCAATTTAACAAGACTCCCATGAGTGATTCAAATCAATCTCACAAAGAGGGATTCACATCCAACTCCCTAAGAGCAGTTCACATTCGATTCGCAAAGAATGATTCAAGATCACCCATGAGTGATTCGAATGCAAGTCACAAAGAATCATTCACATCTTAATGCCAAAGAGTGATTCAGCGAGACTAACTCAGCAAGCAATTTAGCAAGACTCACTCCATAAGTGATTCAAATTCAACGGCTAAAAAAAAAAAATGTTGGACTCCCTAAGAGCGATTCAACAAGTTTCAAATCTGACTAGGGCTGCACGATATATATTGCCAGCTTATACACAGAGCCATAGATCACTGAGAAGCTGCGCGTTGAGTTTCGCGGGTGATTCAACTGCGCAGCTTC
>JAUCMT010000025.1:102102-119909 GCA_032357475.1 Enteromius thamalakanensis | reverse complement strand
GTTATCCAGATTTGGTGATCCTGAAAAGTTCCTATCCGGATCAGATTGATCCAATCCGATGTTGCTTTGAAAAACTGGCTGAAAAGTAAGATGGATTACGTGATCACGGATCGCAAGAAAAAGGATTACTAAATCTGGATCAATTTTATCCAGATTAAACCTTTTGAAAAACCGGGCCCAGGTGACGGAGATTACGGCGCTAATCAAAGAACCGGCTTTATTGATGAGTTGCGCATAATATATCGTACGATATATATATCGTGCAGCCCTAAATCTGACTATAATGAGCGATTCAACATGACTCCCAAAGAGTGAGTCATATAGACCTCGAAGTCAAACCGACTCACAAGACCAACTCATTTTGTACTATTAATTAAATAGCATTTAATTTTATGATTAAACCCCTAATTCTTTCATGAATCATGCACCACTAATTCAGATCAAACACCCAAGAGACCCAAAACTTGATTGCAGAAATATTACCAGTGAAAAGTAACACTCTGTTTGTCAATACTAACATGCTCTAAATTAATATAGACTAAAAGCAGCATGCATTTACACTGAAAACGGTAGTTAAACAGATCCCCTTGTAGACCAATATCTACAAAGCTATTTATAGCCGCAACAATTTGCTGATGATGATTATCACGGTAAATACGCAATAGAACTGATTTAGAACTGCTAGGAGCTCTCCAGCTGTTCTTGCTAACAAAAGGCGCTCGGAGCGAGCGACACAGGGCTGATACACACAACCACGGCTGACTTGCTCTCAATTAGCATCAGCTGAAGGACTGAGCAGTTTCCGCCAGCTTGGTGGGGGATTCCGTCGCCATGACAACAGCGGAATCCCGGAGAACGAATAGAACACGTTCAGGAATCCAGAGAGAACAGGAGAATCCGATTTCATTAACCACAGCAATATCAGGCACACCAGGACGAGCAACTCATTCGAGAAACATAGATTAATACACATCTGACGCAGAGATACCAAAAAGAAAAAAATGATGAAAATAGAGTGTTATCTTACAGGGCTTATACATGTCATTTTCCCCCCTTCGTGTCATTATATTGGAACGAAATGTGACCCCACAAGCTAAATGAATAATCTTTCCATTGATGTATGATTTGTTAGGAGTTTTTAGCAATGCATATTTCTAATCAAAAATGAATTTTTTTATATGGAAGGAAATGTACAAAATATATTGATATCCTAATGATTTTTGGCATAATCATGTACTGTTGGCTTTCTGCTGATGACTCCAGGCTCACATAAGAGCGCAACAGGATGATTTTACCAAACAGATTAAAACTGCAGCATGCTGTCAGCTTCATAAATGATTCAGTATATCAACATCAAGCCAATAAAAGAGATCAATTACACCAGGGACAGCAAGAAAATATGATCATTACATCATCTTTTTAAAAGAAATCTCTTCACTTATCTGATCAAAAATAGAGCATAACATTTTAAAGTTATTATTACTACTTAAATAAATATTTTCTACGTGAATATATTTAAAAATTAATTTAATACTGTGAATTTTCAGCAACATTACTCCACTCTTCAGTGTCACATGACCTTTCTCAAGAACATGCTTAAATAATTTCGTGTTAAAGCTATTTAAACTTTGCAGAAAATGTGATGTATTTTATTTTTCAGGATTCTTTGTTGAGTATAAAGTTTATATTTGAAATGGAAATCATTTATGTCTCTAAATGTCAATGCATCCTTGCTGAATTGTTTTCTTTAAATAAATAAATTCAAAGTAGTACATATATATAGAAGACAGTTTGTGTGGTTTTATTAACCAGCATATGAAAAATCATATCTCTGATCACTTAGCGCAGTAATAAAATACCACTAATAAAAAGTCACTAATTAATTGCATCACGTTGTCTAATTGGTTTTTAATTGGTTCTTGGTGGCTCTAGAGGACACATCTGAGTGCTGTGATGTGGTTTTCTCTCCAGACCGCCTCGAGGCTGGAGTCTGAGACATTGTTGGAGTCCTCTGGGAGACAAACGTATGGCAGGCGTCTGGCCCACTTCTCCTCATTAGAGTTTATGCCTGTCTGCGCTCTGAAACCCACAAAACAACCACACATGAAGCTAAACATCCTGACATAAATCCCATCAAGTCACAGTTTAACACACAGGTACAAAGAATGACCACGAGGGAAGGTATGCATAGCATCATTACTGCTCATGTCAAACATCTCAGCTTGGAAACGACGCGGGATTTCCATACAGACACAGATTCCTTCTCACCTCAGAACAATGGCAGCTAATTACCAAGACGTTTATTGATCTCCCAGAATGCAACGGCCCACTAAAGGTCAAATACTTTCTTTTTTTCCCCTCAATACTCGACGGCAGGAACGGAAAATGTACAAGATGCAAACGTTCCAGTTCTGTGGGTTTCCACAATATGGCCAACGAACCAATTGTTATATTTCCAAAAGTTTCCAATGAGGGTATGAAATTCCTCAACGATTCCAAGAACCTGAGGTGCTTCGACTGGGATATAAATCTGCAAGCAGACGGAAAACGCAAGCCATAATCAAATTCTCCCGATACATCCCATATGAATCACAAAGGTATTCATTTACCAGACGCCATGATATTAAAACTTGAGTTTACATTCCATTAGGAAAAGGTTACAACCATGTAAAAAAAAAATTAAATATAAATATATATATATGCTTTAATATGTTACTTATGTTTTTGTTATTGGTGCTCTCTCTCTCTCTCTCTCACACACACACGTTGTGTTTCCATGATTTATGGGGACTCTCCATAGGCGTAATAGTGTTTCTACTGTACAAACTGTATGTGGTACTGCCCTACACTGACCCTACACCTAAACCTACCCCTTACAGGAAACTCTGCATTTTTAGATTTTCTAAAAAACACCATTTAGTATGTTTTTAAGCCTTTTCAATTATGGGGACACTGAAAATGTCCTCATACATCACCTTCACATTGTAATACCTATGTCAAACCCATGTCATTATACAAATTTGTGTCCTCATAAACCACACACACAAGTGGTTTAAAATCACCAAATAGCCTGTTATAAGTACAGAGAGTCTATCTCTTGCCCCCACCCACTCATACACGATTATATCGTGTATCTGCAATCTCACAGGCTGGCGATATGGCATCTGAAAATTACCATATCACGCCAAAAACATCTAAGCAGCATTAAATTAAAATGCCTTCAAACATCCAACAGAATCTATAAAATGTGCAAGTCTGCAATTAATCTACTGCCTATGTTAAATTTGCAACATGCATCCAATAACACCCCACCAAATGTCTTACAAGAAATGACTAAAAGAACCCAAAAAGCACAAGTTCTTACCAAACCGACTGTCGATGTGTTAAATTAGCAAGATTCATCTAATAACTTCCAAAGAAATCAAGGAACATTAAACATATCAAATGTCTTCTAACAAATGTGCAAATGATCAACTAATCTACTGCTTATGTTCTCAAACTATGGTTCCAAAAACATCCAAGAAACAATGCATTTAATCATCCTACAGAAACGTACAAGTCTGCTAATTAATCTTGTTAAATTCCCAACAACTTTCCAAAAATACATTACCTAAACTCACCAAATGCATCCAAAAACATCCATTAAACAAACGCCTTCAAATATCCAATTCTTCTACTGTCTATATGTTCAATTCAATTTCAATAACACTCCCTCAAAACCAAAAAGCATTAAATGTAAACTCACCAAGTGCCGGTAAAGACTCTCTGAGGCTCAGAGAAGATGACCACAAAATCCACAAAGATGCAAAATGAACAAGACCGAATCCTTTCAGAGTCTGCTGGTCTCATACGTGTCTGTTTGCTCCCAGACGTGTGTATAATTTAAAGCAAATCTGCAATTTTCTGGGTGTCATAAAGGTTGATGGTTGTGTCTGGCTTTGGAGGTCTGAACTGCAATGAGAAGACATTCAGACCTCCTCCTTTCCCTCTCTCTCTCTCTCCCTCTCTGAGAAAACACGTGCCAAACGTCACAGTCATGCAGAAACGGCTCTCAAACTAAAACGGTTTAACCTCAACGTTCACTCTCAGTCAAAGCAACAATTAAATATGAATGTCAGATAATAATATGCTCACACACCGTCTCTGTGACAGGTGCAAAACAATACCGGCAGATCAGCTGGTGCGCTTGCATGTGTGTGTGCATCGTCGTGCACACTTGAGACGGCTGACAGCAGAATATAATCAATGCACACGCAGCACAGAGGGGGCTGGGTCAGTGTTTGCTGTGTTTCTATTGTTTACAGGGTCACAGTGTGTCCTCAATGCACTGAGACGGACTGGTCAGCTCTCTAACCAGGGCTGGGCAGAGTTCTGGTTTCAAGCTGATCCACTCTTATCGCATTTCTATCCTAAATTTAACCGCTACACAAGGGAGAGCAACACAGACTCCTGAACAGAACGCAAAACTTGAGCTGATCTCACAAACTGCTCTGTGTGGATTTAGCCAATGAAACATTCATCTGGAAACATTCAGATTAGCAGAGCACAGTAGATATTTCAGTGCTGTTTTGATTAGACATGCACAACATGATTATCAAACTATTGCATTATTTATATCTGAAGCAGATTTATGCACTTTTTCCTGTCAGTTCCAACAGTGTACTCGCTTTAGTGGCAAGTTCTAGAACAATAACGTTACAAAATGTATCAAATATTACATTATTTTGAGCTCAATTTGAATTCATGAAAAGGCCAATGTAAATATCCTCATTAATTTTTCTGTACATAATACATAATATTTTTTTAATACAATAAAAAATATTTTTAATCACGTAAAAGAAAAACATTTATAAAAACAAAATTTGAAATGGAGAATTATTATACTTTTTTTTAAGTATATATTTTCATAAACATAAATTATTTCAGAATAAAGATCATTACAGTAGGTTATTAGTCCAGTCATTTTATTTCAACGTAATACTTTCCATTTCTTTATAATTTCTATAATGGCACATGCCTAGATTTCATAAAATTGAAATTGACTTTTTAAAAGAACAATAAAAATGTTGATGTTATTTCACAATAGATCATCTGAGGGCATTATTAAAGAATGAAAAACAGTATTTGCACTAAAAACTCTTTAACTGTGTATCCTCTACATGCCAATCATTTACCAAATTTTTAATTTGTCTTTCCTTGTACCTGCTCAGTCTGAATTAATAACTCCTCTCTCCGAAAGCGCTGTTCTGGAAGAACGGATATAGATTGTGACTCCTTGTTTTCATTTTAAAGGGAGGTGTACAAGTGAAATTACATCAGGTCTGCAATAAAACAAGCTCTTAGACAACAGACTTTTGATTGAGTGTAAGGCTACAGATCTGTGATAGTTTAATAAAGCGGATTTGTGAACTGGTGAAAAGAGAAAAAAAAACTCAAATCCTATTTTTAATGCAAATGCAATCTCAAAAATGCATTAACTTGTTATTATGAATGTTTTGGTTAACAATGTTGCACTTAACATTCTAGAACTCTGGATAAAGTTACGATGTAACACTTAAGAACACAATGGGGCCCTGAACAGTGTCAGTGTACTAGAGTAGATGTTGTTTGTAACAACATCACACATGGTTAAACTGTTCGTATCCACCCCAACTGACAAGGTCACAGGATTCTCATAAAACACAGGCAAAGATACAGATCCTGCCAGTTTTCAATCAAAACTTTCCATTCAGAATTTGCTAGCAAGTAATTACAGAAACAGAAAGTACATCAAATTAAATGTTGCATTGTAAAGTAAAAAGCCAGAAATAGAAAATCATACTCCAATAACCTTTATTGCCAAGTTATATTCTAAAATTATTTTTAATTAGGCCTACATTATTATGTTTTCCCCAACATCATCATTTTACAAAATCACATTGCGTATGATCATTATTTGACAAATATGACAAAGTAAGTGCAAATGAGATCTGAGAGCTGTGGTTTGGAATACAGTGCACTAGCAAGATGAAAACGATAATAACGATCATGTTAAACTAAATGATGACTGTTTTGGTGAAAGAGACCTTGACGAGCTTCAGGGAGAAAAATAAATGCTACAAAAGTGTAAAATACAGCTTGTCGGACTCAAGATGTTTGGCCCAAGAACACTGGCCGCTCTTTCCTCTACTGATCTGTTTCTTCTCAAACACTCCCTTCAGAAGTATTTCATCTCTAAACTCTTGTTTTACTGCTCAACTCCCTAAACAGTGGTATTAATTAATTCATTAATAAAATTAATGGCCCAAACAGCTGATAAAAACATCACAATGATCCACACCACTCCAGTCCATCAGTTCAAGTCTTGTGAAGCCAGAAACCGGATGTTTTTAAGAAAACATTCAAACCATTTCTCTCCTGATTCAGATGAGATGATTTGAGGAAGCAGTATTATCCATTATTGCAAGGTTTGAAGTTAAATGTGGATTATAGTGATGTTTTAATCAGCTGTTTGGACTCTCATTCTGACGGCACCCATTCATTCCAGAGCATCCATTGAGTAGAAAGTGATGCAATGCTACGTTTCTCCAAATCTCGTCCACGTCTTGGACGTTCTTGGATGTTCATTTGTGGGTGAACTATTTTGTTGAGAGTGCACAAAGACCAGACAATGTTTCCCAGGAATCTCTAAATGTGAATAGGGAATAATCATTATCATTTCTCAAGAAAGAATTTGCTGCCATTAGTCTTATCTGGTAAAAAACAACACCCACGTCCGATAACTCGTGGCACGCAAGAGAAATCTAATCAGCCCAACACAATGAGTGCTTTGAGATGCTTCAAAACAGCCAGAATGGCCTTCCCTTCAGCCAATAAATCGATTACCTCTGGAATGAGCCTGTTTTAGGAATCTGAGGTTAAAAATGATCATCCCACACAAGCATGAGTGTCGTCCTGTGACCCGAAACAACCTGACACTCATTAAAAACCAATCCATATACATATTTCAGATCTTCATATTATTCCATCAACTGACTGCTGAGCTGATGGACCCTTTTATTTTTCAATCGCCTCACATATAGGCATTTTTTCAGCAAAACACACACTTTCGTACAAAGAAAACATGTAAAGTGCTTGAGTGGTTCATATTGGGTGGTTTGAGTCTAATCTCTCTGGCTTTAACTAATGCTTTCCACTACACTGACTGCAGATTCACTCACACCTCTGACCTCCAACTACCAGGAGTTTCTTCACATGCCAAGAAACACACGCAAACCACAGGATAAGGGTCAACGAAAAATAAGATATACATTCGTGTGTGGGCCTTAAAATGACAGCAGCAAAGAAGAAGAACAGGGAGGAAAACACATTTTAAAAAAGTAGGAAAAACACAGTAAGAAGCAAAACCATCACAGAAACTCTATGTGACCATTTGACCAACACGTGACCCTACCGAAGAAAACGGTCCGTTTCCACAGAATATTGTGCAGCACAACGGTTTTCAACACTGATAATAATCAGAACTGTTGCTTGAGCAGCAAATCAGCATATTAGATTGATTTCTGAAGAATCATGTGACTCTGAGGACTGGAGTAATGATGCTGGAAATGTAGCCTTGAACACAGGAATAAATCACATTTAAACACATATATTACATAGAAAATAGTCACAGCATTTGATACTTTTACTGTATTTTTTGTCAAATAAATACAGCCTTGGTAAGCATAAAGACATTTAAATATCTTACTGACTTAAGTCTGCATAAAGTAATACACAAATATTTGCAGATTATAAACTGTAGCTCAACTATGTCATCTAAACACTTTTTCAGTTGAAAACAATTAATGTACTGTAACAACAATATAAAGCATTACTTCTTGTTTAATAGATTCACAGTATTGTCGGTAGAACTACCAATCTTTGTTATACACCATTAAAATAAAATAAAAAAACTTACATTAAAATTACTTAAAAAGTACTAAAACTGTAATAAAAAATACAATTAAGCTCCACTGAATTATGAGAAAGTATAAATATGACAATGCGCTGCTTGAAATAAATAATTAAATCAAAAATAAACATTAGATATAAAAATAAAAATAGTTTTTTACAATTACTAAAACTGAAATTAAAATACATACACATATATTAGTGCTGTCAAACGTTCAATCACATCCAAAATAAAAGTGTTTGCTGGCATAACGCATGTATATGTATGTGCTTTGTGTATTTATAAATGCACACATACAGTATTTATTTTGAAAATATTTACATGTCTATATTTAAATTCATACAATTTCTATTATAAACACACACACACACACACACATATAACTAATGATTTAAATTTAAATGAATGAATGATTTGAGTTGTAGCAGTGACACACAGCACTGTCTGCTGAAGCGTGACGCTCTCACTGGCCTCAGGCCTTCATTATTATTCAGCCCTGTTATCGATTACCAAGTGCCTCTTGCTCTGTCTCTTCAAGAAAAGAACCAGAAACAGCAGTCATCTGAAGAAACTGCAACTGATCTGAGACCTGTGCAGGTGTCGGGGGCAACATACATTAACCCTCGGTCAGATTAGAGGGGTAATTATTTTCCAGAAAAGTAACAGAATAAGGGAGACCTCCTATCTGTCCAGATCCTTCTCTCCGCACTCCTCTGGGAGACAGAGGGATGCTGGCGAGGGACACAAAGCACGACTGTGTTCGGCTCACAAATCTCCAGAGTGGCACTTTTGTGAAGTCAGGGAACATTAGACGCAGTGGACGGCTCTTTTTCATCATGTACAATGTGGACGGAGCGTTAAATCTGGGTCGGACAGCGGTTAGGCCATCGATGCAGGGGTTTGGGTCAGATTGCATTTCACTAGCATGCAGAAAGTGGTCGAAACTAATGAGAGACCCCTGCTATCGCTTCAATTCAAGTCGAAAGATGGTCAATCGCTGCATTGATTGATCTTTTTTTCATGCATGGGTCATGCACTTGTCATTTCATAAAGCGTTCCTACAGATCATTGGAAAGAATATTCAAAATACACCTTTAAGTTTTTATTTTTGAACTTTTTCTATTGGTAGAAAAAACTAATTTTCATTTCAGCAGGCGAATGACCTTTAAAGCTGTAGGTTTCAACAGCTCTTGCACACACAAACTTTTAAGTTTTTTCTTCTAGACATCTATATTCTGTATAAGACTTTTACTCAAGGATTTGTTTATTAATCATTTGCCTGGTTTTAGGAAACACTTTATTCCTTAAAAACAATGTAAAACATAATTTTCTGGCTGTTGACAATATTTTCTGATTTATGGATTAAATATAAAAAGAGAAACACGAAACACTATCCATTGTTCAGATTTCTATTATTAGATGTATTACAGCATATTTAATTAGATCATGGCTCAGTTGCATATTTAGACGTAACATTTTAGAAAAAAATTTATGAATCAACTGATGAAGTATGGTGGTGAAAATGTATATATATATGAGAATTCCCCGTTCCCGTGGGTGCCGCCCCCGATCACTTCGCGGGAGGAGGCAAGCAAGATTCAGGGAATCTTCGAGTTGGCAATCAGGATGGCGCAGGAGGCGGGCCTACTCCAGTCCGGGAAGTTCTAATGCCCGCTCCAGTTCCAGTGCCTGTTCCAGTCCGGGAAGTTCCAATGCCCGCTCCAGTTACAGTGCCTGTTCCAGTCCGGGAAGTTCTAAAGTCCGCTCCAGTTCCAGTGCCTGTTCCAGTCCGGGAAGTTCTAATGGCCGTTCCAGTTCCAGAGCCCTCTCCGGCCCGGGAGGTTCTAGGGTCCGCTCCAGTTCCAGAGCCCACTCCAGTATGGATAGTTCCAGGGCCCGTTCCAGTTCCAATGCCCTTTCCGGTCCAGGTGATTCCAGGGCCTGTTCCAGTTCCGGTGCCCGTTCCAGTCCGGGCAGTTCCGACTCTCCAGAGGCCGTAGCGGATGACCTGCTGCAGTGGCCCGACCCTCCAGAGGCCGTAGCGGAGGACCTGCTGCGATGGCCCGATCCTCCGGTGTCTGCCGCGCCGCCTGAGCGCCCTTCAAAGACTGTCGCGCACCCCGTGCGGCCCCTAAAGACGGCCGTGCACCCTGTGCGGCCCCCTGAGTCTGCCGTCTCCAGAGCACCCAGCCCCCCCTCCCGTGTGATGTAACTGTCGGTGCAGGTGCGCCTTTCAGGGGGGGGGTATAATGTGACATTCTGCCCCTATCTGTCCTGTCCCCCCCGTGTCTTTGTGTATTTTGGTTTAGTTCGGTCTGTTTGGTTTGTTCCCAATTTTAGTTCAATGGTTTCACCTGTGTTTTTACACCTGCCCTCACTTTCGTATTGATTTGTAACCCTTTAAATACCTCTGTGTTTTTGTTGTTTTCAAGTCTTGTTAACGTTGTGTGTGTGTTTTATTGCTGCCTCGTCAGCATTAGTTTTTGCTCTGTTGGCTTGTTAGTAAATACTTTTGTTTTTGAGATCTCCTGTGTTCTCCGCTCATTTTGCCTCGCTGAGAGGTTCAGCGCAAACACACGCGTTCACCGTGACACTACCTTAAAAGAAAAACTACCACTTTTTTTTATTATTTGTTTCATTGCTAAAATTGAAAATCAGAAATCATTGAAATTCATTGTTGGAAACCGCTTTGTCACATTCAGATGAACTATTCCTTTAAAAGAAGTGAGCAAACAGGTCTGAACGCCAGTGGTTTTGTTCTGAAAGGCTGTGTTTATCGACGGGTTCACAGGGATATTGGGTGCCTGTCTGACCCAGCACCAGCTCATCTGGGTTACGTGATTCTATCACGTTGGACCATGAAGGCAGGTCATTGTCAGCCTGTGCATCGACATGAACCATGTTTAGAAGAACATGCGCTATACGACCCATTCATAAGATCATTTCCTCATTAAAAATGTCCCGAGGGACTAATTTAACACCGATGAACCCATCGGGGGGGCAGGCGAGTGATGGCATCTGCTCTAATTATTACAGCACATATCAAGATCAAGGTTGTGCTCAGAATAAAATTACTAGATTACTGCACTGCATTCTATTTTTTAAAAATAGTATGTGAAACAGCATACAAGCATTTCAAATAGTAATATGCTACACTGTTGTCACATGACCTTATTGCTTGCATGATTGAGACAGCAGTCAATCAAATATAATTCTGTCAAATAATACAAAATATGAAAATATGCATTTGTAAATTAATTAATGTAAAATGCAAAACAGTAGGTTAACTACGAATAATTATTTTTTTCTATCCATCAATCTATATTTTTTCTCTATCCAAGTTATTTGACTATTAATTTGGTGATCTACCAATAAATAATGGCAGTGACCTCTACTTCTTACATTTTTTAAGGTTTTATTCAACCAAACTTTCTCTTATTAATTCACAAATAAATAAAACAATATTTGTAATTAATAATAATATTTTCTTTAATTATTATTATTACTACTATTAATACAATATTGTAATAATTAGGGTTAATTTCTGGGAACCTCTGGAAAGTTTCCAAAGATTTCATAAAGTTAAAAAAAAAATAAAAAAAATCCTGTAATGTTTTTGGAAATTTACCTAAAACTTTTCATCCCTTTGCAACCGTTATAATATCTTCAGTAATGTAAATTTCTATGACAACACAAATTAAGCCCAACAACAACGAACAGTGCCAATTATAATCTGAAATGCACTTGTATTAAGTTACATGTTAACACCAAATATGTTCTAATAATAGTGATTATTTTTATTTATGTATACCTTATGTTTATTTCAAAAAACAGATTCACGCAACCATTTCAGCTTTTTACATAATTTAAGGAAAAATATCAAGCAGTCTTGATTAAAGAATAAATTCTGTATTTTCAGAGGTCAGATTTTAGGCATTAGGGGTCAAGAGGCCATGGACACACTGCCATTTAATGATAACTACTGACAGCCAACAATTCACGTCAGGCTATATTCTTCCACTTACGAGCCACTTTTACCTGCTTCTATTTTAGACAGCCTTCAGGCACCTGCTCTGAGATACGAAAGAGACTGTGTACTGTATCTACGAACAAGTTTAGAAACAAACAGGAAGATATATGCAGACAAACAGATACATGAACTGTGTTGGAAAATATTGCATTTATCTGACATTTAAAGCACTTACATTTTCTATTTTAAACATATTTAGACTAGCCTACTTTACATGCAATTATAAGCCATGTTATTCATTGAGAAACTACATGCATGTATGATTTTACTACTTTTGTTACTTAATGCACCTCACATGAACATTTAAATGAAACTTAAAAAAAAAAACATATTTTAGGTTCATGCCCTTGTCACCAAATACTTTAGCAATGCTTCCATTTTACCAAGTTAAAAAAACAACCTGATTGCTTCTCAACTAGCCCTCGCACAAAACCTGTTCAAAAATGTGGTCTCATTTTGAACTAGAAGACTCTTTTGTTGCTCAGATGAAAAGTCTGGGATAATTTATGCGAGTTTGACTGCAGACCTCCGTATGACCCTAAAATGCCAGCCTCACATAAAAAAAACTACAACTAATCAAACAGTACGACCCAAGCAGGTTAACCAAGTTAGCAGTGTTTGAATAAACCTATGCAAACAGTTAAAAGGAACGAAAGACTGGAGTGGCAGTCAGCCAATGAGCGTCTGTTCTTTAAAACAAGCAAACATTTCTCTTTTGTTCGGTTGTTTTTGAACCACGGATGAAGTAACACTGAATAAAGCAGCGACTGAACGCTTTCAAACAGCTGTGGAGAGTAAAACTGACGCGTATGGTCGTGTAGAGGAGGAATAAACCTGCTGTAAACTATCCAGCCGCGGAGGAACAAGTAACAAGTGCAGCTCAAAGTCCTCAAACCTCTCTCTCGGGAGCAGAGTCCATAGAAACCGGAGAAAAACAATCGTCAAACCCCGAAAACGCAGCGGATGAATGCCGAACAAACACTCACCCAGGCGGCGTCAGGGGCTCCGCTCCTCCGCGCTCGGGTTAAACGTTTAAAGTTTAAAGAGTTTGTGAGAGCTGATGCCTCTCGACCTGTTTCTCCCTCTCAGCAATGTTTTGTGTGTGTGTGTGTGTGTGTGTGTGTGTGAGCGAGCGAGCGAGCGAGAGAGAGAGAGAGAGAGAGCCAAAGAGCTGCAAAGCGTGAGATGCTTACAAACGACATGATACACGATATTTTTTACTTAATATATATCAAACTAATGAACAAAATACATTTGCATTTATTCATGAGAATGCAACATCATATGTTATAACAAAATAATATAGCCATAATATTTTCTAAAATAGTAATGATATTTAATATTAAATGTTATGTCGTTTACAAAAATTGTCAAATATATATGTCATTAAATATCAACTTGCAAAGGATTGGTTAGTTATTAGAATGATAAAATCTAATGAATGATTCACTCTTTGTTTTGGTTGAGTGAATGATTCAATGACTCGTTCCTAATGACTTGTTTTGTTTATAAATGCATCAGCGTTATTGAACAAGTTGGTTGAGTGAATGATTTAATGACTCATAAAGATTGAAATGAATTGTTAAAAACGAATCAGGTGACTGAATGATTCAGTATGCATTTAGTAACACACTTGTTGCCATCTACTGGTAACTGAGAAAACTGCAGCTCTGAAAGTGGCTCTGAAAAATACATTAAAGCACAGACAGTCTGTCTGTAAAAAATAATATTTTACAAATATCTAAAAATAGATATTATTATTAAAATAGATATATATTATTATTTTTTATTATTATTTGCGTCAAAATTTTGTTTTAAATGTTTCTTTTTTTCAGCACTGACATTGACAGGATTTACTACATAATTACATATTGGTTCAAGACATAGACCGAGGCTGGAAAAGACTCTGTAATCAGCTGCAAAACATCCTTCACTGAAAATATTGTCTTATCAAACCAAGATGTTTTATAAACGTGTCAAAATGAATTATGAAATGCCTCATTATAAACTTAGATGTGTAAAAAACTGCTGCTTTCTTATCAAAAGCCATTTACGTATATAAGTCATGAATGATGACCGATGCACTTGATTTATTTATGTAGTATAGAGAAAGTAAATATAGATATATAGATTTACTGAGAATATAGAGTGAAATATGTAAAGTTATATCACATGTAGGGTCAATGTACTGTAGTTTCCGTAACCTGCATTTAAAAGCTAACCTGTGTTCATAGTGTTACATAAGCTCAGTATGTCAGTATGTGAGGATCCGTGTTAACCTAGATTTGCTTTAATCCTGCAGCTCTGAGGACAGAGGAGTGTCCGTGTTCTCCCTGCCTCAGTTTTTGGGCCTCGACATTACAGTGGACATTTATAAGACATGAAATGAGGAAAAAGAAACATTTGTCTATTTGCAAGCAAGCTGGAAGAAAGGAATGAAAAGCCCCTTGTCAAAAGGTCAAAGGTTATGTGACATTTTCTGCCCATGGAGGAGTGAACCCAAAACTTGAGTCTAGAAGACAGAGCAAGCGTTGTCTTTTTCCTCCACATTACAAGACAAAAGAAAGACAGAAACAAAAAACATTCTTTATTTGCATAATTGTATGCATTATTTAAATAAATAAATGATACATTATATGTATATATTTCTATATAATTTATTTTAGATTATATTTTATTATATATATATATATATTTCTTTATTTATTAATAAAAACATTTTTGGTCAGTCATAAGAATTTCAAGCACTTAAACACATAAACACAAATACCTAATTATATATAATTTATTTATTAATTAATAAATAAAAATGTAATGTATACAAATAAACAAAAGACTAGTAATAAAAAACTAGATATACATATTTCTTTTTTTTTGTAATTAAATAAAATAAAATAAAATTTTAATTATTTAATTTTAATTAAAATTATTAAAATAATATTTTATTTTTAAAAATGTATTTAATGCTTGCTCAGTCATAAATATATTCCATGGGCTCTTCTAAAAAGTGAATTCTCATAACCTGTGTGACCTGAGCTGTTATCCTTGGCTACTGGATATTCAGCTTTGATGATCCATGCAAACTGTTTCAATCTGTTTCCAAGTCTCGTTATCACAGGGAGCTCTTTATCAGTTGCACCCTGATCGCCCGAGCTGGAAGAATGTTTATGAGAATGATTTGAGGTAATGACAGACGCTGTATACTCACATACACACAGCTGATAAATCCTCTGTAGTCCAGAGTGTGCTGTGAACTGCTCTGAAACAGATAACATGTTTGTGAGAGCTGTACTGTACTGAGTGCTGCCAGTCACTGATTGTAAACATGCATGTGCTGCATTCAGAATGTCAGGCATTTTATCTTCAGATCTGAGCTACTGAATGAAATATGAACTACATGAACCAGATCAACTAGATTCTGACATGTGAGCAGTGTTCGTCTGTGCCAACTGCTATACTACAGTACTATGGTATTCTGGGTGGTTGCCAAGGCGTTGCTAGGTGGATGCAGGGGAGTTGCTATGGGCTTGCTAGGGCACATCATTGCTATATGGTTACTAGGGTGTTGCTATATGGTTGCTAGGGTGTTATAGGTGGTTGCCAGAAAGTTGCTAAGGCACAGAGTAGTTATGTGGTAACTAGCATGTCGCTACATGGTTGCTAGGGTATTCTTGGTGGTTGCCAGGGAGTTGCTATGTGGTTGCTAGGGGAGAGAGTAGTTATGTGGTTACTAGGATGTTGTTATATGGTTGCTAAGGTGTTCTTGGAGATTTCTAGGGCACAGAGTAATTATGTGGTTGCTAGCATGTCACTATATGGTTGCTAGGGTGTTATAGGTGGTTGCCAGAAAGTTGCTAAGGCACAGAGTGGCTATGTGGTTGCTGGGATGTTGTCGTATGGTTGCTAGGGTGTTCTAGGAGATTGCTAGGGCACAGTAGTTATGTGGTTACTAGCATTTCGCTATATGGTTGCTAGGGTGTTCTTGGTGATTGCCAGGCAGTTGCTATGTGGCTGCAATAATCTATAAATTGCTATAATTTTTGCTAAATGGCGTTTCTATGGTGTCATAAGATGCTGCCATGGTGTTGCTATGTGGCTATTAGGGTGTTCTAGGTGGCTACTATGAAGTTGCTATTTGGTTTCCAGGGAGTTTCTAGGGTGCTGGAGGGTTGCAATGTGCTTGCTAGTGTGGTTAATGAGGTTGCAAGGGAGTTTCTATGTGGTTGCTAGGATGCTGTAATATGGTTGATAGAATATTAGTGGTTGCCAAGGAGTTGCTGTGTAGTTGCCAGGGTATTCCAGGTGGTTGCCAAGGTGTTGCTTTGTGCTTACTAAGATGTTCTGAGTAGTTGCAATATGCTCCCTAGGAGTTACTGTGTGGTTGCTATGGTGTTGTGGATGGTTTCCAGGGAGTTGCTAAGTGGCTACTTGAACATTCTGAATAGATGCCATGGACTTGCTATATGGTTGCCAATTAGTATTCATGTGACTGCTAGGGCATCGTTTTAGCTCATAAGAGAGTTGTTCATTATCAATTTTTCATTCACAAAACTGTGTTCTCATGTGAGGCAATTCAAATGTGACCTTTTGAATATTCCACGGTTTCCCAGCAGTAAAAGCAATAATCTTTATCAAAGTGCAAATGATTATGTAAAATAATGCGCCGAGCACACACACATGACTTTTGCATACAGTTCTCTCTATTTTACATCATACAGCAGATAGCTGTGGTCCTGCTGATTGGTCGGTTCATGTATGTTGTGAATCAGCTATACTGTGTATGTAAACTATTAAACATCCTCTCTCCGGTTTCCATTTCAGCTGCTCTTCTGAGCGGCTCGGGGTGGAATGGATCCACTGGGACACAGAATTATCCTCAGACACGCCTGGAATCCAGATCATGAAGATCACAGAAACAATCAGACCTCCAGAGTCCAGAGAGGAGTTTGCTGGTCTGCACCCAACTCCAACAATCCAAATCCTGCTTTAAACCACAAATCCAGGATAAAACCGGTCTCATACCATGACCATTTTACGCAACAGAATGGTTCAGTAATATTATTAGTGTTTTTAATAATTATATAAACAATAAAAATTAATATAATTCTAATAATGAATAGTTGGCTTTATATTTAATTATTTGTTAAAATATTTATTTTATTTAGTATGCATATAATTTATTTTTGTTATATATTTTAATGTATGTATTATTTAATGTTTGTATAAATGTAAAATGTCTTATAATAATAATAATATGCATTATTGTTGCTATTATTTTTATTTTTGTTTTAATAAATATTATTATTAATGTAATACACAACATATATGTTTTTATGTTAAATGTACTATAATTTGTTAAAATATTATATTGATATTCTTATTGAGTTAGGTTTTTCAGCAAGAACAGCGACAGTAAGACAGACAGAGACAGAGGCGCTGGCGTCTAGTTTCAGTGTAACATTCCTGCAGGATTAAACTGTCCTTGAGTCAGTCAGACATGAACAGATTCAAACCTGTATGTCCTTACAGAATTACACAGCACATTTCAACATAGTCCCTGTGCAATAAAAGTACAGGAGTCTAGTTCGTATTTCAACCCTATCAAAATGCAAGATATTTGGAACTTGTGCTCCATCTACTGTCGAAGTTTATCTATTATTTGTTTTCATCGAATTCATTAGAACATATTTTATTTTTTATCGTTCACAAATTATTAGCAAGTTCTTGTAGCTCCTTTTTAGGTGTTAGATATTATTATTATTTACCTAATAATATATATATATATATATATATATATATATATATATATATATATATATTATTGTTCTTTAAAATATATTTTATTTA
>JAUCMT010000025.1:56360-66690 GCA_032357475.1 Enteromius thamalakanensis | reverse complement strand
AATCATTCATGATCCAGCCTCACCTACAGAAGCAGTGAGTATAATGTCTTTTAATGAATCTTTGTAAATCGCCTTTCCTGATAATGTGCTAATTAGCAAGTTTCACTATGAATACGGCTAAAAAAAGATCCTCTTAGGGAAAAGAAGGGCGGAGTCAGCAGAGCTTGTTAAGATTTAAAGGGGAAGTACACAGAACAGAGTGATTTCTAAAGAGCTGTTTATGACGGGGTAATCTGAGCGTTTTTTACACTATATTTGAATTTTAATATAGTAATGAGTAGTATAGTAATGATGCTGAAAACACAGCTTTGATCACAGAAATAAATGATATTATAAAATACATTCACAAAACACTACTGTATATGTGTGGTGCTTAATGACCATCATGATGGATTTGAGCGGGAATTCCCTGTCTTTGCCTGTGGATTTCATCTGGCAAGGAAACACTCAGAGGAATCGTTTCATTCAAGGCCGAGAAAGCCGACAAAATGCTGAACTGCCCTCTGTGAATTATTCAAAGGACGGATTTGCGTCTCTTTCATCATTTGAGCTTCCGACAGCGAGCGCAGACCTGCTGCCTGCCGTATGTGTGCGTGTGTGTATGAGAGAGATTCGTGAGACACACAGACGCTTTCAGAGACGGAAATGTGGCGTGAATGTGACATGAATGTGTGTGCGTGCTGGAAAAGCCTGAAAGCCCTAATGAATGACGTCCATCGGCGGATGTTATTTTCAAGTGCTGCCCTGCTTAACTAATTCACTTCACTTTGGACCGTAGGAAGAAAACAATCTCTTTAGTACCTCAGTTGTTTCTCCTCTTTAATCTGGGCTATAGACTATATTTATCTCTATTACTGTCTCTCGGTTGTGTTGCTTGTGAATAGCATCTGTTTTCACCTCAGGCTTACAGCTACTATCTGAGCATGCGAGCAGCCCTTTCATTGTCCAGCTCACGTGAACATCTTCACAGAGTGCTGGAGCGAGCCGAAGGTCACATGACAGGTGTGACAACACGAGCGGACAGGAGTGGGCGGCTGTTGTCCTCATGTGTCAGTCATCGCTGTGAGGCCTAAACTGTTACTGTGTTTCTGTCGCATGTGATTTTTTTACTGTGGTAAATGAAGCGATCATAGTTCGGTCTGATATCAAAACTAGCATGCATTATGGTGAAGGACAATTAGCTGTGTGTCGTTTCAATGTTTTCGATTAGTCAGTCTTACATTACCAGTAAGGTGTTATATAACTATTAAGATTTGTTAAAAGAAGGCTGCATTTATTTGATAAAAAATTTGAATTGAAATAACTGTTTTCTATGTGAATATATCGTCAAAAGTGTATTGAATTCAGTCTACGGTGTCACGTGATCCTTCAGAAATCATTATTATATCCTTATTTGCGATATAATAACATTTCAGATTATCAGATAAATATTGAATCCACTTGTGCTGCTTAATATTGTTTTGGGAAACTGAGACATTTTATTTTTTAGGATTTTTTGATGTTTATTTATTGGAAATAGAAATATTTGGTAACCCTGTATAAAAGTCTTTATTGTAACTTCTAATCAATTTAATGCATATTTGCATAATAAATGTTTTCATTTAATCTTTTTTTTAAATCTTATTGACCCTATACTCTCAGACATAAAGGTATAAAAGCTGTCACTGGGGCAGTACCTTTTCAAAAGGTACACTTTTGTCCCTATTAGGATCAAATATGTACACTTTAAGTACTAATAAGTACCTTTAAGGTACCAAAACGGAGCATTTATGTAAAAACATGTACCTTTTTAAAAAAGTACCCCCCAGTGATAGCCTTTATTTCTGAGCATGTATTGTGGTTTCCTCACAAATATCAGGCAGCACAACTGTTTTCAACACGGATCATAATCAGAAATGTTTCTTGAGCAGCAAATCAGGGGCCGGTTGCATAAAAGGTTAAGACTAGTTTTAAATGTTAGTCAGTTTTTCTTTAAGACTGGTCACAGTTTTTGAGCTATTTATGTGAAGATTGGTTTAGTTGACTGGTCTGGTGTTGTCAGATGGCTGTAGTCGTGGTCTCGGGTCAGGGACGGCCGTTAAACACCTGGTACAGGTGCGGGTGTGTGTTTGCAGACATCAGGTGCGGCTCTGTCAACATAACGTGAGATCTGAGAAACAATGCGCTGGAAAAGCTGTCAGCATTCGGCACACAAACGTCTGCTGCATCACAGGTGAGGAGAAGAGCAATACAGAGAGAAAGAGTGAGAAAGAATGAGCGTTAGAGGAGGTGGAGCTTCCCCTCGCTGTCATCTCAGTTTACCTCCACGGATAATAAATGACTGTTGACATTGATGTTAATTGGCTTTTTTCTTCACCGAGCAAAAGCCTGTGTGTGTGTGTGCATGTGAAGAAATCAGGACTTTAACACTCTCTCTTCTTCCACAGCGTGTGTGAAACCCCCCAAATCAGCTATTACCAAGTAATCACAATATTCACCAGAAAACAGATAAATATTGATGGACACAAGTCATGTTTACAGACCAGAAGATCATAGCAAACACCCAAAACACCCTAGCAACCACCCAAAGGACTCTAGCAACCACACTCAAAACACCTTAGCAGCCAAATCGCAACTCAATAAAACAACTCTGAATACCTACGCAACCACAATAAAAACACTTAAATCACCTTAAATCAACAACATAGCCACAATAAAGACCCTTCGGAACACCTTAGCAATG
Source organism: Enteromius thamalakanensis (assembly GCA_032357475.1). Classification (NCBI taxonomy): domain Eukaryota; kingdom Metazoa; phylum Chordata; class Actinopteri; order Cypriniformes; family Cyprinidae; genus Enteromius; species Enteromius thamalakanensis. The sequence continues at coordinate 63,968 of JAUCMT010000025.1, read as the reverse complement.
CCTTGGCAACCACTCAGAACACCTAGTAACCACCTAGCAAGCAATGAAAAACTCAAAACACCTAGCAACTGCATAGAAACTGCATAGCAACGCCCTGGCAACCACTCACAACACCTAGCAACAACATAGAAATTAAAATTGACAGCAATTTAGAACACCTAGCAAAAAAAAAAAACACTCTGTGTATCTTAGCAACCACAATGTAACACAATAAAAACAACGCCTTAGCAACCACATACCAACAACAATAGAAAAACATGTTGGAACACCTTAGGAAACACTTGGCAACACAATAAAAACATTCAAAACACCAAAGCAACACCCTGGCAACCGATCAAAACAGCATAGAAACCACAAAGCAACACCCTGGCAACCACTCAAAACACCTAGCAACCACATAACAACACATTATAACTACTCAAAACACATAGCAACAAACCCCCACTTTAGAACACTTAGCAGCTACATAGCAACATCCTGGCAACCACTCAAAGCACCATAGCAACCACATAGCAACACCCTGGCAACCGCTCAAAACACCTAGCAACCACATAACAACACATTACAACCACTCAGAACACCTAGCAGAAAAAAAAAACCATTGCAAAACACCTAGCAACTACATAGCAACGCCCTGGCAAACACTCAGAACACATACAGTAGCAACCACATAAAAAAAAAAAAAAAAAATGTAAATGTAAAAATATAAAGTTTTTCTTTATCTTTTTATATATCCTGTATCGTTACTTTTCAGATTAAACACTGAAATATTTAGTATTGTATCTGCAGAAAATGTAAAAGGTATAAAAGTGGCTGCAGTGATTCCAGGGTGCTGAGAGTGGTTGCCAGGACGTTGCTAAGCTATGTTCTGTGGTTGCCCAAGTAAAATGGTTAAAGATTTGTTCTAACCCAGAGTATGAACGTTGTGCATTTTGTGTGTAGATGCTCTCAATTCCCACATCATCTTTAAACAGGATTTAATTTGATTCTGTGCTCCATTTCCTCATATAAGAGTGTGTGGAAGTTAATGCTGAAGTGCGGTACTGTGTTAAGCTCTAATGTGTCATTTAGCTGAAGCTTTTACTCCCACGCACACGGAATCCCCGCTCTGCAGCATCTGATTGGCCGTCTGGAGTCACATGACGAGTTTGCGGCGTGAGTCGTGAGTGGAGGAGGGAAACCCACCCCGAAGGGGCTGACACAGCTCTGTGTGTGTGTGCTTCAAACGCTGATGGGTTTCTCAGTGATGACACATAGTTTCTATCATCTTTGTGCTGATAGACTGTGGTAATATCACTTCTCTTCTTATGTTCAGAGGCAGAAGCATCATCTCTGCAGAGTGCTGTAATGATGGGACAGAGACTCTGCATTCATGTAAAAGGAAATAGCTCATCTGAAAATGAAATGATTGTTATTTACTCGTTCCAAACCTTTATGGCAACATCACAAAAGGAGATGTTTTGACGAATGTTCACGCTGTTCTATTGATTGTAAACAGTGACCGTGTGCTCAGTTCAGCTGAAAGTGAAAACTCTGTCATCATTTACTGTAGTTTTGGGAATTGTGACTTATTTTGTCCAATCTTTTATGTCCTAATTTGTTAACATTTGACATGATTTACACATTTTAATAAATGTCTATGTAGTCAGGTTAGTTAAATACATGTTACATTGTTCATTAATCTTTCCTGCATTACCAATTAAAAAAACAACAACTGTTCATTGTTCATGTTACTTTAAGACCAGTCAATAACAGATATATTTTTTGCTTTAATGACATAGTAAATGCTGAAATTACATTAAGTTTTTTATTGTTAGTTAAAACTATTGTAGGTCTCTATCTTTACATCTCACAATTCTCACATTTTTTCCTCTTTTTTTTTCTCAGAAGTGTGAGATATAAACCTGCAACTGCAAGTACCAGTGCACTGGGGCATCTGCTGTTTGAATCCCAACTCGATGACCTTTCTTGATTCCGCCCCCTCTCTCTCTCCCACTTCACTTCCTGTCAGTAATGATCTGTCCCATCATAAGGCTACAAAATAAATCTTAAAGAAATAATTTCATCATTTAATTGCAAAAAAACGTCATAATTCTCTGTTTTATTTTTTATTCAGTGGCAAAAAGCAAACTTAAAAGTGTAAAGTGTTACATTTTGGATTCATGTAAAGTCAGACATGACAGAAAGGCAGCTAAATCAAGATTAACTCGATCGTTTTGAAGGAAATGACTGAAAACACTATAAGCAAAAGAAAAGGACCAACATTTAAAAGAATGAACTCAGCTTGTAGTATTCCAGACGTGTTTTTAAATCAGGATTCATTATGAAACAGCTCTATGCAGGACCGAGTGTTTTATATTCAGCACATGCAAATGGAGTCAAATTTTTTCAAGCTGCTATAGCGCACATCACGGCCCACACGCTCCTCACATTAATGCTGTTTCCGCAGAGCAAAAATGCTTTTAAACGGTCACCACATGCTTGCTGAGTCTCACGAAACACTGAAACAAGCACAATACAGCCAGAAAGCACAAACAGTGTGGATGAGCTGACTGTTAACGAGTCTCAAACACTAAAACATGCTATTTTCTTTCAAAAACCCTTGTCAGAGCAACAAAATTACCCTAAATGTTTTCCCAAATAAAGAATTTCATATTGTTTAAATGTTCAGGCTTTGTTAATTCCCAGAATGCATTGCAGCTTGAATAAATTATGCAGTTACTGTTACAGGATTGCTAATTTCATTAGTTTTTTATCATTATTGTTAGTTATTTGTATACTGTTGATTGTCATGGTTCTTCAGGTTAGCGTGTCTAGTTTTGGTGTCTAGATGTTGATGTTAAACTATTTATGTTTATTTTGCAACACAGTCTCACCCCAACTCGTCACATATTGATGCTTTTCCTATTTAAAACAACGGAGGACCCTTCGCATCAAAAAGTGACGCAAAAGGAGTACCTTGATCTTCAAAAACCGATGCCAAAGGGTCCTGACCAAGCGTCAATATGTAACTAGTTGGGTTGAGACTGTGTTGCTATTTTGTGTATATCTTAATTTTTACTCTGTAAGGGGTTTAGTGAACTATTTGGTCCAAAGCTGAGTAAACTCAAAAAAGCTGTTAAGATAAGTCAAGTTTTCATCTTGTACAGTGCTCAGAGGATCCAAAGAAGGAATCAGAAGAACCTATAATATAATTTAAACTCTAAAAAGAGCCGTGTAGCAAAGTCAAAATGATAAGTCAAAAGAAGACTGTGTTTTTGTAGGAAACTCTATATATTCTGAACACAAGGTGCCGCTGTCTTGAAATTACTCAGGTAACTTCAATACATGTTATCGATAATCCCTACCAATTTTTGACCCAATTATTCAAAGCATTTCAAAATGGTGAACAAATGATCTCTTCGATCCCAGCAAAATCAATGCATTACCCCCAAAATCCGTAAAAAGGAAAAAATGTACATGTCTTAGTAAATGTCTTTAAGAAAAAATTGACAAAGACCACATTTAGTTTTTGGTTGTTTACCAGGAAACCCAGGGCTGTCAGGCCCAACATTATCATCCAAATTTGTCTCATCACATTAAAAAGATAAACAAAGGCACAGTAAACAATTGTGGTGGACTAAGGGTCTGGCTGCCATGTTTTCTGGCTGTCTGCTGTCAAACAGAAGTCTAATTACAGAGCTGTAACACAATCGCTGACGGACCCGACCAGATCGGAGTGGGTGGCAGCGTCTGCAACTGTTTTGGTATTTTCATCGGCTGAGTTTGCAGACGTTTTTAGATGCTACTGAGAGTCAGAAAACTCTGATAATACTGCCATACGCTGCCAAAAAGTTTGTGTTAAGATTAAACTTGGCAGATGAACTGAGTGAATGAAGAGAGGATGCTATCAAAAACCGTTTATTAGAGTTTATAAAAAAAAAATTATTCAAAAAAATGAAGTAGAAAATAATGAAATGAAAATCTTACTATTTAATCCTCATCGTTATTCCAAACATGAATGACTTTCTCCTGTCTAGCACAAAATCAAATAGTTTAAAGAGTATCCTGCGCACTATTCCATATAAACTCCAAAAGAATTATATAGAATTATAAATATAATGCAATTAAAATATAATGCAGATCCCTTTTGATTTATATTATAATTATATATATATATATTGAATTATATAAGTCCTCTAAAGATAGCTCACTGTTTTGCTAAAATAGTTCACATGTCTTGCATTAGTAAAATATATTTAGATGCAATCAAAACTTATGGCGCTCTTTCTGTAATTTCTGAGCTTGACAAAAGCGTTTTTATGAGGAATAAAGAGACGTTTTGATGATTAAATTATATAATAATAAATAAAAAAAAAAACATTCCTTTAATTACAAAAACACAGAACAGGAAGCAAAACCGATAAACTGTCAAATAAAAACAATGGCATCTCGGGATAGTCATTAATATCAAGTGGTTTTTTTTACAATCTAAAGAGATTATTCATTAATTAGGAAGATGGAGGGGTGTTGGTGACCTACTTGGCATTGAATCTGTGCTGGAACAAGCGACAAACGCTGATCAATACGCCTGCAACACAACAGATGATATTATCCATCAAAACCCTCCTTCGAGTGAATAATGAGCTGATTACAGACACACAAACACCATGCTATCCAATGATGGATAGACAAGCTGAACTCACTGTGAAAAACATGCTCACCTCATTCCTTCATCAGCTTCATGTTCATTTTATTTTTAAATAATTACTGACATATTAGTTTTCTTTTTCTACATTTTGTTAGTTTTGACTTTATTTTTTTATTATTTTAAAACAATGTAACCATCATAAAACAATCATCATTTGAAGTTGTAGCTAATTTGATATTTTCTGTTTTTAGTAATTGTTTGTGCATGTTATACAGTTTTTATTCATTTTATTACATCAAAATAATGTTATTGGAGTACGTTTACAAGAAAATACTACTAATTTCAATTTTAAAACGTGATGTTCAATTCAATGTTATTTTGCAATTTAATGCAATTATAATAATAATAATTCATTTTTTAAAGGCGCCTTTTTGAACACCCAAAGACACCTTACAGCAAACAACCATTAAAACAGTAACAATATAAGAATGACATTATAAAATTTACAGTACAGTACATCCATCAAACAACAAAATCTAGACAGAAAGCTGCAAATCCCACATAACCCTGAATAAAAAGATACATTTTAAGACGGGATTTTAAAATATGAAGACTGTCACTGTTCTGTTTGTTTATGGGGAGGGAAACAAAACGACAAGTTCTAGCTCCCATTTACGCGGTGGCACAAGAGAAGTAGAGTAAAGCTGTCCAAGAACAAGTAGATTTAATTATTTTGTGTTCAAATAATTTTGTTCATATTAAAAAAAATAGTTTCAAATCTATTTTAGTGCATGTATTATGTTTAATGTTTTATATAGTTTTACTATACCAATCCTGGTGTAAACAATATGCATCTTGCAAACAAATAACCCTTCAATAATCCTTGCTTTATTTACAACTACAGAAAAATCAGTTTTTACAGTGCAGGTCAATGCTACTGAGAGAAATGAAGAGCCTGAGGGAAAAGCAGACAGAAAAGCGAGCAGATGTTTCAGTGTTGACGGCCTGCCGCTGGCGATTGGGATGCCACAATGCACTAAAAATACCTTCATCAAAAGAAAAAAGTCACACAGCCAGTATGTGCATGCGCTTTATTTGATGTGTGTGGGCTGCTGAGGAGTCCTGATGACCACAAGAGTAAGTTAAGTCTCTGTAAAAGAGCTAAGTGTGACTCAGACGAGCAGAAGAGGCCTGGTCCTTCCTCATGCTAAGAGTCTAATGGTGGATGCCAAAAATAAACATGCTGGAACAAAAAGTGTTTGCATCATTATTGCTCATAATTAAGAATATTGATGTGACCGCAGAAAGTAGCCGTTAAACAAACAACACACAAAAACTGCATAGAATCAACACAAAACAAAATAACAATTTAGAAGGAAATATCATTTCAATACAAATACAATTTATAATTAAATTTAATGTTACTTGCTATTTCTTCTCATTTCTTATTGCAAATTATTTTCAAAACAGTGTTATACTGTAGTTTCCATTAACATTTAGAATTTGTTTTTAATTTGATATTTTCTTTTATTTCTGTTCTGTTTAGATAAAGTTTTAGGAATTTGGATGTTTGTTTTTGTCATTATTATTACATTTTTAAAATATAGTTTGCATTAATTTTTATTCCACTAAATGTAAATGAAAATTTTTTTTAGATTTTCTTTTAATGCATATAAGTTTCTTGTATTAAAAAAAAATTTTTTAGCTACCCTTTACAAAATTAAACCTACCGCATTTTTTAAAGTTGTAAATTACACAATTACTTGTGCAATACATTTACAGTAATAGCAGAAAATTCTTTCAAAATCCATTTTTGTTGAGTGTAGTGACTATTTGTGTTTATTTTTATAAACCTCTAAAAGAGAAGAATCTGAGCATTACAATTCTCCTGTTACTATTCCTCATCCATTAGCAGAACACACACACACACACACACACACACACACACATCATATCTGTTTCAAATTCCACAAGAGTTTTCACTGACTATCAATGTTCAAAACAATCTGAGCAAACTAAATTAACAACCAAAACTGTTTACTGTTTTCATGAGGGCATCAACAAGTCGCTCCGTGCTGAAGACCAAAAAGATCTCCATGGCAACCGGGCATGAGGGAACGTTCTGACTCCAGAGGGATGGGTGCAAGATGCTAATTCTGATGATAAATCAGTGCAGCTCAAACATGTTGAGCTGAGGTGTGATGAAGAGAGCTGCTGGACCAGAAAAACCTCACACATGCACACATGTGAAGGAGGAATCATGTTTCCTGTGGAGTTTTCAGTATGAATAGACAAAGATGCCAATAAATGATTTGTGAAGGATCATGTGACACTGAAGACTGGAGTAATGTGAGAATACTTGGTTTTTTATTTTTTATTTATCAAATTTTTTTTACTGTATTTTTGATCAAATAAATGCAACCTTGGTATACAACGCTTAAATACTCTTACTGACTCAAAACTTGTATTATATATTTATATACAGATACTTTGTTCAGTTCTTATATTTGTAAGACCATCACAATACTTAAAATAATTAAAACAAATAAATGAATATATATATATATATGATGTAAAAAAAAAATGTCGAAAAAAATTTATAAATTTTTTATTTAATTTATATTTTTTTGCAGCATTAGCAAAGTAGGTTATATATATATATATAACCTACTTTGCTAATGCTGTTAAAAATAACCTACTTTGCTAATGCTGTTAAAAAATGATATTAATTAAATTAAATAAAAAATGTATAAACTTTTTTCGACATTTTTTTTTACATCATTTTAAATATTTATCAGTTTAAATTCACTTTATAAAATACGAAAAACAGTCAAAAAGTAGTAAAAAAAGTTTCAAAAACTATATTTTTGATCAAATAAATGCAACCTTGGTGACTTTTAAAATAGTCTTACTGACTCATAACTTGTATCTTATATATATATACAGATTAACTTGTTTAGAGTTGTTGTATTTTTTAA
>JAUCMT010000025.1:16576-42247 GCA_032357475.1 Enteromius thamalakanensis | reverse complement strand
GACGAGAGCGTCTTTTGAATAAGATGTGAACGCGTTAACAGAGCGGGGTAATTTCAGCGATTAAAACCTTGTATTTTGGTTGGTGTGGTATGTGAAATCACGAACATAATGGCATTTACCGCTGATTACATGATGACTTTACTGATAAAACGCGTAAACATATCGGCCGATCGTGATCGGAGCATCCCTAATTTAAATAACTTTATTTTTGAGATAAGATAAAAATAAATGCATATTATAAGAAAATAAAAAAAGCGTTTTTTGACCTTATGTGCCTTTTATAACCTTTCATTATCCATAATAGAGGCATTTTAACAAATGAAAAGATAATTGGAGTACGTTTTACAAAAGAATAATTTTTAGTCAAATTTCTAAGAATTTTTTTAAGTTTAATTCAATGTGTCTATATATATATATAGTTTTTTATAGTTTGTTTTAATTTTATTTAATAAATAAAAATGTTTCTGTTAATTAGTTTTTTAAAATGTTTTTTTAATAAATGGAATGTTTCTATTTGTGATTTTTTTTTTTATTATCAAAATTTGTGTGTGTGCATTTTTTGTGTCATTAAAAAGCATTTAGGCGACATTTAAGCGCTGCATTTCATCTATAGATGTGTGAAAGTGCAGCAAACGTCTTGTGGTTTACAGGAAGGTGTCAGTTTTGCTGCCCAGACACGCATTTGTGATACTCGCCCTCTCTTCACTATTCCTGCAGCGTCTCTCATGGGTCTCTAGCGCTTTTCATTCATTTGCGTTTAGGAACAGTCTGCGTGCTGAAATAGGTTACACACACACAGACACACACTTCCCCAGAGATCCTGCTGAATCTGTCAGAATCTTCTGTCAGTGATAATGTAACTGCTACATCTGCTGAACAGCACACAGACAGACATCTGCTGCTTTTATATTAATGTAACTATAATGCCTCTCGTCTAACTCTGCCTTTTGCAGTATGCAGTATGTACAATGTGCACAGTATGCAAATTTTCTGCAAGACAAACCTGCCTCATTTGCAGAAATGTGCAGCGTACAACCAGAGCTACTGTATTCAACAATGCAATTCACTGAACTTCCTCTTACAGTGTGACAAATAAACTGTGATTTCATATACCACACGACCAATTACATATCTCACAAACATTACGTTAAGACATTATCAGTACTTGTTACTAGTAAAAAAGACACCTGTCCACAACCTCAAACCTGGGCTGGGTCTGTCAGCATGAATATGATCCCAAACACACCGCCCGGGCAACGAAGGAGTGGCTTCATAAGAAGCATTTCAAGGTCCTGGAGTGGCCCAGCCAGTCTCCAGATCTCAACCCCACAGAAACTCTTTGGAGGGAGCTGAAAGCCCCAAAACATTACTGCTCTAGAAACGGGCCAAAATACCAGCAACAGTGTGTGAACACCTCGTGAACACTTACAGAAAACCTTTTTTACCCCACTGTATAACTATCCAGTATAATAACTGCTTTTCATTATGTGAACATTTGTATGGGGGGGAAAAGTAGTGGCCTTTCAAAAGATAATGTGAAGTCATTGTTGTGCTCTTGATCTCCAGTAGGAGGCAGATGCGAGTCTGGACCCCTGAACCCCCAGCATAAGGAATCATTTAGGGTGGGGACGGAATTTCTCCTGCTTAAGAGCCGGTGACTCACTGAGCCGAGAGAATTTGAGTGGGAAAACACACGCAGGAGAATAACAAAGTGAAGTAATTCTGAATGACTGTTAGAGAATGTTTCACCAAACAAACCGTTCAGCCTGAGGGGAGTCAGCGCATGGGTTTAACGTGCTATGGCAGCCCTCTGTCTCTGTTTCTGTGTGTGTGTGTGTGTGTGTGTGGGTGGACTGTGTGGGTGTGGTGTGTGTCAGACACAGGATTGTGATCAGCTGGCTGGTTGTAAAGTTGGTCACAAGCAACAAATGTTTTCTTTCCAGTCAATTCAGGGACTAGAGAGTGTAGAACACTTGGTTTGAAACAAAAAAAAATCTGTTATGTAATCTTTTGAATGCTTTAATTAAAATTAAGTAAGTTAACTGTTTGAACAACAGTAAAGCATGAGTATGTTGACAAAAATAAAATTAAAATAATTAATGAATTAAATAAGTATTTTTTTTCTTTTTAATGTTTTAGAACTATATGTTCTATAGAACTATATGTGCTTTTACAGCTGACTTTAAAGTTATAGAAGATAAACCTTTAAAGCCAAACACCCATTTAATTAAACAGCATCCGTGCCCAGACGCTCAAATGTCTCTCTGTACAGTTTCTCCATGCTGATAAGGCTCAGCTCCATACCGCGCTCTTAAAGTGTCCATGTTATGATATTTCCGATATTGTCTTTCATGCATTGTGTAACGTAGCTCTATGTGAATGTAAACGAAAACTAAAGTTGTAAAGCCGAAAGTCCACGATTAATAAAGTTATTAATATATCTAAATTGACTCTATACCTAAACAACTCGACCCCGCCCACAAATACGTCATTTTACTGACGATTGCTTCTTTAATCTTTAGCACTCAGTTTATCTGGACCAATCACAGCCTGTAATTGATAGATGATAATTATTCTTTTATTTTCTATAAAGCGTTCAAAATCCAGGATTATAACAATGGGCCTTCTTGTTTGCATCAGACCAATCAGAGCAGAGTATGCTCAGGGAGGGGTGGGGTTTAGAGAGATCTTAGAACTGCTTCGAACAAATCGTTTGAGAATCGCGGTGGTATTAAACGCATAAACTAAAAGCATTTTTTCACCTTGTGTGCATGTAAACCTGTTTCCCAAAACAATATTAGGAGCATTAGTGAATGATTCGTCTCTACTGAGTCACCATGCATGATTTATGCCACGTAGCTAAACATAAACATTAAACTCTGATGAGTCAAAGCAGCTTTTTCCGCTTCAACAAGCCCAAGATCATTACTTCCCATGTACAGTAAAACATCTTTGTTTCAGATTATGCAAAACTTGCCTGATTGTGCAACAAAAGAGGAAAAGGCAGCGCCGCTGATTATTTATAGCCTTTTCATAGCTAAATCAGTTAAAAACCCATATTGTGTGCTCACAGACTGCTAACTTTGTATGACTGTGAGAATTCACACTATACTGTGTTCACAGCGCTGCTGAGTAAAGCCCCGTCAACACAATCTCTTAGATTAGCATTAGCCCCGGCGCTAATCTGCGAAACGTGAGTTCGTCACTCGGTCTTAGTATTAGCCAACAAAACCACAGAACGCTCACGTCTAGTGTGGGACTTCACCGGCATTCTAGAACTCTGGATGACCGGCCGGTGAGTGCTGGAATATTCTGGAAGTCTGACACTGACATTCCACGACTGTAACACAAGAACAGATGGCAAGATTATTCTAGAACAGAATCTCACACCCGCCTCCTTTAAACACTCACTGCTGGATCATTAGGGCCTTCTGGTGGAGCTACAAATCTGGAATAATTAAGATTTTTGCATTTATTTAATGAAAAATACTCATAACTTTATAAAATGTTATTATTATTTTTCTATATGATTATCTGTAAAAGTGTAACTTCAAAGCCGTCTCATCATTACTCTAGCCTTCAGGGTCACATGATCCTTCAGAAATCATTCTAATATACTGATTCAAGAACTTTTCTTATTTACCCCAAACATTTGAACGAATAACAAGCCACAAAAACTACACTGATATTAGGATGATTTCTGAAGGATCATGTGATGCTGAAAATACAGCTTTAAGATGTGTTAAAACAGTATCACAATATTACTGTGTTCTTATATTGGTGATCACATAAACACAGCCTCGGCAAGCAGAAGAGACATGTTGAAATATCTTAATTATTCCAAACATTTGACTGCACTATTAAACATCAGCATCAAATCACATGTCTTGTCGAGCAGATGCTACTTTACAAAGCAATCAGATTCAGTTTTCACCCCGGGGGGCAATAAAAGTAAGAAACCATCTGGAAAACCATTATTTCAAAACAGTAAAAAAACAAAAAAATCTCCTGTCCATAATGATTATTGTAAAACGCCCCACTTGACTGAAGTATGCAAAGTATTTAATCTCACATGATGGTCTTAACTAGCCAAGCAAACAGACCTAAAGCACTTCACAGGTCTCTGTCATCTCATAGTTAAACATCTCACACGCCTCAAGGTCCACAGGCTTTGTGGTTATGTAATATTATCATCAGTCACATGCTGTAATCCACGCTAAACCGGATGCCACGCCAAACGACCCGTTCAGCTCGGCAGAACGGAGAAGCATGTGTCTAATTCCCGGTCGTGCCTGGCTTTCTGAGGAACGCTGCTAATCTGGAGCGTGTGGGGGCAGAGGAGGAGTCCTGCTGGACTAATGGAGGTCCTGATGGAGGTCTTGTGGTCTCCTTCATGGGTCTCATGATCGAACCAGGCTCTCAGCCAAACACATGACAGGCCCGCAAGCTCCATACGGCCCCGACTGAACAGCGTGGAATACCATAAAAGCCTTTTTAAAGGAAATGGAGGTGTATGTTGGCGAATTTCCCTTGGGTATCTATCTGAGAAGAAAGAGTTGGAATCAATTATATTTCAGCTGAGGCAAAGAACTACAAACGTCAGGAAAATCTGATTCACAGAAAAACAAATCTAAAACCTTCCTGGATAATGTTTAACACGCACTATGATTTTACACGTCATGCCGCCTTTGAAGACAAATAGTTCAACTTCCTGTGTGCTCTGGACAGTTCCAGTCAAACTGAAACTCATGAATTGAAAGGAAGACAATTTTTAAAATCTGTATTTTACCCTCACTACTTTTTTTTTCCTTACTTAGTTTGGGTACATAGATATAGAACATTCATAGTTTGTTTTCCAGTACAAATATCAAAACTATCTTCAATCAAGCACATTTATCTGAGATTTAAAATTATTTAGAAAATTAAGTGTCGTTTTTGTCAAAAGAAATTTTTTTTTAACATATATACACACACACAAACACACATACACGCATAAATAAATAAAGAAAAAAAATATTATATCTATATATCTATATATATTGTTTTCATTTTCAAATTTTAATTAATTTAATGCATCCTTGCTTGATTAAAGTATTAATTTCTTTTCGTTTAATTTTACTTCCCCCAATTTTTTTATGGTATGTCAAGGTTTTCTCCACATATTAAGCAGCAAAGTAAATTTTCACTGACAAAAAAATCTGCAGATTAGAATGATTTCGGGAGTAATGATCCAGAAAATGCAGTTTTGATCATAGAAATAAATAACATTTTAAAATTGTAAATTAGGAACAAAATTGTAAAATTGTAATTTAAACTATTTCACAATAATACTGTTTTTACTGGATTTTTCACCAGATAAATCCCTTGATGATTAGAGGAGACTTTTTTCAAAAACATTACAAAATCTTAAATTTTTTAATTAAAGTTTCCTGAAAATATATCTAAAAAGTATGTGGATTTTGGTTTAAAAGAAAACTAAATACCTGCCAAAAATACACAAAGTATTTTTTCTAAGTAAATTTTCTGGTTATTAGCAAAACTCAATTAATTTCGATACATTTCTCTGAAGACAAGACTTTAGAACATTTAGATATTTGTACTGGAAAACAAAAATAGACATGAAAAGCACTTGTGACGATGAAACCCAGCCATTGATCTGTATTAGTAATCTATATGATGACTACGCTGGAAAGCTGGTAACTAGAGGTCTAAAACAGAGTTCAATGGACATTAACAGCTATTGAAATTTTAATCACAATGTCAGGAAGTGAATTTGCAAAGGTTAGGACAATGTGGGTGCGTCTGTGCAGTAAGAACCGTTGCTATAATCATGACTAACAAGATCATTGCCTTCATTGCCAACAGTGTGTGAGTCATGTTCACATGCATCCTTCAATCCCATGAGTAAGACACAGACAGTGAGATGGAATGTGCATCTTGTGTTTTCACTGTGTGAGAGGTGAGGAAATGCAAAGAGCAAGACGGAAAGTGATGAATGCTAAATGAAAGGCACTTTTACATCTAAAAATGAAAGATTCTGACAAAACAGCACTTTATTCTGCTACAGAACTAAAAAAGCTCCTCGTCAATTCAATTTTGTTGCATAAACCGTGCTTTTTCTATGTATATCACTGTTAATTAATATAATATTAATTATTAATATAATCTAATGTCTTGATTATATGATATATATATTAATATATGTGTGTGTGTGTGCACATAAATATGTATATATATTGTAATTGATGTTTTTTCATATATTTACATTCCATATGCATTTTCAAACTAAAATTTCTACTGTTTTTTCCTATATTTATTTTATTTAATATTTATTTTATTTTTAACAGAATGATTATAAAGTTATATATATGATATAATAATATCTCTCTCACATTAGCTTTAACGTAATTAGACTGCTATCCACCCATGCCTCTTTTTAAGCTTGACATATTCACTAACATCACCAAACCTCCATAGCGACGCGTTCACTGATCCACCTTCACCCATCTAGAACATCCATCCATCTCCTTTTCTTCTTCAGCACAGCCACAGTGACTCAGATGAAGACGGTTCACCCAGACCTGTCAGACACAATGTGTAGAAACCAATGGAAAGTGTCAGGAACATTTTATGGTTGGGCACTAAAGCTTTGCTGTTGATATGCATCCCTAACCCTAACGGCAAATCTAATGAGGTGGTATTGTGGTCTATGGCATTATATCATAGACAGAGTCCTCTTTCTCCAGTTAGCAGATCTCAATGGAGTAAAGTGACCTGAATTTCTGAGCTACAGTCACTGGGGAGTGATGCACAGCTAATGGCACAACTGCTATGAATGAGAAATAGCAAGACATTCAGCAGCAGTTTTAGGCTAAACTTTACAAAAACAGTATGCAAGCATAAGCACTGTTTATAATCACCACCAATTGTGTTTTTTTATATTTATTAATATTTATGTTTCATATGTATTTAATTAAAACATTAACAATTGTAAGGACATTAAACAAAGGCATTAATCAAAAATAGCAAAAGTGCCATGTTAGGCAAGTGTTATTACAAGTGACAGTTAGTTTAGCGCAGTACTTTTTTATGATATAATAAATAAAAAAAAGAAAAAAGAAAATATACACTACTGTTTAAAAATTCGGGGTCAGTAAGATATTAAATGGTTTTTAAAGACGTTTCTTCTGCTCATCAAGGCTGCATTTATCATATTAAAATTTATTTTAAAATGTAAAGCATCATTCCTCCAGTCTTCAGTGTCACATGATCCTTTCAGAAATCATTCTAATATGCTGATTTATTAATAGAATTGTCAATGTTGGAAACAGTTGTGCAGCCAAATACATTTTTTGAAACCTTTATTTTTTTTCTTTCAGGATTCTTTGATGAATAACAAGTAACAAGTATAAAAAAATTCTAAAATGTAAATCTATGCTATTACTTTTTTGTTTATTTAATAGATCCTTGGTTAATAAAAGTATTAATTTCTTTCAAAGAAGTAAGAATAAAAATGTACTGATCCCAAACTGTAACAGTAGTTCTGAACATTATTATCCATTTTAAATAAATGCTTCTCTTTTTAATATTTGAATGATAAAAGAATCCTAAAAAAAACTATTAAGCAGCTCAACTGTCCAACACTGATAATAAATCATATATATATAAATCAGCATATTAGAATGATTTCTGAAAGGAAGACTGGAGTAATGATGCGTTGTATCACAGGAATTACATTTACAATTACAATTACAATTACATTTTAAAATATATTCACACAGAAAACACTTATTTTAAATTGTAATAATATTTCACAATACTTAAAATAATCCAACTATGCAAGTCTAAAAGAGTTAGAGGGGCAAATAAAGTTTTTAGTTAATTTCCTCCCACCTAAGTTTTATATGTATTTAAATTTAAATGTACAATATACAGTTAAATTGTGTTTGCATCTCCAATGAGGAGTTCTTGGTCATGTGTGATGAGTCACATGCTCTCCACCAGAGGTCAACAGGAAGAGGAAACGGATCACGCTTTTCTGCCTGTTTAGCAGTAATATGAATCTTCACTGAAGGATTCTCCACTTACGTAATGCTTTTTTCCTAATCTGTGTGGATTTGCCAAATAAACCTGCGTGCATATCGGCACATTCTTAAAAAAACGAATCAGATTAAAATTGGAAAAGGTCAATGCAAAACTCATTTAACAAACCGCATTAGGATTCCTTCATTTGAAGTGTTTACTAATAAGTATAGTATCACTTTCATTATTGCTCACATTGGAGTAATTTCAGTGAACATCCTAGCAACCAAAAACTTAACAGCATACAAACGCCACACAATCTCATGACACCTTAGCAACTCCATAGCAAAGGCCTGAAAACAAACCACAACCACCATAGATGTTTGGCTCTGCAAGTATAAATGGAAATGCAAAAAAAAAATTTCTTAACCTGCAATTAGCTGAAAATACGCTGCATTCACGTGATGTTTTGATGCCAACCGTTACCAAAGAGTATAGAAGTACCTCTATACTCTTTGCCGTTACCATACGATTAACGTTACTCGGAGCTGTTTAACGCTTTACAAATCAATATTTGTTAAAAACAACTACACAGTGATAAATAATTAATTTTTACATGAATTATATTATCAATACTCACACACACGCTGCCAAATCCAAAAGCTGAGTGCTTTTTGAGGGCGTTTCTTTACCTAAAACGCTTTCAAACTGTCAATCATTTCTACAGAAGGGCGGGGCGAAACTTTCCATTTAAGGCTTTGGTGACGTCATACACTAGCCAGCGCCCCTTAAGCTAAAGTAGAGTGGCGGCAAGCGCGCGCCTCCGCCGGCGAGCTGAGGATGACGTTGGCCTTCAAACATTGAGGGGAAAAATAGAAATACAGAATAAATTTGGTGTTTTGTATTTTTGTCATTTTTCCCGAGTTACTCGCGAATATTTGTTGTTGTGAGTGAGGAGAGTCTCTTTTGGCAGCTGATGTTAATTTAGAGGGCGGTATTTTTTTTTGGAGAGAGAGAGAGAGAGGGAAGAAGAGAGCGAGGGGGCGGGTGTCTCTCGCGCTCGCCTCGCGCAGTCTCACAGAAGCTCGTGAAATCAACACAAGGACGGTTTGCTTCCACATCTATCGCTTATTTTCGGGATTTTCAGGATAAACAACACCGTAATCGATGCGAGGCCTTCTAACGGACATTCGTCGTTGATATTACGCCCGCGTTTTTTCTGTTTTTGACGTTTCCCCCCACCCCCCTCAGCGGAGCGTTCGTTGGATTCGTTATGAATTCCAGCCCGCTTCCTAACGGCAGACTCGTACCGGACAGCCAGAGCTGGAACTCCTCCGGTTCCGATGAGGATCTGGACGTCGAACCGGGACCCGGTCCGCACGGAGGGGTGGCGGAATTCGGCGGGGTGCTCAGCAAGGTGGGTTACGATCCCGAATAATGCCTCCAGAACCGGGAAAGCGTGTGTTTGTGTGTGTGCTTCCACCTGAACCGATGTAAACAAACGCCAGGCAGTTGGATATACGTTATGTCAAGGAGCTTGTCAAGAAAATGTCCAAAATTGTAATCAGTAATTATGGATATATTTTTCATGGTGATATTATTTTGCATGACAATTAAACAATTTTTACGTTACGTTACCCATTACTATTACCTTAATATCCTCAATGTTGTACTTCTGGTCTGTTCCTCATTACGTTACTGCCCGGACGCATGGGTTTTCTTAATTAAATTAAGCACAAACGCAGTGCAACAAATAGCCTACTACAAATGCTTAACAGTTTAATAATATATGTGACCCTGGAGCACTAAACCAGACATAAGTAACACGGGTATAATAGTCAACAATACCTTGTATGGATCAGAATGATCGATTATTTTATTGCCAAAAATCAGTAGGATATTAGTTCTAGATTACTTTAACAGCTTATATATATATTACTAAGAAGTAAATTTGGATAACTTCTATTTGCGATTTTCTTAATATTTAGATTTTTTTGCGCCCTCAGATTCCAGATTTTTAAATAGCTGCATCTCAGCCAAATATTGTCCTAACCCTAACAAACCACATATCAATGGAAAGCCTTATTATTGGTTTGCTCGCAATACGATTATATTTTCCATGGTGATTTCCAGTACATGGTGACCATATGGTGCTTTCTAAACAGCAAGCCCAAGTGTTGTTTTTTTTATTTTTTATTTTTTTATGATAAATACTTAATATGTGATGCATGGATATCTTTCTTCATTCATGTATAATTCAATAGGGGTGCAGCAGGTTCTGGGCTGAAGCTGGAGTTAGTCAGGGTTACTAGAGTTCATCTGTCTTTTCTTCCTGATGGGATTAAAGGAGAAAACCTCTCCTCATGACTCAGACAGCTGATCATCTGTTTTTGTGATGAGAGGAGGATATTCCATGAGAGATTAGTGTATTATTCCACATGCAGTGACTTAAACCCTCTCCCATTTGAAGTATTATCTATGTATTCATAAATACAATCAGTTGTTTTATTGAACTATGAATCATATGTCATAAACATCAGTATATCTGTGTGCACACTCATAGATACAGCCTTTTGTTTTCTTATAACAGTTTTGTTTCTCTACAGTGGACTAACTACATTCACGGATGGCAAGACCGCTGGGTCGTGCTGAAGAACAACACCTTGAGTTACTACAAATCCCAGGATGAACGCGAATATGGCTGCCGCGGTTCCCTCTGCCTCAGCAAGGCTGTCATCACAGTGAGTATCCTTCCAGACAGCCGTGGGAATTTCAGAGTCGAGCCAAAATTAGAATGATGGTGTGCATTCAAAACGAAAGCTTGGATTGGTTCAAATTGGAGATTGTCATACTGTGAGCTTCTGAACTGTAGTTGATTGGAAATACATGGGATGCATGTTTTACTGACAATAGACTTTTTTTTTTTTTATTAGCAGTTTGATAAGGAAGATAATATTGGTATTGGCTGAAAATATACTATATTGGCTATATAATATGCTAAAATATATATATACTGAAAATGTTAGCACCAAAAAAAGAGATCATTTAAAACATTCTCATAATGTTTGTTTAATGGAAATGTTCTTCGAAATGTTTTTTGCTGCATCTATAGAAATTAGATTTGGTGTGATGGTCTTGCTTCATGTAAAATGATTATCGCTGAGGCAGTGGATGTGCTGAAAGCTCTTTTTAGGGCAGAGGAGAGGAGAAAAGAGATTGACGGAGGACAGACAAGATCCTTTGCCACAGGCAGCTGGCCAGGCACAGACAGACTGTGGCCTATTTCCTCCCTATTCATGCTAAAATCATGCACCTGCAGAAGCAGGGAACTTTGCTTTCATATTTGACTCAAACTAAGCAGTGGCAAGTAATACTGAATGTGTACATTATCTATAAATAATTCATACTGTTCAGATTTAGGGTTGAGTGCTTATGATCTGATTTGGGCCGGCCAAACAGAATAAAATGAGAATTCCCTGCATTGCGTTGAAGATTAACTCATGACCACACACAGATTTCGACATGTGCTGTAGCAATCCATGCACAGACTCTGCCCGTATTATCTTGCGTCACCACTGAAAATGAGGAAACCGGGCGAAGGTTGTGTTGTTATAGAGACCACTGGAGAGGTACAAGTCCTTATAGTGACCCTGTTACCGCTGCTCCATCAATGATTAAACCAAAACCCTTACTGCAGATACAGGGAAAGGAACATACAAGCATTTTCTGAGATGTTTTAGATGTATGGAGTAAATGCAGGAAGTAAAGTGTGAAATAATCCGGCGTGTAGGTGTGTGACTGTGCACAGCCTACGCTCAGGTAGCTCTTGTTTAAAGCTGCAGGTCGCTGCTGTGTGTTCGACATTCTAATTTGATGCTTTGCATTTGGCTTTGCGCGAGAGAAAAATGGCTCCTTTGTTTCAAGACCTGAGAGTGACTCTTTTCCAGCTGTGTGTTTGTTGAACTCCAGCCTTTATGGGTAATCGTAAATATTAACTGGGATTAAACACAAGCGTGCAGTAGAAATGTGATGTTTAAGGTCCAAAATTAACTTTAGCACCTAGTTTTAACAAAATTTAATTTGGCTTAATGCAAGGAATATTCCTAGTTGTACAGTTTGTAACTCTTTGCATAAAGCTTACATCAGCGTGAGTGAGACTCACTCTAAAGGCCTGTTCACACCAAGCATGATAACTATAAAGATAACGATAACCATAACTATATTTGCATCCACACCAGCAAACAATAGCGTCTGTTTATTATAAGCTCAAGCGCGTCTGCCCCTTTAAATTCTCAAGCTTGTGATAGCAGGATTGATCCTAAATGGTTGTCATCACTCATCAGCTGGAAAAACATTTTCTGAAAATGATTCACAACGATATAGTTTCTCTGTCGTTTATCGTTATAGTAGTGGTGTGGGCACTGCTATTCTTTATCAATAAAAAATAACCTTAACTGTTGGATTTTAGCCATTTTTATGTTGCAGTTCCTCATAAATTTACTACTGCGTTTAAACTTTTTTATTTTGCGTTTATTGTGCATCTAAACCTCATTTCTCTTTATCAATAATTCTTTTTTTCAGAATGTCATTCTGGAATATGAAGCAGCCTTTATTCAGATTGATCCCACACACACACTGCAGCAATCTGTCCTCGTAAATCACAAAAAACAGGTTATTGTGTCATTCCGCTCTTCCTGCCCTGCGATTACGCTGTCCTCGCATGACTCACACATACTTAAACCGCACACAAACGGGACCACCCCAAAATCAGACTGGCTTAACCCTTGCAGACACAACAGGATTACACCGTCCACTTGAAGACCTGATTCAAACCCAGAATGCCTCATTGTGCGTCCTTATAAAACTGGGTCTCGCTGGTTCAGTGCACAGATCAGCACACAAGCTGGAAACAGTGTTAATTGTGCTTTTTGTGAAATACTCGGGCTGTTGAATTGGACTTGATTCGATTTGTGAATGTCCTCAGGAAATGTAGACGGATTGTGAAAGATCAATCAGTGTGATGAAAAAAAACTATTTCACAGACACTTAGTCTGACTTAATTGTTCTGTCAGCAACACTTAACGAATCCAGTGTGCGAGTTTACCATTGCCTGATTTCACATTGAAACTCAAATTGCTCATAATCGGGGGTTAGTGGAAAAAGTTGAACAAGTTTGTAACCAGAAATTAACGTTAATGTTATTACAATTATTTTGAACATTTAATCATTTCAATATTTATAATTAACTTATTAAATATATCTGTGTTGTCTTTTTAGGGTCAAATACTTGAATTTATCCAATTACTTCAGGCAGAATTGTTATAATGTCCAGTGCAATAAATTTTTTTTGCAACCTAATCTTGACTTATTTAAACGTGGCATTTTTGTTCCAAGCATCTGGTAATCTTTAGATTTAGCTGCAACTTCACCCAAAATCAGCCAAATTTCTCCGAAGTCTTCCCTGGCATAAATGTGTGATTTTGTTAATAGATTCTCTAAAGACAAATGACAAAATGACCATTTACAGCTGTGATTTGGAGCCAAACAAAAGTGAGCAAAAATGACTTAAACCATGGCAGCAGCATTATTTTATTTTTACTCAGAGATTGGTAGGTCTATTAGGGAAATCTGTTGGCTAGGGAAGTTTTTGATGCATTATTTGCCAATGTTGACAGTTCGAAAATGTGGAATAAAACCATTAGAATTTTTTTCCCCCAAGGTTAGTAAGCCTCTTACTTAGGAAGTATTAAAGATATTGCCATAGGGCCTCTAGTAGAGGAGACCAAGAAAGACACTACAGACATTTTTAATCAAAAATAAAGCAACATGCTAGAAAACACTCAAAGCTATACACCATACAATTGCGTTAGCACGTATTTTGGTGCTTTTTCTCTGTTTCGGTTCGTAGTGTTTCGAGTTGGAACTGTTATCAACGGATATATTCAGCTCAAGAAAAAAAACATCAATACAGCGGCCACGCCACACAGCTTTCAGCGCTCACAGTGCATTGAACTTGAACTATGTGCTTTCGCCTGCCAAGTTTTTGCCTCACGTGAGCTGGAATTCTCTTGCCCTCTTGCTCTCTTGTTAAGCTCTCCAAAAGCATGGCCTGTAAACATGCATTTTTCTTGGAGCTACGTTAGACCTGGACTGTGTCTTGATTTGACAGGTGCAAAGGGGAAGTTCTCTCAGTCTCTCATTTTATCAGGGATAGGGGAAGGACAGGTATGCACAGGTTCAGGTTATTATGGTGCAGGGTGGGTCATTGCAGACTACGCCGTGGGAGCTAAAGTGCAGCGATTGGCTCATGTCAGGACAGGCAAAGTTCTTAATAGAACTGAGTTTACAGAAGAAGATTCAGTAGAGGATTGCACCATTCTTACCGTTTGTTGATCAAGCTCTTTTGCTTTATTTTTTGCAGGTTTAAATATTCCACTCCCCAAAATAACTGATCTTTTTTAGTTAAGCCAGTAAAAAAATTGATCGAGCAAGTATAAGAGCAGAGAAATGTGGAGAGAAGTATAAAAAGAGCTTGAAGAGACACGGGAGGAAAAGCAGAAACTGTGAAGGCGATTTGAATGTGGAAACAGTGTGTATTGAGTTACACTATTGTTTTGACCTGATGGATTTTGTTTCTCTAGTTGTATTAAAGATAAAATGGATCAAATTTAGATCTTCCTGTTGGAAGATGTGTGGGCTTTCTTTGATGTCCATTCACCGCAGGTTCTGTGTGTATTCTCATGTGGTTTTTATGAGGGTTAAACTGAATATCAGTTAGATTGCTCTCAGGCCAGAGCCAGCTTTATCTATCCAAACATTAACCACAAGAGAAACTGATTAAAACTGCTACCAGATGAGTTTCCGACCCGTCAGTCTTCTGTAAACACGACTGACTTGATCTTCATGTAGCCTTACGCTCGTGTGCTGAACTGCTCTGGCATCACAAAATGGGAATATTATTAAATGATCTTCCCAATCTTTGCATGCCACCTTTGTTTTTGTAAAATATTAACACATAGATGTCTCACTAAATGAGCGGAGTAGTTTGTTTTGTGATAAAAGAGCAAATTGCATGTTTACTCGGTAACAGAAAGGGAGTCAGTTGTCATTACATTGCAGCTGTTTACAGCTATATTGAGAGAGAGAGAGAGAGAAATGAAGAGCAGAGACTGGTTTTATGGAGGCGCATCTTTTATGTTGGCAGCGGTCACCAGGGTTCAATAAACGGTGTGTAAAAGCCTTTCAGATATTAAATGAAGCAGCTCTCTGGTGAAGTAAAACGGCAGCTTTGGTACTTTTTGTCATTGCAGACTATCACTGCTAGAAGGCAAGCACAGCCTGCAAAGTGTTAGTTTTCATCAAACTGAGGTTAAGCTTTTTGTTCAAACTAAATTCAGAAATGACACAGCAAAAAACTTTCAATGTCGTCTTCACTTTTTTTTTTCTTTTTTCTCAAGAGCATGGATTAATTTCTAGAACTAACCATGCATGGATTGTTTCTGTGCTTATTTGCACACCTGCCTCTTTTTTTATATAAAGTAGGCTAATTGTTAAGTTTATAAATATCACTTAACAGCAATGCCCAATGCTTTCACCCCACTTGTACACACACACAATTGTATTGGCCTGCTGAATATTTGATAAAGGCAACTGTGTTTGTATTTACAGCCTCTGAAGAGAGAAAAGGAGTCAAGTGCATTTTAAAATGTCAATGACTCTGTGTGTGTGTGTGTGTGCGCCGGCATTAGCATTTTCGATTAGTGTGCTGTTCTGTGCTAAACTCCAAAGTAGCGCTATCAAGCAGCTTGTTCTCTCTCTCATCCATTGTGAGCATGTCCTCACCTTCTGTCACATGGTTAACTGTGGGCTTGAGTCGTCATCTGAAGTCATGGCTGTGCTGTGACCTGCTTTTGGCTTGTACCACAAACCCTAGCCTTGAGTGCGTTCTTGCATTTGCACAGAAAAACAAGCAGCTATCCATGTCTGAAACAGATGGTGGGTCCTGTCTTTCTTTCCTCAGCTTGTCCAGCACAGTTAATGTGTCAAAACCTCTCAGCTGTCAATCTTTGAAAAACCAGTCTTTGGTTTGAAAGCAATCATTATTTTTGCAGTTGCTATTGGCGCAAACGATCAATTATAGAAATGATACATCTCTCAAAGTTATTGTAGTTTTAAAAGACTTGAACTATTAGTTTTTTTTTGTTTTATTTCTAAAGCTTGACTTTTATTGTATGTAAAAGAGCAGCCTTGGCCAGCAACACACAGGCCTTCATCACAAATAAACTCATTGGAATACATTTTTGCAAACAGTAACAGCAGTAATGCAAAACAACATTTTTAAGTTTAAAATTTAGAACCAAATCTTAATTTATTCAAGTAGGAAATAAACATTTCAAATAAAATTTCATTTGATTTGGTCAATATCACCTGCCATTACTGGGAATTTTATGTGTTATATGCCAGTACACAAAAAAGAGGACATGGGATAATTACATTTACAGAGCAGTGAATTGGTTTCATTACCACTTACGTTCCTAGATTTAGTAATAATCTATTTCACAATAAGAGTTTTCCCCAATATAAACTTCTATGTAAGGGTATTGTATCAAACATATCAAATTGTTAGTATTCCATGTAATGACTTTTTTTATGTTTTATAGAAAGAATGTTTAGGACATTTGCAGTTTAGTCTCAACCACCTTTAATAACGTCACTGATCAGGTTAGATTAGTATGGTTGAAGAAGAACGTTGTTGAGATTGTGAAGAATGACTGGAGATTTTTTCACTTTAAATTAGGGCTGCACGAGTTGGGAAAAATGTCACATTGCGATTTGCGATACGAAAAAAAAGTGGTTTGACTCGAACTTGCTTGTTTTGAAGGAAAATGCACACACCGATTACTAATAATGCTGAAATCTGTATTTCTCAACTGAGATTCAGTATACAGTGCAATCTAGCAACAACTATAAATTAACAATGCTTTTAAATTAAAACTAAATTGTACAAAATTAAATAAGAGTAACATCTTGACATTACTGAATTATATTAACTTTAAAATAAAATTAAAAAGTCAAAAGTACAGATAAATAAAACAAATACCAATGTTGTCCCAAAACATTTTAGCTGGGTGTAACTTATATTTCTTTTGGTATCTCTTGTCCAGTGTGCCTATCATTTTCTCTAACCCTCTTTGCTAAAAGTGCGTTCACACCTAAGGCGACATGGGTGAATATATCTCGCTATTCGCGTCTAGTTGGACGCTTGAACATGTTGAGTTAACGTATGCCGGTTTCACACTGCACGCGTCAGCAGGGCGTAAGAAGCTCATATTTTTTTCGGCGCCCATGTTAACGTGAAGTTCGATTAGCCCAATTCTGCTGGAGTTGTTGAGCGCCTCAGGCAGAGGGCTTTTGTTAAAGTGGGTTTGAGTGAATCTGTGTGTGAAGGTGTCAAACTGCCTCCATTAGGGATCAAACAGCAAGTGAACCCTGAAACGTCCTGTAAAGAAAACCGTTGCTGAAATGAGGAGGAGGTGTGAGCAGCGTGGAGACAAGGATATGTGGGAGGGAATGATCTGTGATATTTTTAAAAGGGTGGAACGAGTGGGAAAAAAAGGGCTGTGTAGATCTGAAATAGAAGGAAAAGAGAGGTGTACAACTGTCCTGCTGTCTGAAACGGGAAGTTTGCTCCCTTGTGCCCTCCTGCTGATGAATTCCTGTTTGGTGACCTGGGGGTTAAAGTCAGAAAGTCCCCCGGCTCATCTCTCCTGTCGTCTACTTCCTTCCTCCAAGATTTGCTCTAACCAGGACTCTGTCTGGACATTTCAGTCACCTATGCAGTGCTCTTTAACCTGTCAATAACAGTGGGTTAGTTTGTCATATGGCATGCTCTCTTCCTGTGCATCCTGTGTCCTAATCTGTGGGTCAGTGTGGCGTTTGTTTCCTTTGTTAAAGCTCAGGTCCCACCTTCCTGTGTTTCTGATTTCCCAAAGCACAGATCCAAGACTAAATTGCTCAGTAAACAGCAATTTAACCAGATCCTGACATAATTTTTTGCTGGTTAATCACATACAAGTGTGGACTTTAGCACAATTGAATGTGTTTATTTCACACCCTGGAACATGTTATCATCATGCTTGTTTGTGATTCGACATGCCAAATCTCTGTTGGGACATTTGTTCTTAAAATGTAGACCTCAAAATGTCAGGCTGTGGATACTGTGAATGTGATTTTAGGAAGTAATTGACTTAATTCATTGGTTAAGGTAATAATTCATACAAAAAAATGAAAATGTCCTCACTCTCAGCCTATCCAAGAGTTTGTTTCTCAGGCTATCCAAGAGTTTGTTTCTCCATCAGATTCATGGAGAAATGCCATTAAATCAGTATCTCAGCAATGTTTGCTTTGCAGTGAATGGGTGCCATCAGAATGAGAGTCCAAACTGCTAATTAAAAACATCACAATAATCCACTCCAGTCCATCAGTTAACATCTTGGGAAGACAAAAGCTGTGGGGTTGTAAGAAACAAATCCATCATTAAGACATTTTTAACTCTAAACCATTGCTTCTAGCAGAATAGTTAAAACTCCTGAAAACCGCTGACAGACCATCGTGAATGAACATCATGATGTTTTCACTTTTGCTCTGTGGCACATTGAATAATTTATAAGATGTTGTATACTGTTGTCAACGGCCTATAAAATATATTTAATTAGGCAACAGAGACCTTTTAGTCTATTCGTTTTGTGCAACTTTAGCTTTGCTTGTGCTTGGAATTTCTTTTTTGCATGCTTAAAGTTAGGTTACTATATAGATGCATGAGATTACAAACTATAAATGTGTCTGACTTGTATAATTGTAGTGACTTATCAGATTTTAGGTGTAGTATTTACTTTTAATGCATCTGTATATTTTCGTCCTGTAGCTTTACAAAAGCCACACAGCTGTGTATATTTGCACACTGTGCTTTACTCTCTGGACGCAGTACATGATGCATCATTCTTATGTTGCCGCACACGATGTGTTGATTATTGTACTGGGATTCTGTATATGTGACATTTCATTTAGTTGTTGACACAATGCTGTAAATTTCACAGACTCCCTCACTGTCTGTCTCCTTGTGTTGTTGTGACTTTGCACACGTAGGCCTGTGTGTGTGCATGCTGGGAAGCCGTTCTTTGGAAAGAGAATGAATGCATCCACCCAGAGTGTTTGAAGTTCAGTTCACGTGTAGGACTGAAGGTATCCAATATTGTACTAAGAAGGATATAGCTGTGTACCTGCTCTTTCTGTCTATTTCAATTTTTCTTTTGGCATGAATTTTACACAAAACAAGTAATGGCCAGGTAAAAAGTGTGTGTGTGCGTGTGTATAAGACACATTTATATGTTATAAAATATATAATTACATGCATATTTATGTAATTATATATTTATCAGGATATAATGAAGCAGTCCTGTGTATTTTCATTATATTATGGTTGTTATACTTATTGCTTATCATATACTGGTTTTACTTGTGTCCTCATGAGCTCATTTAAAGGTGTGTGTGGTCATGTTATGTTATGCTCTGCTAAAGCATGTTTACTCACAATGCATCACTATCTGAGATGGACAGAATAACAGATAGCAGTCCTGTTTAACATCTGTGTGTTTGTGTTCGCTGCCGTGCGATGGATGGTGTCTCACAGGTTCAGTCAGTCCCATAGTGACGACCCTTATGTTTATTTTAGAGTCTCTTCTCTGTACCCGCTGTGACCCTCTTGGGGTCCCTCTGCATTGCCCACCATGTCTCGGTTTTCCATTCCCAGAATCCCGCTCAACATGTTTCCCATACAGGCAGTAGAATGTTCCCGCGCCAGTCCGTTTCTTGGTTCCATGCACAAATATAAGCACTCCTAAATCTAAACTGACATTTTCAACATCATAACAGTCATTTTTCAAACACGGTCATTGTAAATGCACAACAGATCCGACTAACCGAGCTCGTCACAGTGCATTCTGGGATCGCCTTCTCAGCAGTCTTATAAGGCAGCACAACGTTTCTTGGTTATGAATAGTTCCACACTGTGGACAAGTCTTTTAGTTTTTTTTAGAGCTTTTGCAGTGGGAAGATGCTGTTTCTATGTAAATCCTGTTTGAGGCCTCTGGCTCTCTGTGTTTGTTGTTGTGGTTGTGTTTTGCGGTGTGATAAGTGACAATCGTCCTCGCTCAGATGTGTGATAATTCTCTGTCCTTTAACTCTCATAAGACCAATCAAGTTTTACTTCACTAAAAAATGTTTCCCTTCATCAATAAAATTGTGATTTCATAATTTTTCATCTACATTGACATAGTCTTTCTGAAGGTATGTAATTATTTTTATTTTTTTTTACAAATAGGGTCAAATTGAAAATGAATGGGAAATGCAAAAAAATATATATATAATTTTTTTTTTTTCAATTCATCCAAAAAAAAAAAGACCTAAACTGTAACCCAATAGGTTTATCTCGAACCAACAGATGGCAGAATTCTACACTCAACATCCAGAAACAACTTAAAATTAAATTTAGGCCATCATTTAAGTGATTTTTCCATAAAAAATTTAAATTTCACATGCAAGCTCTGAATTCCAAGGTTAATGGGTACAAAAGCATTAATGTATAGATGAGAAGTAAATAAAAAAGATACATTATTTGTGTAATTAAAAATGTATATATCTTTCATAATTGCACATAAGGTCCTCTTTTCATAATTGCACAAAGACCTCTTTTGTAAACAGGAAATGAAGGTCTTAAGAGGGTTAAACACATGCAGCTTTGTCTCCGGTCTCATTAAAGCCTGTTTCATTCCTTATGTGTCGTCCTGTAATGCCTGTTCATATTGTGATTAGTGTCAGGCTTTGAATGAGTGCCCCTTGCTTCACCCAGAAGACCAGGTGTCTGTCATGCCATTGGGGGCTTTTCTAATGCTCTGTCTCTGTTGATGAAGTCTGATAGGCATCTTTGTAAGGACTTAGGTTATTACTCACCTAAGTGGTGTCATTTCCTCTGAGTGATAGCAAAATATATTGGCTATTTTCTTTTTTATGGAGGAGCACTCTGGTTGCATGTAGCAACAAACATACATTGTAAGGGGTTGTGTCACATCCATATGAAATGGCTTAAACACACAATAAATATGTTATTAATTCTTAATATATATATATATATATATATATATATATATTATTATTATTATTATTATTATTTTTTTTTTTATATTTTAAGAATTAATAACATATTTATTGTGTGCGTGTTCTCAGATAGAGTGAGGCAAAAGAAAAGTAACACTGGGCTAGAGGAGTGCAGTATATCAGACTGAAGGGGAGGGGAGTGTTTGACTCCTCATCTGGTTTTCATAGAGCAGTGTGAGGTCTGCAGAGATCAGCATCTGGCAATAATACCAAACACACACACTCAGACATGGCTGCTGTTAGTGTTTTGATTTTTTTTCAAAGGGAAATATCTCACATTTCCCAGCTGGCTCTGTGGGTCAAGGCTCTCTCTTTTCTTTTGGTTGTGGTTGTTCTGTCTAGTATTGAATAGTCCTGGTTTATCAACAACAGATTGGATTCTTGGATCCCTCCCCCACTCAGAGCGCCTTGTTTATAGATGTACAAACATGATTGTCATTAGTAATTATGTTTGAAGATCAGATCAGTCTAATAAGTGTTCTCTCTCTGTCTCTGTAGCCTCATGAGTTTGATGAGTGCCGGTTGGACATCAGCGTCAATGATAGCGTGTGGTATCTACGTGCTCAGGACCCAGAGCATCGCAACCAATGGATCGATTCCATCGAGCAACACAGGGTGAGTCTCTGTCTTTACCCAGCATGCTCTTCTCTCACGAAGATCGAAATCGGACACAAGTCAGACATTGCTTTCTTGTTTACCCTGTTACTAAAGTGGTAAACACAGAGTGGGTTAGTTACTAGAGACTGCTTGCAGAGTTATAAGACTGATAATAAATGTGATTCAGTCTGTTTACCTGATCTGAGCACTGAAGTGACTAAAGTTACACACCCATGCACACACACACACACGTACAGACAGGAAGTCAGTCTAGGTCACAAACACACAATTCTATGGCAACGCATATAAAAACAATAAATGGTGATCATAGGTGAAACCCTCATACAACAGTTCTCATATATAAACAAGCACACAGGCTCACAACGTGCTTGAGTGAACATACCAGTCCCATAGCTGTAGTAAAATACCCTAAAGAGAAAGGATGTGGGCAGGTAAGGCGGCACAAGGGGTGGGGGTGAGAGCAGAAAACCCCTGGGGTGGAAATCAAACTCAAAGTGTGGAAAAACCAAAACAATCAAAGGCTGAGGAGGGGAAACGATAAGATATGAGTCATGATATGAGCTACTGAGTGACGAAAACTTCTTGAAGGTCTTATTGAAGGATTGTATATTTTCCCTCTCTATATCTATATAGTTTACAGGGCTAGCAAAATCACTAGCCCGACGTCCCGGGGCTATTGTGTTTACAGTCGGGCTACCAAAATCCACCTCAGCCCTGTCCGGTGGACTATCATATAAGGACAAAAATATATTTAAATGCTTTTGCATTCTTTCACAAATATGTTTGGGTAATAATGTAATTTTCGGGGCATCGGGGAGCCACTGTCAATTCGGTTAAGTATTGAAATCGTGTCTGAATTGGTGCTTGTTTACTTACTTTCACTTTGTGATCACGCGAACTGTGTATGGACCGTTTCATCGAGCGCATGAGCCTGGACCGTAGTTAAATGTTGTGTTTGTTTATCGGTCTGGTTACAAAGCAGCTACAAACGCAGCTAATGAAGAGTAATGAAGTTAGACTCTCAGGTTATTGTGCTGTGGGATCTGTTTCCCATTCATTTATTTATTTGCAGCGACCTGCCACTCTATCAAGATTGTATAAGCACACGTGACACGTGTACATGCATTTGCGCCGGCGCGCACGCTCGCTCTCACCTATGTTTGCGATTGAATACAAAAAAATCATAATCGATGGACAACTAGGCTATATTTGGGAAAGGACATTAGCGCAACTTTGACTTAACATTGCAGTTTCCATGGCATAAAATGTATTATATAAAAACAGAGGCAATATATGGTATATGGTTTAATTATGGTTTCATTGAATAACACTGTAAAAATACATAATGTAATACAATGACATCAAAGGGCACCAAAGACCTGATAATCGACGATCCAATCTTTGTTTAATATTGACCAAAGATTTAATTCAAATAACCACTTAATTTATTATCATTTATTTTTTTTAATTTGGCCACCTTTTTGTAATAGAAATGATTCAGCCTATTTGATTTATTCAACAAAAACGTGGACGTTTATTTTTTGTGATTTCTGAATGCTTAAGACCATAAAATCAATCACACTGAATTAATAAAATCATAGTTTCTGTCTAGGGCTACAATTGTAATTTATAAGTAATACAATGTAATTACAATTAATTCATTTAGTTTTATATTTATAGAAAGTTCTATTTTGACCACATATAGGCTAGTAGGTGTTTTTGTTGTTGTTGTTTTTGAGCGAGGGGGCACAACAATACTATTCTGCTTCGGGCACCCATTTGTCCAGCAGCGCCCTGAATATTCAACACGGTTCTTACAAGGGCATATACATTTCTGTTCAGTTCATTTCAACCAAAATTTGAGTTGATTGTAATTTGACTATTTTATACAGTTGTTGTGATTTGTGTTTTAACATTTTTTTGATTGATGTTTTGTTTCCTTAACAATATAATACATAAAAAATAATCTACCAAAAACTGAAGAGTGCCTGCCCGAAGGGCTACCAGGGATTTTGAAATTTTGCGAGCCCTGCTGAGTCTATCATCTATGTTGTATGTTCTTAATTGACAATGAGAAACACAGATAATAGTATTTGAGTCCAATTTAGATGTTCAGGTGAAATATAAAAACAAGCATGATTATGAAGTGCATAAATCATTTAACAATACTGTAGTGTTGAAGGCAGGTCTCTAAGCATCTTCTGAATTTAGTCTGTTTTAGTTTGTTCTTGTTTCTTTTTTAAAGATCTGTATGATTTGAGGAGGAGGTGCAGTTGTAGGTAAGTGTTAGGTTACATTAACCTATGCGATAACTAAGCAGCTGTTTAACACAGACCAGTACATTTTAAAATTAATTGCATTTTTTGATGCACTATGTTTCCTTTGAATGCGTTACATTATCAGTACTTCAGCAGTGCACCACAGTTAAGATTTTTGTTCACTAAAATGGTCTTGTTTGCCAAAATACTGTGACATACCAGGTAATACAAGCATTTAATAGTGCCACTAATTAATACTTTATATTATTCATTTAGTATTTTGTCTTTTAGCTACTGTGAGAAAAAATCATCTGACACAACATGCCACTGATCAGGAGATAGAAGCAAATATACAAAGATGGCTTCAGCTTGCTCCGGATAGAGATGGAGGAAGGAGAGAGCGCCTGAGGAGAAAAGAGGCTTCAGAGCTGTACTTCACTTCCTGAGGACACTCCTAAATAGGATCTTTTCCCCTCACACATACAAACATTCTGATGTCTTCATTTGTTAATTAAGTAATTGTTTTAATTTGCTCTCTGTTGAGAATAAAGTTTATTTTATAATTTGTTTACATTTCAGTGCTACATTCATTCAAATTCATTTAATTATCTGATGTTGTCAGTTCAGGCAACTGAAATAGCATTCACACACTTAAACAATTCTAGCTGTCATATTCTTTTTAAATATTTATTTTGTGCATTTATTTTTGCTTGTGTATTATTGTTAAATAAACAATTTTTTTAATTTAATTTTCTTGTGACTTATTTGTTCACATGGTTTGGGTAAGATTAGGCTGGGTTATGGCTCTGTTTTGGGGTTTCTGGTTAAAGGGTGGAGTAGATATGGTTAACTTATGGCTGAGAATCAGTATTGATAATAAAACCTGTTTTGGCCCAGTTAAGTGTGATTAACTGGCTAAGATTTGGGCCGGTTATGGCTCATGTGTGGCCCTTGTCTTTAATCCAGTTCAGGGCCGTCATTCTTTGTGTTACTTGGGCGGAGGGAAAGTTATTGTGTGGACCGGAGCTGGGCCAGAAAACATCTGCTATGTGGGTGAAACGACACATATGAGTGAAACTATGTCACAATACATGTCTCTCTAATATCCTTCTGAACACAGCTGTTTCTGGAGAATTATCTGAAGGAGAAGAAAAGGATGTGTGTAACAGTATATTAATATTCCTGCTTTCTGTCTCTAATATTCATCAACTATTCTGTTTCTGTTTCAACAAAATCACTTTTACAGCTTCAACATATTTATTGAATCAATTTCTGAAACTCAATACTGTTAAACTACAATATATGATCTGTGAAAATTATATCTGGATGTATTTTGCATAAAAAAGGGACTTTCTTTTGTTGTATTTCTGATTGGAAAATAAACAAAAATGATATACACTTAAAAAAACAAAAATAAAATATCTATCTGGTATTCACTGATCTGTAGTTTATGTTTAATTTTATTCTACTTTCATGAAAACATCTGCAGTTGTTTATAAAAATGTTCTGGTTGTGTTTTGTGTCTCATGATGTTTTGAATCAGTAGATTCGAGCGATTCGA
>JAUCMT010000024.1:22017950-22036596 GCA_032357475.1 Enteromius thamalakanensis | reverse complement strand
AGAGGTTCCACAGAGGGTTCCGCCGGCGTGGCAGAGTGAAGAACCCCAAAAGGTGCCTCCAGGAACCTTTAGTTTTTTCAGTCTGCTTTATTACTCTATTGGTTGCAATGGGTTGTGAGGGAAGATATATTAAAGTCCTTCAAATTTGATTGGTCATGCTGTGTTCCAACTTGGTGTGTTCCAAGAGTACTGATTTGTCTGTAAATTGTCCAGTTACTTCATGATACCACCAGATGGCAACAGATGGTGACATATCTTTGTTCTTTGAACCAACCAAATCATTTCAAATACTTAAGAAACTAACGAGTGTTAGTGTTCGTGCAACAAGTGAGTCTCTTTAGGTGAACTTGAATCATTCACTCGACTGATTTGTTGATTTCAATCAAAAGCATTAGTGTTTCATTAAAAAATGCTACTGTG
Organism: Enteromius thamalakanensis; assembly: GCA_032357475.1. NCBI lineage: Eukaryota > Metazoa > Chordata > Actinopteri > Cypriniformes > Cyprinidae > Enteromius > Enteromius thamalakanensis. Next base: position 22,036,176 of record JAUCMT010000024.1, on the reverse strand, counting down.
TTGCTTTGAGAAGTTCAATCTTGTTTGGAGGTATATTTGTTGTTAAATTAAACATGGGCAAAAGCTGGCCATACTGTAATTAATATACCTAACTCAATATTTGCTGATTATTTGAGCATTCAACAATGATTTTTACAAAGTAAATGGTTTTAGGCACTTGCGATCAATAACAATCTTTTTAGAAAATAAATTCAGGACATTCTAAAGTCCATAAAGGTACGCTATGTAACTTTTTGGTACAAAATTAAATAGTCAATACAACACAATACAACATAACACCAATCCAGCTTCTACACTGAATTTTGGTCACGTCGTAAACAAAATGTAGCCAAATATCAAGGTCTTATGACGTTGTGCACCTGCTGGCAGAGTTTATTGTAAAAACATTATTTTTTGAATGTTTCATGAGCAGTAGAATAATGTCTGTATTTTTTAGTTATGAAAGGAACCAATTAATTTTTTTTCATACTTGATTCCTTGATATAATCTCCCTCAGATACACACACACGTTATTTGGTCCAGAACTTTAAAATGTTAGCTTAAATGTGTAGATCTAAATAATTTAGTGTTGCTGAGTCTTAATGTTGACCATTTATTGATTACAATGGCAATCTTTGCAATTGCCCAGAATATCACTTAAAAATATACAGTACTATAAAAACTGCAACATTTGACTTTATTTATTTATTGAAAGCTACAGTTTCAGTGTAAAACATATGTTATTGGCCAAGCCTAATATTTAGATACAGCCATTTCTTATTGGCACTGTATAAAAATGAGGCCCTGTACTTTCATTACATTCATAATTTATCTTCTTTTTTTCTGGAAAATATCTGACCGTTCCTGTGTAACAACAGTAGTTTTAACGAAGTAGTGAATTTGAGATCGGATCAACATTTAGTCCAATAGCAAGAGTGTTCAGACTTGTTTGAAAATGATCATTTTTGCAATTCTGTTTAGTGAATCCTGTGGTTGTTTTGCTGTAGTAAAATGAATCAGACTATGCAGAATCTCATTCTCTCTCTCTTCTTCGTTCACTGAGATGACCATATTGCCATGGCCCTGTTCCACCGTCCCTTATTACTCAGACACATCCGCTAATTGCAATCAAAATAACAAAACAACATATGTCAACACCCCAGAGACCACAGCATTGGTGTCCTGCAGTCACTGAAATGAAGAGTGATGGTTGACAAATGAGCGCTTGATTGGTTACATAAATTACTTTCAGTAGACAGAGCATCTCACCAGGCGCTGCAAGCAAACACTCATCATTAAGCTGTGGAGGGGAAGTGGACCAGGTGAAGACAGAAAGAGTGGCAGAGACAAGAAAAAATAAGCAAAGGCTAGATTATAGGCAGTGGGCAGTATAGTTGTATTTGTGTATGATTATTTACATATAGACGTGCAGGTAAAGGGTTATGTTTATCTGGTCAGGAACACATTTGACATCTTGTGGAGTTTGTTGCAGCTGTGGGCTAAATATTTCTAGCTTGCTTAGTCTAAGTCTCTTACAGGGTTCATTTTTTGTGCAGTTGCTTACTGGTTCAATATTTTTTATGTAATGAAATGGCATTCAAACTGTCTTTTGTTAATATACACTACCATTAAAAATGTTTGAGGTCAGTACATTTTTCTTTCTCCCAAATACTAATATTTTGAAATATTATTGCATTTTAAAAATAACTGTTTGCTTATTTATTATCAATGTTATCAATATTATCAATTATCAATATATATATATATATATATATATATATATATATAATCATGGGTTCCAATGTTATGAATTAATCATTTTATTCAGTTGATTAGCCTACCTGGAATTAGTTGAGAATGTTTCGTTATAATCTCATGTATTTTTAATATGTGCCGATAGGGGGCAGTGCATTTGTTATCCAAAATGTTTCTTTATTACACAAAACAAGGTAAATATACAGTAGGGCAATGTTGCACATCCCAAGCATTCAACACAGAAAAACAACAAAACAAAATGAATTCAAACATATGCATTTTATCCAAGGTAATTTGCAGTAAACTGTATTGTTGCAATATAGTAGATGAATTCAATATTGATATGATAAAAAAGAAATGTGTTTTTTAAGTTTTTCTGAGCCTGGAACTCGTATCTAAACCAATGTCAATGTGGAATTGGTCTCAATTATTTATTTGTTTATTTATAAGCCCTTTTTTCACCAACGCTCTCTGATCTCTCTAACTGTCAGCAGGGGGCAGACGGGTCCTAGGCGCAGTTTGATGTTGTGAGCCACACTTTTTGAAGCCTGTAAAATGATAGCAATATACAACATGGATATATTCTACAGTATATATTCTATACTACCTAGGCTATTCTACACTCTTTCTAAACTGCTTCCTCAACCTCTTATAGTTTCTTATGAAATGCCATTGTTCTTTATTTAAAAGAGAAGCTTAAATAGTGGGTTGTTTTTAAATTTTCCCTTTTAAAAATGCCTTTAATATGTCTTTATTAGAAATTCTTATTGATAAAATCAAACTGACTGACAGTAGCTGCTTATTGTACTTCAATAAATAATAATTGGTTGGGATAGTCATCTTAATAGTGATCTTGCGCAGAGGACGGGCTGTCAGACTTGTAGGCACAGAGAGATCCGCAGACCTGACAGAACTAGCACAACTCTGAGGAGACACAGAGAGAGAAAAAGAAATTGGGTAAGGATGAAGGGATTTTAGGAAAGAAGTGATAAAAGAGCATGCAGTTAGTGTTTTTAGATCACAAACTCCATGATGAGCAGAAAAGTTTTATAGAGAGGCGAGAGACACACCAATGAGACAAACAAAATATGAAAACAGGACACGGTTAAATATTCTGATATGATAAATACTTGATTGCTATCTACACAAGCAAAAATATGAAAAATGTAGATGATAAACAAAAAGACCGGTTACATGAAAGGCCAGAAACATGATGGGCAGGATTGCCCAGAGGACTGATATTATTAAATTTCTTTAAGAAGTTATGAACGCTGACCTGCAGTCAATATTAGATTGTTTTCAAACCTTCTGAAAGTGACGGTCTTTATGTCGGTATCATCCTGATCATGCCTGATATGAGGCTTCACCTTAAGCTGCCAGTAATATCTGATTTTAGTATTTTTGGTGCATCAATTAAAAATCTTACAGATAAAAATGCTTTGCAAAATATAGCCTTTGAAAAATGAAAAATTTTTTGATCAATAGTACAGATTAATACCGATTTGTTTGTAACTTACAATATTTAAAAATAAATACATCTTAGAATGACTTAGCACTGTAGTGTGGTGATAATGTCTGTTTTCTCATAGCATTGCTTTGCTGACATTGTAAAGTGCTGATGTTTATTTTATTTTATTTTTGAATGGCATGCACAATGTCCCCACCTGACAGGTCTCACTGAAATAGGTGTCCTGAAATCACACCTGTCTCTTTGACAGCTCTAGGCCTGCAAACGTGGGTGGGAAAAAAAAGAGTCAGCGCAGCCCATACTTTTTATTTATTTATTTATTTATTTACTTTTGACAATCAGAAATGTTTCCAGGCTTTTGTTTATACTTCAATGACTGACAAAGCCCTACTTCTCACTTAGAAACATTTCAGGGCATGTTTTTTTAACTTTATTTTTTTAACTTTATTATTAAGTTTAGTTTCACAACTCATCTCCTACTGCTCCTACTTATCTCAGCTGGTTCTTTGGATATGTAACATGGTGTGTTTGTAGTTCCATGTTCTCATATGGTGCCTAGTAAGGCAGTGGTTTGGTAAATGATAACTTCTGTAATGTGTTTGTCGCCTAGTACACATGCTAAATAGATTATATTTATCTGTTAAGAAAGGATGTGACATGTGGCCAGGTATAGTTTCCCATACTAGGAATTTGTGCTCTGCATTTAACCCATCCGAGTGCACACACACACACACACACACACACACAGCAGTGAGAAATGAACAACCATGCACACACACACACACACACACACCGTGAACAACACACACTCAGAGCAGTGGGCAGCCATTTCTGCAGCAGTTGGGGGAACGGTGGTTTGCTCAAGGTATTGAAGGTAGAGACAGAACTGGTTATTCACTCCCCCCACCCACAATCCCTGCCAGATCTGGGACTCAAACCTGCAACCTTTGGGTTACAAGTCCAACTCCCTATCCTCTGCTGGACCTTTTGAAGCATTTGAGTTCTCTGTTCATGCAGCAGTTTCCTGGGTCTTGGCTTTATGATGCAGTTACTCGATCAGGCTCTTTTTTCTGAAACACAAAGCATCCAGACAATGCAGGTTTAAAAACTGTGCTTCAGCAAAAAATCCTTGTGTGACTGCAGAAGAACTAAACCTATTAAGCACGTTGTGTTGTCTATTGCCGGAATGTAATATTGTAATTTTAAAATGTTGCAGAGGAAGCAGGTTCAGATCTGTTCTGTATGTACCATTTAAACTCGTACCACAAAAACTGTAAATACAAAATGCAATTCTATATGACATATGACATTAAAGGTGTTTTATCCTAAACCTAACAGTCATTAACAAATTGCATATTTAAGGCAGTCCATTCAGTCTATTTGTCTTGAGTGGATATTGTACATTTGTAAATGAGCGGCATATACCTGTGTATATACTGTACGATTGTGTAACAGATTATGTACGAATCTGTTAGTGTGTATGTTTTGTAGTATTGTATGGATAATTGGATCATTCAGGGGAAAGAACAAGTTGATGGACAGCAGTTTAACAAGACAAAGATTGCACAAGATGGGATTTCAAAGAGCAGAGAATCTATAGCCGCAGGAGTTAAGACAGAGCTGGTCACGGGCTGCCAGCAAGCGCCTGGCACTCGGCCCATCTCCTCTATTAGAGGAAGAGTGGCTTACAGCTACAAAACTGAGAGGATGTGCTATTTCTCACTTCAACAGAAAGAGACCACAGAGCGCTGAGATAAGCCACAATCAGATGTAGCATACACCAGAGAAGACATTTCAAAGTGTCCTTCTAAGGAATGTATCCCGATTTTTATGTTCGTGCCTGATGGCCACCATTTAGGATGAATTAGAAATGAGGATTTGTGATGCATTACTTTAAGCTTCCGCGTTAACTAATTAACAATTAGCTGAGTCTGCCGCTGTCAGAAAATGTATTTCTGAAACATTTACTGCTACATGTTTGTGGGAATATAGGAAGTTGTAACTAATAGTGTATGTTTTCAGCCCCACAACATGATTATTTTGATATCTAAATTAATATATTAATTAGGGTTGCTTTATCATAACATTACAATTAACTGAACATACAACAAGAGGGAATTTAAGTACTTCAGTTTGAACAGATGTTGACTTTTTTCCTATGCAATATAAGTCAAAACGATAATGATTTGATAGTCAAAAACTGATAATCAGCTGATAAACTGTCATATGCTTATCAGCTCTGCTTTCTTTATTATTATTTTAGATTATACTGCTAAATAATGAGCAATAATTTCTATATTTTTAAGATATAACCGAGCGCATATTTCAAATGACCCTCTTTTTATTTTGTGTTTCTTTTTTTATATATTTATTGTGATCATAACTCATTTATTGAGGTTTCTAGATTTTGGGGTGTTTGAGTATGTCTTTATGGTTTGTGTGTGGTTTAAAAGTAATAACAGTAGATGGCAGCATGGCTTAGCATTAGAAAGGATGTAAATTCCTCATCCATGATCCATGTTCCTCTGTCAAATGGGAAGATTCCCCAGGGCTACATGGGAATCGCAAAGTATGATGTCATCTGAATGGCGAATGGAAAAAATCTGGATTCCTAGAATCCTGTTCCATCTATTCCCTCAAAATTCTAAATGAAATCATTGTGAAAGATCAATGCCAGTGTAATGTTATTAAGGAGCATTAGCATACATTTTATCATTTCATTGCGTTTTTCTCCTTTTTCTTGCAGGAATGTATGGGGAAAATGGTTTAATGAAGCAGTAATTGAATCAGAAAGGCTCAATTGATTCAGTAATGTTGACTGCAGGGTGGGCTGACCGATTTCATATCCTGCCAGGAGAGTTTTAGACTGAATTTTTATGGCATTGCTCAGCTTTAAACCATCATAAATAAGCAGTTTCACTCCCTTTAAGCTTTCAATGTGATTGATTTCACCCGCTGCTTTATTTGTCATTTTAAAGTGGAACAATTTGAGATACAATTCAGGGAACAGTTGCTTTAGTGCAGTTTATTTTCTATTATAAAAACAAATATCATATAATATTAGTCAGAATTTGATGTAGGCCTACTCTCTAAGCGCTACAGCACTGATAAATTGATGTATAAGACTTGGTGAATGACTAGACCATTATTCACCCAAACGTAAACACAATTATTTGGATGTATTTACAAATTACAGGACTGCTCAGTTTAGAGGGCATAAGTGGAATAAAGTGCTTCGTTTTATGTAGTTTTTTTTTTATTCAGTCTTACCACACCACGAATGGAAACATGAGGTTGATTTTCAACAATGCGCTGGTTTTAGGGCGGACAGGGAGTTGGACACATAGCCAAGAGTAAAATTGACAAAAAAAAAAAAACGAATACATCTCAAAATTCCAGGTTAAGAGCACCAAATCCCAGACCTCTCCTTACAATGTTTCTATCATCTGTTGGGTGGATCCAGGTTTGGAATGTCGGTTTCAGGCCAGGATGGAAGAAAGTAAGCCGGCAGCTGTGGAGTGATGGACCATTATCCCAGATCAAAGCAGGGCTCAGCAGAAACGGCACAAGAAAACACACTAATCCTGCTATATTAGGTAAATATGTGCTTGACATTAAACACAGGCTTATGGAATATTGAAATGCTCACATAATGATAGAAGTCTTTAAATCATGTGCGCATGAAACTTACCTAGTCCCGTAACAAGTGGCTTGTGGCTTTTACAACAGCAATATTATATGACTCAAGTGACAACTGCCATGGTAAACAATTCTTCAACTCAGTTATATGTATAGTCATATCCTACTGTGATGTTGTTAGTCAATAGTATGCTGTTGTTGAAGCCATCAGATCACATTTTTAAATGAAAACTCATTTAAATGTTTTTAAATGTTCCACCTTGTTCTTCCCTCAAATTAGACGAGTTCATACATATCTCACCCATCTCAGTGTGTGAACGCTCTTGCATGCGACGCCATGATGTTAGCGTTTAGCTTAGCTCTATTTATTCCGTGGGATCGAAACAGGCACTTTGCAGCATTTCAACCTGGGTGCAGTAATAGCATGACTAATATCACACAAAGGAGAGGAAAAGGGGAAGTTTTCAGGAGTGATGATATTACTGCATCGAGGTCGAAGTGCTGTGAAGTGCTCTTCCACCATACATTATAGTTATCTTTCGTGTCACCATACTTACTCGTGTAACTATGTAACCATCTTTAAATAGAGAAAATGTAGAAGTGTTTTGGTGGCTTCTAAATTAATCTCTGTTTGGAATTATTCCAAGCAAGTAATAACTTTGCAACCATTAAAAGACATTATGGGGTGGACACTGTTGCAATCTGCTGAAAATACCTAACTGGCAATGTTGGGTAGAAAATGTTAGTTACTGAGTATTAACTTTTTTTTTAGTTGCAATATCACTTTTACAGCCATGCTGTTGGCGGTAATATTATGTGTTCCGCATATCATTCTTGTTTTCTTATATTACTATAACCCCTTATGTGGGTTTTTCTATCTATATGAGAGACAGGCAGGATTTCAATGACCTTAGAGACTTTGATGGATGGAATCCTTTCCTGATGTGGCAGCACTAAGAAACAAGAGTTTCACTTCACGTGGAATTAGAGGACAGGGGCTTCAAGACCTTTACGTTAGGTACTCTGCAGAGAAGCTAGAGGAAATAACCTTGACATGATACCGTCAGCAGCTCAGCATATTCACACAATGCAACAGGCAGAGAGTTGCTAAAGCAATGACTGCAAGGCACTGGAACAGCTGAGGTTGAGTAGTATAAAATGATTTGATGTTCCTCCCTCATGCCTACGGTGCCCTGTTTTCATTCTGTCACTCATGCATGAATATACGAGGCAGGGGCTGAGAGTAGGGCAAGCTTGCATCTGTCATTTTACCAAGTGTCTCTTGCCCTAGTGCTCTATTAGTTTATCAGCGAGTGTCTTATAGAGTGTTAATCGTTACCAGCATATTGGAGTGATTTCTTTTAGACTCAGTGAGAGCGATCGATTCTGTATGTCATTCCTCCCTGCCCACTCCTCCATCTTGAAAGATGTGCGTGTATGTGTGTGTGTGTTATGTACAGTATATGTACAAATCCCCTAGGGGTACATGGCAATGGAACCAAAAAAATGTTGGGTGAAAATGTAAAATTCAGTCATCTGCATTCTCTCACAAAACATTTGCATTCTATTGAAAAAGTATTGGGATCCCTTGATAAATTTGCGTTCTTTCACAAAAAAAAAAAAGTATTCCCCCAAGAAACTCTAACCAAAACATTTGCGCTCTCTCACAAAATTATTAGGTTCCCCTGAGAAACTTTGTGTTTTCTTGCAAAAGTGCTGCTGCTTTCCTCTTTTGAGTTTACTTACAAAGGGACTAAAGTATAGTCTTTTCATTATAAAAGTATTGCAAAAAGGACATGGCAGATAGTGGGTCTCAGAATTAAATGCACAAATTTGTGTGTGAAATCTGCATGAAAAAAAAAAAAACATTACTCATCAATAACTTCATCAATACTAAAATGTATACTAAATTTACCAAAAAAATTTACAGACCGATTATCGGTCTGGCTGATAAGCGTTTTTATTGTTATCGGCCATTGGTAAAACCAGTTCAGAACCAATTTGAAAGCATTTTAAGTATTTGTCAAATAACTTTGTTATTATTAATTTTTAAATTCTATTTCGTTTTTTTTTACCAGACATACAGTAGATCTATTCGAAATATATATTATCAGTTATTTGTATTGCAATAACTAGTATCGTCATCAGCTCAGAAAAACACATCAGTTAAGCACATGCAAAAAAACATAGTTTCAAATGTGTTAAGAATAAATTTTATACATAAATCTTTATAAGGTAATTTTCACATATTCCATAAAATAAGTTGTTATACAGTAGCTTGAGCTGTAAGGTTTTTCCTGAATAAAAAGGTTATATGAGCATTTTGAGTGCTATGTAACATAATTTAGCTCATTAAGAGAAATGTATATAAATAATCACTATTAATTATGACTAACTGTAATCATTTATATAAACTGCCAGTAGTAACTGTAGCAGAATTACCATCAACTTATCTGTTCATTCTGTGAAGATATAGTGTAATTCAGAAGGGATATTTTTTTGGCCACAGAAAAATCTTCTTACAGTATCACTGCATTTGAGCATGTAGCAAGGGCCGAAATCGTAAAGGGACATTCATTTGCAAGGCAGAATCAGAAACTCATGCAATTTGTGCAAAAGTTTTATTAACTCACTCAAATACACTCACACAAGGGGAAAGTGCCAAGAAGGCTTAAGGTTAAACCATTAAGTAAGAGCTAGAATTGAAGTTTTAAAAAGGCAGTCAGTTGACCACCTGTAAAACCATCAGTACCGTTAGAACAGATTCCATAACTAATACCTAAACCTCTTTCTCTGACTCTGGTGATTGTTAATGAAGGGAGAGTTGGGAGAGAGATCTGTCGTGATCCATGGATCTTTACATGAAAAAGTTACATGAAAAGTCAAGGCTTGGGCCTGGTGTAAACTTGGCAGTCTCACAAGGCTGCTGACTGTGCTGCATCTAGGCCTGGCTGATGCGGCTGCATCGGGCCTGCTCAGGAGACCCGGGAGATGGTAGACTTCTGACCCAGACGAGTGAAAAAGAGCAAGCGGGTTCCTGCAGTGGGGGCTTTTGAAACATGTTAAGATCACACCTCTTGTCGGTCAAAAAGCCAATCGGGTTTTGCTAATTTGGAGGGACATTTTATGACTCTTTGTTCCTAAGCATGCTAATTTGCATACACACAGGATTGGTGGTCAGTATCTAAATTAGAAGAGATTCTAAAAACACTGAATGTTGCAAAGATATAAACATATAAAACACTCTCTCAAATAGATCGTCTGAAGATTAGCCCTTCGATACCAAACACGAAATGTGTTGATCTGATGAGGTGGCATAAGCTTATGATCTACCAAAAACATTCAGAAACAGTATACCATACACAAGATGATATACAAGCACAATAACAATATACACCATGACCTGGAGGATATGTGTTTACTCAAAGAAAGTTTTCCTGTGAATTAATTTAGGGAAAAGTCCATTGTCTTTTCAAAAGGCAGAACTAGAGTTACTTTGTTCACATTCCTTCAAGCAATAAACCAATCTTATCAGTCATGGAATCCGAGGCCTGGTTAGCCTTCCTTTGGTCGGGGGAGGGCTCTACAGAGCCTCCGAGGTGCAATTTGAGTTGCCCCTTGGGCTTGGAAAGCAGTATTAAAGATTATTTGTTAAACTGATTGGTTCAAATGCTACAGCTATTTCTCACTATCTGTCTTTTACCTTCTTATGTCCTCTCTCCTTCACGCTTGTGGCTCTTTGAGTTGTAAGTGTTGATCATGACATGACCTCTGGTCTCCGTGGAGACATGTCCTCCGAGACCTTTGTGTGTGCGTGTTGTGCAGAGGAACTCGGCTGATACTGTATTAGTCACTGAGGCAGTAGTCTTAATGTCTTCTGGGCCACTGCAAGCATGTCAAAACTGGCTTTATGGTCACATAGCTTCGTTTGTGTTAACGTATTATTCACTTAATTTTTAACTAACATCAAGTGGTCTTGTTTTACACATATTATATATGAAAAGTGTGGGATTTAAAGAGAGGGAAGGCAAAATGAAACGGTTCTCCCTATTTTCTATAGGGAAGGGAGGAGAAAATGAGCATGCAGTGAATGGTTCCAGTGTTTTTTTTGTTTTGTTTTTTAGTATTTCGGAAGGGAATACAGATATCAGCTGTGAAATATTTGGTACTGTAGCTATAGAAGCAAATTTTTTACCTGCCTCTACAAGTGCAAGAATAAATGACTCTAGAGTATGGAATGTTTTTCTATTCATAACTTGAATAAAGTTCCAATAGCTGGCACATTCTCACACTTGCTGACTTCGAGAGTAACCAGTGGTCTAATAGCAAATTACTGAATTGCTGATAGCTTGCTACCTTGGAGAACTTTTGGGCTCTTTACTTATAATTGAAGCTGGATATATGTGGATAATGAGGCCTGGGATGTGTCTGTGTAGCTATACATTTTTTTTTTTTCGTATTTATATTCACTAGTTAAAAAAATGGGTGATGGCAGACAGCACTGACATTTCTAACCGTACTGTCATGGTTGCATTACTGACTAGAATATAAAAACAAAACAACAAATATTCAAAACAATACATTGTGTTAAATGTGAAAAAATGCAATTATTATTGTTATAATTAATTAGACTATTGTGAGATCTTTAGGCCTACAAAATTTCTTTAAAGGACCTGTTAGTCAAATAGTTTAAAACAATCGTATGTATGTTTTTTTTTTACCACTTTCAAGTGAAGTATTTAGATATTTTCCACATATTTCTGAAATTTTGAAAGCATATAGACCAATGCTATGAAGTTGTTTAAGCTTCTCTCTTTTTTGACAAAAACAAAGTAGCGAAATTCTGGGGGTTCCATAACTCTCTCTGTAGGTTTGAAGCACATCTCTGGTGTAATTAAAAGCCTTAAGCATCTATCATTCTGTCAAGAACTTTTGCCATACAGCAGACTACAAAATTAATGAGCATGGTTCCATCATTAAAACATCACAAACAACTCTAAAGAACTGAAGGCGATTAAATTCACATTGCAAAGTGTAAAGTTTCCCTCAAGTGGATATTTACTCATCTGCTGATATAAATGCAGTCAGCATGGCATAATTTATCTTATTTTAATCATCTGGACCGGAATTGTGTTGTGTGACTCTGTATGGACTATACACTAGAGAACAGGTCACCATTCTCTTATTAAAGGAGGTCTGTGCCCTATCTGTCCATCTGTAGTTCACTTTTTTAATTTTCTGATCAAGCACGCTCAATCCCTCATTTATTTTCTCCTCTACTCTCTGACTTACAAACACACTTGCATTTTAAAATACCAAATAATAGAGGGAATTCTTCTAGTATAGCTGGTCAGGAGGCGTCAGTATTGATCTGAGGGCTCATGAATATGAAAAGGCCAGGCAGGGTGATCAGATAAGTGGGCTGGCTGCCCTTGCTGTCTCTGGTTATTTTTCTACTGCTTTTCATTTTGAGCAGTTACTGAGCAATAAAAATACAATCTCAGGGTGATGATAAATCAGATGCTGTCGTGATAAGCAATCTTGGCACTCATCTTGAGGAATAAATTGAACATTAGTACATTTATTTGAGTAAATGTTGTTTTTGATTTATTTTGATTTATTTGAGTAAATGTTGAGTAACTGGTATTATTTTTTAAATCTTTTTCTTTATATTTTAGTTAAAAAGTGGCTTTTGAACAGTATTAGTTTGGTGTCAGAGAGTGCACATTACGTAACCTTTGTAGTGCACTGTAGTAATCTGAGAACATGACACACATAACCTGTGACAACACTGTCTGAAACAATCAAGATGTAAATAAATTGGGAAGGTCTTTTTTTTTTTTTACTTTTCATGTTTGCATTGGCATTTGTAAAGGCTCATGTGTAACTGCGTCAGTGGATGTGTTTTCCTCATTTGTGCAGTTGGTGTACATGTGTTTTGTATAATGCACACATGCCCCTCCATGTGCTGTGTCTGTTCCTGCAGAATCAAAGCAGCTTGCTGAGATTAGATTTTGGAGGCAGCTGTACAAAGTTCGTTTAAAATCAGAGGATGAACGCATAATTTACTTTGTTTACATGCAGATGAATATTTTGAATTTAATCATATTCCAGCTATGCTCATTTAATCGGGGCATATAATTTCAAGTTTTCTTTTGTCTTTGGAATATTACAAGCTGTTCGTGCTTATAGATGTGTAATTTTGCAAAAACTAAAGTCTCAAACTTGAGATATTCTTTATAAAAGTTAAGACTCATCCAGGCCTTCCTAAAACGCCTCATTTAAACACGCCTCCACATATCAATGTCACTGTGTTGGACGATTTGCATAAAAATAATAGAAATAGAAAACTGAATAATTTTAATAATTCTGGCCACCACTTTGTTGGTATAAAATAACACCTTATAAGGGAAAATGTGTGCTTTTTATTTATTTATTTATTTGACTTACACTTTGCTTTTATTGGTATTTTATATTTAATTATTCATTGTAATTTACTCTTTAAAACGTTACACTACTTTGTTGACACAAAGGGAATTCTAAGTGACGTTACAGGTCATTTTTGCCAATCCTCATGTTGTTCAGGACATAAAATAAGAATTAATAAACCGAAGAAATTACCATCCAGAATGACTAAAGTGCAGCATAATAAATAGTTCCAGCAGGTTACTCTCTGGTGTTTGCTACGTAGTTTGTGTAACTTTCTAAGGTAAAATGACATCATCCAGTGAGGTGACTCATGCTGACCTCTGAGACACATTGTCATTGGATGCTTCCAGGCCCAACAGCGGTCACAAAATTCAGAGCAGACATATGGCCACGCTGTGCCCTACCAAATGCTCAGAGAGAGGTTTAGGCCCTGCTCCAGGACCCCAAGCCAGCTACTCTGGGCATCTGACCCCTATCGCAGCTCAACGGATTATGCTGATTGGTCAGGAGAACAGAAGGGTCACCGGAATGGCCACAGGACCCAGAGCTCTGGCCTGTTAACTGTGATTCACTCATTACAGAAGCGATGTTTAGACTCACAGAAGGAGGGAGGGAGGGATAACCTAGAGCAAACCACAAAGAAAGGAAGAGAGAGACAGAGCGAAGGGACAGAAGAACAGACAGATGGGTCACCGGAAGGGCTACCAAATGCACAGCTTTGACCTGTTTACAGTCATTTACTTATTACACAAACACTGTTTGGACAGTATTTTGCTTTACAGGAAGCTGAACTGTTTTTTTTTTTACTGTTTGCATAAAACAATTATTGATTTTAATAATGACATGTCTTCTTGAGCACCAGATGAGTATAATTGAATGATTTCTGAAAGATCAATAAATACTGGAATGGTCACTGAAAATTACCCTTTGCCATCATCACAATAAATGACATTTTAAAATTATGTTAGAATAGTAAATAGAGTTATTTGAATTTAAACCTTTTCATAATATTACTACTGTTTTACTTGGTAAGTGTAATACTTATTTTTATTCAGCTTATTTGATTATGTTTATGACAAACCTTCAGCTTTTAAAACACATTTTCTGCTGCAACCTTTTCAGAGTTGAAAGCATGATTTATAATGTATGATGGTTAAACTATATAATATGAGAATCAGACAGTCTTGGCAGTGCTTATGTTGTCTTGTTTTTTAAGGCCTGTTTTTTGGCTGTTATTAAATGTACATGTTGTATTTTTATTTGCAAATATTCTGTTCTCACTGCAAACAAAGCTGCAGGAAACTATGTGCTTTATAAAGCCTGAACACATCATTAACTTTTTAGATTGATATTCTCCTAAAAAAGAAATGCGTAGAAATAATTCAGATTTTTCAACAGCACAGGGCCAAAACGCAATGCAATACTTGTTTCAATGGCCGTAAGCATTCTTAACTATTGGCTTGATTGTTCCAAATAAATGTTATAATCTTTTTCTTTTTTTGGTTACAGAGAGCTGAAGATGTGTCTGACAGTTTGTATCCCATCACTTGTTTTTATTTCATATTATTGCCGTGAACTTTGCAACGTTGATTTTGAATGAGGAAAATTGAGTAATATGATTGTAACAGAAATTTGTGCCTCATTTCTCACTCTCAGTCAGACATGCTCATAATAATTTACAGCGTGTGCTGAGGTTGCTTGTAAAATGCATAATAGGTAATACAAAAGAAACCTTGTGAATATCTCTGAAGCTCACACACACCAACACATTCTCACAGTCCAACTCATCACATTTGTGTCGCTTTTTTGAGGCTCAAGGTACACCTTTTCAGTCACTTTTCTATGTGAAGGGTCCTCCTTTGCTTTAAATAGGAAATCGTTTTTGTTAATATGCCAGCGCAATATTTTTATTTTTATTTTATTGTCATTATTAAAAGATATATTGGGTAAAAACATTGGCATTACTGCATATACGTATGTAGTAGGGGTGTGATTTGTCAATGGAAACAGTCAAAACAGTTTTATTTAAAATTATGTTATTTACACATTTATGAGAACGTAACCCAAAGCCTGCTCCTAAACCTACCATCTGTCAATAAAACACAAGATATAGCAGGCAGAAACAACCACCATCATCGTTTAATTGAAAAAGATTAATATTCCAAGTTTTTTGATTCAAAACAATTGATTTGTGAGAGGAATAGACGCGGTCGCTGTCTCCTTCTTCCGTGAACTTCCTGTATGCTGCTGCAGTCTGTGAGCGATTTCTTAAAAATGCAGCATCAAGAATCCTTACGTCAGTGTTGGTTGTGAAATGTCATTGGCTCGTGATCAATTGCATCATGCTGTGAAATACTATTGGCTCTTGTGTATCTCGTGATGGATTTCGTCATGCTACCAGACAGGAGTATGTTTTCTGATTGAGATGACAGCGCGTCAATGGAGCGGGATAATTTTTAGTGATTTAAACCTTGTGTTCTTCGCATAAAGACTTTGTATGATTAGTTTGTGCAATAAATACAAGTACAGTTACTGCATTTGCCTATGTGTGTTTATATTGTTCAGAGGTGGGTAGGTTTAGGGTAGGGGTGGGGTTTGGTGCTCCAATAAAACAAAAAATATATATAATACATTTATATATGCATGCAAACCATTACATTAAGCCAAACAACTGAAAACAATGGAGAACCCCTCATGTCGAAAAGTGACTGAAAAGTGGGTACCTTGAGCCTCAAAAAGTGACGCAAAAAATGTGATGAGTTGGAGTGAGACTGTGTTGCACACACACATAAACACACAATCTATGAGTTCATTTGCAGCCAGTTTCGCTATTAGGAAATTGTGCTGTAAAATTTGTGTTAAACAGGAATTCCATGCTATTTGGTTCATTGTTTTTTTTTACAGACGTGTGAGAGGTTCATGATGTTGTCCTGCAGCTCTTCTCAGCTGCTGAACCGCCATTACTTCACATATTTAAGCTCACAAATGCTCTTTTAAATTTTCACAGAGGAATGTGTACGGTAGATATCCTGTGCAAATCTGGACATTTTTTATGTTTACCTTTTCTTACATCTGAAATGTTTGGATTTTGCTAATTATGTGATGTATCAGTTGTGCTCCATTAACCGACATTCATTGTGGGTCAATGGATGAGCATATATAGCCATATCTAATGAGGAAGGGATGGGGAGCAGGCCTGGTGCATTCTGGGAACAGGTTGAGAGTGGACAAGGGACACGGTGCCCCAGATCCATCAGAGCTCTTGTGGAGAGCAGGGTTAAGGGCCAAAGAACATGCTGCACCGCTGTCTTTATTAACAGACTTACAATCTAAAGGTCACTGCTTTTAATTAAAATGGAGGGGGAAAACAATAACAAATATTTCGTTCACAGTATAGTATGCTAATGCACAATAGTTTTACACAATAGCACAATAATGTTATTCACCTTATGATTAATAAACTACAGTAAGATATTTTATTTTTAGACATGTAGTCTCTGAAAACCCCTTCACTTTCCTACAATTGATTGCAACACCCATCACAAATTAAAATGTGCAATGTTGGAAAATAATTTTCTGCCTCAGAGTGAAAAAAAGTCATTTTTTAAACAGTTTTTTTTTTAAGTATAGCATTATAATGTATCTCACCTGTACTTTTTGTAATAGTTTACTTATTACACCTTTTCCTCATAAATGTGAATATGGAGAGTTGGGACTATTTTATATCTCACTATTGTGATTTATAGTATTACCAATATTTTTACTTAGTAGAAATTAGAGTTAATTTAAAATTGTAATCTTACAATTACCCATTTTATTTTTCTCTGAGGCAAAAATAGTATTTCATAGATTTGTACCCAGTATATTAGAATATATTTGTAATTATTTCTGTGAGTGGCTAAAATATCCAAATGTTCCTAATTAAAAAATACCCTGCAACAAACATCAGCCCTCATTACCCATACTGTCTATCACAGGCTCAAAGCCTAAGGCTCTCTCTCTCTCTTTCTTTATTTATTTCCTTCTCTCTCATTCTCTTTGTCTGTCTCTCTCCACGCTCACACACACCCATGTGCATTGACAAAAGTCATAACATGCTCTTACTTTCTCTCTTTTACATACATAAACACGCACACTCGTGGGAAATATTGCAGTGGAATTGCCCCAGGAAGTGTTTGGAAGTCAACAGTAGTGCATAAATAATGAATTTCTCTTTTGCACACACCCTGTTGTGACAGTTTGTCTTGTACGTTGCTCTCTGATTTAGAGGGGTGAACAGGGACTGTAGCTAAATGTCAGATGAGAGAATAAGACCATTGGGGATGTGACTGCAGATGAAAGAGTGTGTTTGAGAGCTAAATGCAGTTATCACCCAGGATAGTGGAGGGTGTCTGCTAGCACAGCTGTTTCATGAAGGGATAATTCACTGATAATGTGATTGGCTTTTGGCCACGCTGTCAACATGCCAGCTAGGTGGTTCAAATACAGACTTGTAGGGTGTAGGGGTGTGTGTGTGTGTGCATCAAGTATTCTGCAGCCTTTCTCTGCATGCTCTGTAATTGCTGTCTCATGCTCACTGTGCTTTCCAGCATTTGATTTATACAGCATCAGACACACACGCAGTACCAGGTGTTCCATCATCAGTTTGTCTTTAACTAAAGTTGGCTAACTTTTTATTACCTGTTATTTTAATTTTTATTTTGAGTCATAAAAATTTTCTTTGCTATGATTGTAAATCCAAGTGGAGATGCAGTAAGTAACTGGAGAGTGTGTATGATGAGGATTCTGATTGCTTGTGTTCAAAAGTTTATTAAGAAGGGAAACATATGGCGCTTTTCCACTGCGTGGTACGACTCGGCTCGGCACGGCTCGTTACGGGACGGTACGGCTCAGTTCGGCTCGGTTTGCGCTTCCACTGCAGTTTAGTACCGCTTTAGAGTGGGCGGGATTATTCAC
>JAUCMT010000024.1:21986715-22009335 GCA_032357475.1 Enteromius thamalakanensis | reverse complement strand
GCAGATTGTGAAATACTCAGACCGGCCCGTCTGGCACCAACAACCATGCCATGCTCAAAATTGCTTAAATCACCTTTCCTTCTCATTCTGACATTCAGTTTGGAGTTCAGGAGATTGTTTTGACCATATATATGGTTGCCATATATATATATACATATATAAATTTATGCAGCCTGCATGCTGTTTTTCATAAATTGGTCTAAATGGATGAATTGAATGTGAAGATTGATATGTTCTAAGATTTAGATTGAAATGAATAGGCTTTCAGATTCCTTAGTGTCAAAACTGTTCAAATATATGTGACCATTCTGCATACATGTACACAGGGAGATAATTTTGTATAAATGTACACAGGGAGGTAATTTTTATACACCACCTAAATAACCTTTAACACAGACAGCAGACTGTCATGAGCGTTCATGAGAATAATACGCTCACTATTTTAAAACAGAGCTAAATGTGTTCTTATATCCTCCCCCTAGAGTGGTTTTCAACTTGTCAATCATTCTGAACTTTCTGTTCTGTGCCTGAGGAAGAGGAGAATAAGGAGGAAGAAGTGATTAGGAGGCTTGTCTGAAATGGCAGCAGGTAGTTGGGGAGGTGAGACAAAATTACCTCCCTGTGCCACCCACAGAGACCGAACATGACAACTGCTGTCATATCTGCAGGAGCTTTTCTCTAAGCTCTTCCAGGAGGACACCACCATAAAATGTCACGTTCCTTCTCCTGTCCATGCTCAAACACCTCAATATTCTGTCCTGAGGGGAAAAGCCCAGACGTAGGAATACGAGGATGGAAAAATGGAACCCAAACAAACTAAAGTTCAACCCATTTATGATAGAAAAACAGAATTCTAGATGAATAAATAAAAACTCTCACCAAAGCAATTCACTTTCAAAAAACTGTGGAAATACTCGCATCTCAAGGACACCATATGAATCATAATGAGTCAAAACTCTATCTACTATTCATTCCACTGTAAAGCATAATAAAGCAGTTGATCTGTGTAGGCGTTTAGCAGGACTTGCGCAGTCATTATGGATTAATTATTGGCACATTGTCTTCTCTGTGTTTTGTGGCACTAGCATAGCTGTGACTAAAAAGAAGGATTGACTTCTGAACCACAAATGTTTGGCCAGGACTGTGGGAAAGATGAAAAGATGAAAGTCTTTTTGAAAGAGTCCTTGGGACTTTACCCAAGTGAGTTTCTGTAAGGTTGAGGTCAGTTTTATTATTCTTATGTATTTAGACTTTTTCCTCAAAGACTTAAGTTGTGACTGAAGTTAATATAGCCTGCAGTATGTGACTCTAGCATGCAGTGTAAATATATGTTTTCTTTCAGACAAATACAGAGTTATATCAAAAATTGCCTGGCTCTTCCGAGCTTTTTAACCATAGAGTAGAACCATAGGCATAGAGTAGAGGGTGATTAAATCATGGGGTAATTTTCATTTAGGTTGAACTATCACTTTAATATAACAAATTATTAATTACATAATAATCATTTAATATTTAATCATATGTGTGAGATATAGTATTTATATAACTAGTAAAATGGCTTGTACTCTATGTAACTGTAAATTCCACATTACATGCTACAGACATCACGGCGAATTAAAGTGTTAAGATGTGGTGTTACAAAAGTACTAAATTTAGCCGTAATTTCCTTGGTTTCTGTATTCAGTGCAAATGAAATCGGTGTGTAAAGTGGAGGTGTAAAGAGAACACAGAAATGTGCTACTGCATGTGCGAAGGATCAGTGCAATTCCACGTTTTAAACGGGAGACCTGACTCTCTCTGCAGTCTCAGGAAACACCTTCAGTTTAGCTCTTATGCTGCAAGACATGCTGAAGTATGTGGCATCTCTGCTGGGGATTTTTGTTGATACTCTGTGTGAGCAGAGGCGGCTCTTTCTCATGTTGAAATGAATCACTGCTGGACTTGACATGATGTCTGAGCCACACAGCATGATTAATCAGAGCTGAACTTTACTTCACCTGTGGATGCGAGTTAAAATCTATACTTTTCTAATTGTCACAAAGCTGAAGGATATGTGCTCATTTTACAACTGGCAGACATAGAACCTGAAACAATTTCCCAAACAACAGGCTACTGTACTATTGATTTGCTACTGAATCCAATACTGGATTGTTTTTTTCCCCTTGGTATCTTCATCTCTCACAGGTCTCTGGCAGTGTATAATGAGCCTGACGCAAGGGCACTGAGGTCAGGGCTGCACAGTTCAGATTGTCTGCCAGTGTAATGTACCATTAGGACCAGACATCCTGGAGCAGAAGTCACGTCACAGTGAGCTCAGAACACAGCGTTGTGCGGTACTGTGTGTAATTAAAGAAAATGTTTTTTTATAAATGTGTATATCAGACTTTCAGAAATGTGCTCTGGTCAGGCTCAGACAATAAGAACGAATTGCTATAACAGTGCTGTTTATGTTGATTCACATGTTGTCCGCTTTAAAGTTGATGTACAACATGGATCACCAAAAAAATATTGCTAATGATGTTGTGGTTTTGTCTACTAAAATGATGTAATTTCCTGTAGGGTGATTAAGGTGTTGGATTTAGAAGAAGAAAAATGAGATACAAAAAGGACACTGGAAAAGTCTGTAATTTTTGCTATACTTAATATCTGAATTGTTTCGTTTGAAACATTACAATTAAACAAAAGATATGAAAAAGACCCACAATGATTTGTATATGCATGATAGATTTCATCACTCTTCCAATAAAATGTGAAATATTCTTAACCCTGTGCATCTGTATTCTAAAAATATTAGTGTACAGATGTGTTTGTTAGGGCCATATTGGTTGCAGGTAACAAAGCACAGGTTTTACTTGAGTAATGTTGTTAATGTGCCACACATGCTTTTGTGTAATGAGAAAAAGCAATGAACAAGAAGAGTGAGAGAGAGAGAGTGGAGAGAAGTGGCCTAAGGATGTCATAGACCTCTGTGCCCTTTAACAGAAGGCAGTTATATTCGCTGTAGGCTTCACACATGGCTCTGTTCTCACTTCTATCACACCCTAAACTGCTCTATAGGATTTGCTTTGCCGTTATAAGATATGTTATCAAAGATGAAGAAAATATGAATAATTGTGCCCATTTTGCAAAATGTGTTGTCACAATGTGTCTGCAAAGTGTTGTACGGGGTCCTTTAAGTGCATTTTGTGGATAATATTATGACAGTAACACTTCACAATAAGGTTTCATTTGTTAATACATTAGTTAATGTATTAATTAACATGAACAAACAATGAACACTACATTTATTACACTCTTTATTAAACTTTGTCAATGTTAGTTAACAAAAATATAGTCGTTCATTCATGTTAGTTCACAGTGATTTCACTTGTGATTTTATTAATAGGCCTACGTTAGTAAAAGCTGAAATTAATATTAAATGATATTAATAAATAAGTATTCCTTCTTGG
This sequence comes from Enteromius thamalakanensis, assembly GCA_032357475.1. Classification (NCBI taxonomy): domain Eukaryota; kingdom Metazoa; phylum Chordata; class Actinopteri; order Cypriniformes; family Cyprinidae; genus Enteromius; species Enteromius thamalakanensis. The sequence continues at coordinate 22,005,886 of JAUCMT010000024.1, read as the reverse complement.
TTCATGTTAAATAAGGTAGTTAACTAATGTTGGACCAGATAAATGTTAACTAACCTCATTGTAAAGTGTTACCATTATTACTAATTTATACAGGATCCCTAAGGTAGAGCAGCTTTTCTTATTTAGAAAATGTTTTTACTATTTTTTCTTACTTGTTGCAGCTATGACTAAGAATAAACCAAACAGTTGCACTGACAGATTCACAGATTAAAATACATGTTTTCACTTAGCTTGCAGTAGTTCTACATTTTAATTAGCACTTAACTAAATAAAAATAAAAGGTAGGATAAGACATAAATCCTGACTTTATTGTGTGTTACCATAAATATATTTAGCAGCTAATTATTTATAACCACAACAGCAAATATGTTTCAGTATTTTAGTTTTTATATTGATCAGGTGCAGCTCAGTAGTTTCTTGTACACTTTCTTTCCTGTTTATCAGGTTCAATGGGAGGAAAATGGTATGACGTTTATAGACCTGTATATTTAGATTTTTTGTACAGGAATGCTAGCTTAGTCCCAAAAACATTTAATGTGGCTCTCTGCTGCAGTTCTATATTTTATTGTCCAAGCAGCATGTCCATATTAAGCATGAACGATATTCCATGCCGCTGCAGCCCATAGCTTTTAATGCTCTACATTATTTCTGCATCTGCTGCATGCAGTAAAATATGCCTTTAAATCCTTCACTGACACCTGCGTTCCCATCCTTCGCTCGCACATTACCATGGCAACCAGAGCAGCTTTCCACCCAGTCACACAGAGAAAGCTGGAATCTGTGCCTCTGTTTGTAAAGTTCACGCTCTGAACCCAGTCTCTATTTAATTGGGTTTTAGACAGAAAACACATTTCAAGTGCACTGTTCTCCTAATATGGTTAGGATCACAAATAGGGAATTCATAACCATTATGGTGCATGTTTGCAGGTAATGTTTTGACCGGTGAAGATGGCGGTAAAAAAAAGTTGACTTTTTTACAAACACTTTTCTTTTGCCTTTAATCTTTAGTCTAACAATAACACTTTGAAAGAGTTACTTTTAGAATTGTCATAGATCTCATACATTATTGTACTGCATTTTTGTATAAATAAATAAATTCTTTATTTCATTTTAATTTCCCTGCCACTACTATTTTTAATGTTTAATTGTTTATTGGGCTGTCACGTGGTCGCTTGGAATGATTTTCATTAAGGGGGTTTTCCCAGCGAATATTGATTAATAGCCTCGCTGTTTAACGTTAATGAATCTGATTGGCTGATTCACATGGCTACTACACAGCAGCAGAACGGTAGTCAGTCATGTATTTGGGATTGACAACCATATTTTCTTTACAGGTTTGAGTCTTGAAATGCCTCGTTCCCACAGCTTACAGTTGTGTTTAGATTTTTGCCCGTGTGCACATGCAACGGGAGTCAAACCCATATTCCTTACCAGTAACCATAGCGTCAGTGATCGAAGCAATATCAAAGATGGCGAAGTCCATAAACTGAAAGTCTTATGACTTTCTGACATGACAAAAGAACAATTTAGCAGCGAGTTCTTTCTTCAAACCTTCATTAACCGACAGCAGCTTTTAAACATGTGTGGAGATTTAAATCACAAAACTGACGGGAATGGCTCCGGTGGAAAACTGACGAAATAAAACTTTAAGATGACAAAGCTTATTTCTCCTTTACTGTAAGTTACCGAAAACGCATATGAAAACTCGTAGCGCACGTTTGTGAAGCAGAGCTGCTCTATGACGCGACAGACAACTAATTGCCCAGTCCCATTCCATTCACACAACACCTGTGTTCCGAGAATACGGGTGTAAGTCCTGAAAATATACTGGTATAAGTTCAGCTACAGAATGCGTTGTCACACCCCTAAATAACCAAACAGTGTGTGAACATAACCGTATTAAGGACTCAAATACAGGACTTACAGCTTCGACTTTTCATCTTTAGTCTTTTATTACCTTTATCTTTCCTCTCACTAGCCCATTTGGATGCATACTGTACAACACAGTGAAGAATATGGTTGCCCATACTGTAAGTGAACAGGTTTATAGATATTACTGTATGACATAAACCCAATCCTGAAGGCCACTGACCCTTACTTCCCTGATGTCTCCATGGACTTCCTCTGTTTGTGTTAGACTCTTCTGGACAGGCACAGCGAGATTTATGCTATTTAGTCAGCTATAAATACAGCAAGACCGATTGATTGAATATGTAAGCCTGTGTCTTCACACTTATTTGCATTTGGTGTTGTGCTAAAGAGGTAACACGTCTGCTTGGAAGACAGAGGAAACATTTCTCTCATTGACATGTTGACAAACCGTCTTATATGTGCATGTACAGCTGTTCACTTTTCCCCAAAGAATCTAAAGTAGGAAATCACACATAAATGCCATGTTTCCAGACAGCCTTCTGGTCTTCACACATCCGTAGCCATTTTTTCAGTATTTTAGCTTTTTTTCTTTTTAGTCTCCCATACTGTGGAAGCGCTTCGTTCTCTGCTGCAAGCTTTCTGCCAGAAGGAACTGTTAGTTCCAGCTCCAGATCACTGTGCTCCTCTGAACAACCTTTCCTTTTGGACCGTTTGAAGGCCGTTCACGTCAAGCAGACATATGGTGTCCAGGAGCAGATACAATGGGGTTGTGAAAATCCTTCGTTAAAATGTATATCATTCTGTTTTATCTGTGTTTATGACGGTTTGAGCAGGTGTTTGGATTATAACAAGACATTTGATATAAAGACAGGGTTGGTATGCGTGTGTCAAGCTGTACAGGAAATGATGGTTCCACTTCTGTGCTGTTGCTTATGGTTTCTTCCCATCCTGCAGGATCATTAAATACAGTGATTTATAGCCACCCTAATGATATAGATTGAAACCGACATTACATTTAGTCCTATAAAAGTAGAAAGAAGAGGGAAATGAGGGTATAACAGACAACACTGTCGATTTTGCTCATAAGGAATCAGGTGTGCTTCCTGTGTAAATCACATTTCCTCCAGTGTTGTGTGAATTTGCGGAGCCCTGAAGTAATTCATCTAAATTTAGGCAGATGACAGCGACGGCACTGGGATATGAGCTACACTGTTTGTTCTCCCTCCTCCCCCCTCCCTCATATATGCAGAAATACCTTCTCTTTGTGGGCTGTTAGCTGAATTTGCTACATAAAATAAGAGGTAAGCCCCTTGCACCTTTCATAATGAAATATATTACCACTTTCAGACAGATTGCTTGTATGGTCACAGCTTGCCTTGTGGGTAGTGTTATTGGCGGAGGTATAATTGATCTTAACTTATGATATGGGCCATTCTGTGGCTGGGTAGCCGGAAAGAGCTGATTGGACATTGCTGTTAGGTGTTGTATGAGATGTGGACGAGTAAGATCACACTAAGCACACTGCATAAGCGTTCCAGATACAAATGGAAACGTAACGACAACAATATATCAGAGCTGGAAAAGCTCTGGAAAATCTCCCTAAGGATAGCTGGAGCAATAAAGCTTTTATTTGTTGTCCTGGGACCTGTTTTCCCATTTCTTTTGCACCAAAAAAGGTGGTCAAGAAGCCCCCCTTCAAAGAGGGACGGTTTTTGCTGTGATGTAAGTGTATAATGGTATTTAAGATTACTTGATACAATTTAGTTTATCTCTAATCCATAAAGGTCTTTTACACAATACATAAGATGCAGCATACTTTTATTACAGTATGCAGGTTTTCAAGCACACAAAAAGCGGTATGAAACTCACCAGTGTAAGCTTTCTAATTCAAGCTAGTGCGAACAAATACAGTACATGCTGTTTTACTGAATTAGACTGTAAACTGATTTCCATACATGTTATGTCTAAATAATGTATCAGTTTTCCATAGTTTTCATATTTTCTATGCTCAAAATTTCATGTGTGATACATGTGACTGGTGTCAGGCACGTATATTAAGTAAAGTACAACAATTTTTAGATTGATATTTAAATAATCTAATCTGCACTCTTTAGAGGTGTCATATGGTATGGATAATATATTTTCATCCAATTCTTTTTATGTTATGACATATAGAAACAAAATAGCTTTTTTGATACTTAGACATTATAAATTGGTTTTCACTACTGTTCCTCACATCAGTCTAGATGAAGAATAAATGGGCATCAGCATGTAATTGTAGGTGTTGATATGATAATGTACTTGTGATGTCATAACCGTGCTGGTTTATAAATCAGCCATATTTGCAGCCTAGTTTTCCATAAATGGTCTGGGTGGACTAGGGAGAGAGGTTATAAAAACCTCTCTCTCTCTTTGACTTTTTTTTGTGTGTTCCGCAGCAAATATCCCTGAACCATGTAAAAATAATGCCTGTTCTTATTCCTGTGAATTCACATGAAAAAAGACAGCCATTGTGTGCCTGCTGACAGATCAGCCTTATAAATGCTCTTCCCTCTATACGGCTGTGTAAATAGATCCTAACCAATAGCCAAAGTCAATTTCTCAAGGTTGGTCACGCATTTGGATCAGATCTCCTTCCACATAATTCCCTCTCTCCGGAGTGAGCATTTTCACCATGCCCAGCCCTTAGTTTATTAACCTTCAGATTTGCTGCATAAGCCGTTTCCTGGGCAACCACTCCTCTACCCATTTTCCAGTGCCCATAACGCTTGCTCATTCTTAATATGCCTTAAGCATTGTTCTATCAACCTAGAGCTGTTAGCAGACAATTTGATGCAGTATAATAAAAGTATACTTTTTGTTTTTTTGTTTTTGCTGTTCAGTGCTAATTGGCTTTAACGATTGGCTCCAAAAATCATTGCTCCATAAAGCGTTATGCTTCATTATGACATTATGACTAAGAATTGCTTCATTAAGCTTTTATGATATTATGTTTGTTAAACCGTATTCTCTACATGATCATACTCCCATGATCGTCTTATTTCTCATTGTTATGGGCTCCTGTAAAGTTCTGTCACACCAGTAAAAAAAAGTCTCTATGCCGTTTATTGGATTTTGTGGGACCTCTAGAGATTTAGCCAGCTGTGATAGATGCTGAAGTTAAAAGATGTAACTTCATTCTAAAAAATCAATTTCTATAACTCATATGGTTATATTGGATCTCTACTGTCAGTCGCACTAACCGTGAAATGGGAGAAATGTGTTTTGATTCAAGTCTGATATTAGGTTTTTGAAAGATTTTAAAACTACTATCCAATCATTGAACAATGCATGGGATTCTATAATCATTATTTTTTTAGTTTTGTGGTTTGGATTTTCAGTGACTGTATGTTTTATGTTACTTGCTGTTTAGATGTCTGAATACTCTTTAGTATGTATTAGCATTGGAAGACTGTTTAGTAATGGGACGATTGCAACAGCTTGTTCTGCTTTATTCATTTTTGCCCTTATAAACTTTGAAACCACATATACATTTAACCTTGCTATAAAAGTTATTTGCTGTAACTATATTGGCTATATTTAAATGGTGTTATTTCCATTAACATATTAAGACCTCTCAGCAGACCTTTTTGCCCGTCATATTCAGCCTGGTAGCGAGGACTCTTGATTTCACACCTTGTGGAGCGGATCATGTCCTGCACATTTTTATGCTGAGATATTTAAAAATAAGTGTTAGAATTAGTGTGTGTCTTCACCTTTGCATTTGTGCATTTGTACGGTTGAGAAACCATATGAATCTTCTCAAACACTGCGGTGTGAGGGTAAATTTTCCCTTAGAAGGCAATGTTTTAAAGGAGTGGAGGGTACAGAGAGAGCATAGGTAATAAATCCTACTCTCGTAATAACATTTATTTTCCAACTTAAGACCTGTGTTTTCACTCTTACTTCTCCAGAGAAAAGTCTGTTTGAAAAGGACATTTATGAAAAATCTCAGTTTGTTTTGATTTTTGAAGTTTTCTAACTGCACTCTAAAACGGAACCACAATGAATTGAATGGAACCATTTTTTTAAACGTGAAAAATCATGCCAAAAAGCATTTAGTCAACATGTTGTATTTTAAGGGAGTTACATATATGTCCACTGTAGTAGGCAGCACGTCAAAGGCATACAAATTAAATAAATAGAAATAAATGTGTTGGGGGTGAGGGTGGTGGGATATTCACATTTGAGCACCAATACAAGCACACCCACCCTCCCACCACACACTCAAACACAATCATGCACACATATATCTGCACTCATACAGTAAACATGTATACATGCCTACAGTTTTAGACATTTTAGGTGCATGATGTCTACTGTAGTGGACATATCTTTCCTGTCACAGAAAAAAACAATTACAGGAAAAATAGTGCTAAAATCTGAATGAATCTTTTCCTGACATCCTATTAAACTAAAATATTTTTTGCACCTGTCTGGTTTTCTGAGAATAAAAATATTTAATACTTATTCACAAGCATCCTGACACCATCTTGAATATATTATGCAATATTTCTAAACAAAAAAAATTATAAAAATACAACAATTGAATAGAACTTCAGACAACACTTTGGGGGTTCACCAGTTCGTGGATGGGATGCTACATACTAAATGGCTAAAAATGGCTTCCAAATAGCTGTCCACTGTCCACTAAATAGCTTCAAAATAGCTGTCAACTGTAGCGACCTCTATGCGTCACAGGGTTGAAAATCATCTTCTCTTCCGAGTCAGTCTTTGACACAAGGTACACGTGTGTGCATCTCTCTGCACAGCACATTAAGGTTCTAGATCAGAACGGCAGCATATGTTATGAATGAAGAGACAACAAACTGACCTCTTCATGCAAATTGAAGATTTTTCACGTGGCTACTTGCAAAACATTTACTGTACATGCATGACTGTGAACTGACACATTTGAATTGCATAACCATCTCCATTTGTATAGCTTTTCTGACATATTAAACTTAGCTTGTCAGCTCTCTTGGTACATTTTTGCAGTTGTGATGCAGAATGGCGAAAGAAAAAAATATCCAAGAGCCCATGAATTTTCAAAAGTAGGCTAAAATGGCGTGTTTTCTTTTACATTAACGTTACATTATTTTTAGCACCATTTCTAATTATTTTTTTTAAATGCCATGATACATGCAACATCCAGTATAATAAAACATTGCCAGATTCCGTTTCAGATAAAATTGAATGCACCTTTACTGCCACTGACTGTCAGATTAAGTACAGTCACATACAAGAGGCAATGCAATATTATTATTATTTTTTTAAAATATTGTCATCTCAGGAACGTTGTTTTGCAACAAGTCTTGGTTGTTTAATTTGTGCTTTAAAAGATGCTGTGTTTTCAGTATTACTTGCATACTTGGGTAATTGTGTACACTCTAAATCCCTTGAGTGGAATGTTTTATATGTTGGCCTAAATTGAGTTTCACATGCTATTGGGAAAAAATCGCATAGCTTTGGAAATTAAAATCCCTTTTTAAACAATTCAGTTACCTTTTTGATAGAAGCATTTGCTTTTTAGTTAAAAATCTCCATTAATGTCTTCAATTCCTGCAGCCATAGACCATAGATCTTTGGAGCCATAGATCAAGTCAGATCAGTATTTGGTGATGGGAGAATGAGGTAACACCCCAGTCATTAAATAAAAATGACTCTTCTCCAGCTCATGGCTCATTAACTCCTTCCAACAATGAAAGAGCTCCTCGAGAGGGTAATATTCGACCTCTCCCAAGAGACCCTCCACCAGTAAAGGTCATTAGTGACATCAGGATTGTTTTAGCAACATTGCAACATTACATTTGGTCATCGTAGGGTAGATAGACTAAATGGATGGATTAAACTTCAAAGGTTAAGTTTCTGACCACCAAGGAACCCTAAAAAAATGTTGGTCTCAGATCTGGAACTGTATTATTTGACATCCAAAATTATATTGGCATGTACCAAGGAAATAGGAAGAATCACATGATTATTTTCTTTATTACTTGTAAAGTAATTATTGAAATACACAGCAATGAATTCACATATAACATTGTTGGGTTTGTTTGGTATAATGATGCAGTAATCTGTGTCTAAGCATGTACGTTTGTCAAGCTTAATTAGGTAAATCAGTTAAGCTGTTGAAACTGATATAGCAATATAAATGTAGATCCTCTTAAACCTTTGACTTCTAGGTAATCAATATTTTCAGGCCTCTGGGACACTTCTGTCATATAATCTATGGTCTCTTCATTACTGACGTTTACGCTTCTCTTGTGGGTATACAACATGAAATTAATAAAGTAATTTAGATTCAAATACCTATAAAACCTTCCAAACACACACACAATATATATATTTATATATATGGTCTAATATCTTTGAATCTGATAGATATGTTATTCTTTGTAATTACATTTTTTACTACAACCTATTACTACAACCTACTACTATTTTGTATTTTACAAAATACAAAAAAATACTAAAATAAGTAAAAAAAAAAATTTAAAAAGTCAAGAATCTGTGATTTGTTGATTCTCTTTAACTTTTATTTAATTGACAAAATGACAAGTTACAGTAAATGTGTTTTGTAAATATAAACAAATTTAGTCTCTGATGGATGCAACAAATTCCAAAAAAGTTAGGACAGTAAAAAGGTTATAAAACATCCACATTAAACTGTTTGTTCACAGTAAGCAGGTGAATTGGTCATCATAGGTCAATCTATCATTTTTGAGTATAAAAGGACCACCTCTGTCTTTGCAAGCAAAGCTGGATCATGGCTTACCACTTTATGCCAAATTTCATGAGAGTGTGAAGTGTGAAACAAATCAAAAATCACATTTTGCAATGCAGGGTTTTCACCAAGTACCATACATAATATTGTGAAAAAAGTCAGGGAATCTAAAGAAATCAGAATATTTATGGCAAGGCAGTAAACCTCAAAAAATTGTGCTTTGAGTCCTCAGACGGCGTGGTATAAGAAATATAGCCATGTAGGCTCAGGAGTAATTCAGACAATCACTGTCATTTACAACGGTCTGCTGTGGCATCAAGAAATGCAAATGTAATATCTGTTACTCTAGGAGAAAGCTATACATCAATACTAAGCAGTGATGCTGCCAGGTTCTCTGGGCCAGAGTTTATCTCAGATAGTCAAAAAGACAATGTGAAAATGTGTGCTGTACTACTGAGTCTACATTTCAACTTCTTTCCTGCACAAAATGGATTTCAGGTTCTCAGTCTTAAAGACCAAAGTGACCATCCCGACTTTCATTAACAATAGAAGCAAAAAAAGCATGTCTCTCATGGTACGATGATGCAGCTTAGCAAACGGCATGGGCGATTGACATATGTGTCATATACTGGGAATGTACAGACATATACTGCCATCCAGATGATGTCTTTGATTGGAAGTCCATAGTTATTGTACCAGGTCTCATTCTGCATGTGGCACAATAGTGTGGTTCCATAGACAAAGTAAATGTAGGCTGCAGCAGATCTGTCTCTTATTGAGAATGTATGGGTCATTGTGAAAAGGAGAATCAGACAACAACAATCACAGACTGCTGAGCATCTGAAGTCTTGTATCAAGCAAGATTAGTATCCTCAATCTCTAAATAATTAAACACTGTAAAAGGACCGTTGATGTGACATGGTATTAAACATATAAATTGAAAAGGTTTATTTACTCTTGCTTATCTTGATCTTGAATGTTGACCTTCCCCAGGGGGGCAAAAAGGTTACCATGTCATCATTATTCATGACAATCAAGAGCAATAACAATGCATTTTGAGGGTGTCAGGGGTCACCAATCTCAAATCTGTTCAAGCACAGCAGCTACGCTTGCATGCATTACACATTTAAGGTCCCTCTCCTCTTGTAACAAACTCAAGTGCTCTCAGATGCTTCAGAGGCTCTTTGCACTTACCGCAGTGGTTGTTGCTCACTTAAATGAAAGGAACTTAATTCCTCTCTGGAGAATTTAATGGCTAATAAAACTTTTTGTGGCCCTTGATATCCTAAACAGCATAGCTATAATTTGTATACATTGTAAATGCATTTTTAGACATATAGTTATTCTGAACGTTTTTAGCTTTTTGAAGTCACAATAAATGATAGATAAGATTGTGAAGTAAAAATTTGTTGAAGCCAATTGTAAACAATATTTTTGTGAGAATTTGTGTGTTTTATTTTAAATGAGTTGCATCACACAGTTGCAGTTGACCATAGATAGGTTCATTACAGTTAGTGTTTGGGCTGTGTCTTCAATTCAGTCATTTGAGTAGTAAACAGATGTGATCTGGTTGAAACCCCAACCAAGTCTGCTGATTGAGTCGTGATAACTGATTGTAGTTGCTGGACACTACAGTACTGTATGTGTAACCATTCACAATGAAGGATGAGTGCATTAATCACTGATGGCCTTCAGCAGGACACAGGGTTTAAATCTGGACATTTGAGCGAAGTGAACACCTACTGTAAGTGTGCAGGGTTCTGTAGAAGTTCAGTCTAATGGGACCTGATGCTTTATGGCTGCTCTGCAGTAACTGTTATAGCCCTCCAGCCTCAGAGCAAACTGAGCTACCTTGTCAGTCTGTGTGCCATCTTGTATGTCTGATACAGATCCACACTGACATAAGAGGTTTAGACTTTCAGTTGATGTTCTAAATGTGTAAAGACAACAGCATGTACAATCAAATGTTCACAGTATTTAGTGACAATGTATAAAACCCCTGTGCCCGAGATTAGACAAGGGGTTATGCAGGTTAATTAAATAGATAATTAACATACAGACCCTTTTTAAATGAAGTTTAAGTAGGTTTTATTTTTAAGGTTGTTTTTATCAGTCCATGATGTTAATCCAAGAGTTATTCCTTTCATGCATATTTTAAATAATTTCACTACTTTGATTTAAGTCAAGGTTGCCCATCATTCCTTTGTACATAGTACATACATACATAAAAAAATAAAAAAATACAAATTTCTATTCAAATTTTAAATTATGATATTATCAAAAAAATTGTATAAATAATATATAAATATTGTAAAAAAAAATGCCTTCTATCTCTTTCTTTCCTCATTTTGTTATGCACTTGTACTAAACTGACTCCTATAGGACCACATCCATCAGTTTTGATAGGATTTGATGAATTCTGTGATGTTCTGTGGTGTTAAATGCTTTTTTTCATCTTTAAATATTTATTTTTGCGGTGAACTTTAATAAAATGAAAGAAATCTATATTATATTGTCAAAATGTCAAAAGACAGTTAAGAATAAAACATGGTAGGGTATGGTAAGCGATTTCTGGAAGCCAATGTTGATATTTGAAATCACCAAAACAAGCACCCCCAAAAGTGTTTCGCCCCTACATTTCGATAGGTCCACCCCACACATACGTAGCCTAAGCAACCCAGGCAATGATTCGTTCTGTGAAACAAAGCAGAACCAATGTTAGCAATGTTTCAACAGGGAGTCGTGGTTAAGCTTTAATAAAGAATATCTTTTTGGGTTTGAGACTTTAGTCTCTGTAACTTTAGGGATTTTATCTATTCACTAACAGCTTGTAACACCCCTAAGAGAAAGGCAAACTTGAAATTGCATCATGTGACCCCCCCATAAAAATGTAAACCTTAAATTTCAAGTGGTTTCTTCAAGATTTAAATGGTGCTACTATACTTGGGTTAGCTGCTACTATAAACTAGCACAAAACTATCCCAATCGCCTTTCGAGGGGGTCCCCTGATAAAAATTGCATTCTGAGTGGAAAATATTTTTTTTTTCACAAGGTTGTCTGTGTAAAATTCACCTTTTTTATGGCAAATGTCATGTTTTTGGTGTCATTTAGTGTGTCATAAGTTTTGGTTGTGTTTCTTGGCTCTTTTTCAAGAGTTCAAGGGTCTAACTTCACCTTGGTCACTATTATACAATTTCAAAAGTGATTCCATTCATTTTATGGGTAATTAATACACACATTGGTAAAAGCACTATCTTTTAGCGTCACTTTTGAAATCTGTTCTTAATTAAGGAAGTGGGTCAGTTCGGTTCATGTGATATAGTGTAAGGGATAAAAAGCGAGTAGAAGAGGTTGCGGGGTGGATATGTGACATGTTGCATTGGTGTGGAACAGGCGGATATCAGCCACATCTGTTGGGAGATATCAGCCAGTAAAACAGATAAGATTTTGTCTTGAAGAAGAGACAGCAGCCCTTCCCAAATGCCACCTTGTACCTTAATAAAACTTGCATATGTAAGTTATATATATATGATTTTAATGCTTTCTGTGATGTGTATATTTAATTCCATAAACCTGGAGTTTTACATAGATATCTGAATTATGCAGGTCATTTTTTTCTTTCTCTCTAAATGCTTATATTTCATTCATTATTCATCTTTTTTTAAATTCTTAGAGGCTACAACAATGAAGGATTTGTGTGCCAGAAATTCCACTTCTTGTCTGTCCTCATGGCGGTAATACAGAGGGACACTGTGTTCTCTGAGAGGACTTTTCGGAAAAGGGAGGAAGGGAGGCTGCTGCATATATCTGGTGGATTAATGTGTAATCTGAAAGGACAGTGCACCCTCCTTTCCATGATTCGTCCTGTTCTGATTGTCCTGTTCTTAATTACCTCCAGCAATTGGGACAATCTCACCATCCTGCAACCTTCATACCTCTCCGGATCTCTCAGGGTTGTTCCCATGACTGCAGCCAGCAATGGTACACATGGAAAATCAATAGTACTCCAGGTCCCTGCCATACCTTACAGCACCTTAACAAGCTCAAACAGCCTGTTTCTGGTGTTTGATTAGTTTTTCAACTTCTGTCACCACATTTTATTTGTATACACACAGAAATATATATATATATATATATATATATATATATTTTTTTTTTTATTTGGGCGGGTTTATGTGATTTATGAGGACACAAATTTGTATAATGACATGGGTATGACATACTGTAGGTATTACAATATGAAGGTGTTTTATGAGGACATTTTCAGTGCCCCCGTAATTCAAAAGGCTTAAAAAACATACTAAATGGTGTTTTTTGAAAATCTAAAAATGCTGTATAAAACCATTACGCCTATGGAGTCCCCATAAATCACAAAAACCAACGTGAGTGTGTGTATGTATTTTCAAGAATGTAAGTCCAGAGCACTAGAATATCATTGATCATTATGTATGACCTTGGCTGTTTGGCTGAAATTTCTTGCTCTTACATTGCGTGGGTGTGTGTATGTATGTGTTTGCCCTTTGCACAAAGGCAAATACATAAATATGGCTACATTTCTGCTGCTTCAAGAGGAAGCACAATCAATAACTGAATAAAAAGTAATATCCTGTACAGGGCTTGTACAGAAACCGCAGTAATATCACTTGTATTTACTGTGTTTCAGTAAAATTGCACCGCCCCCCTCCCATTTTTGGATGCTTTTAAAAATATAATCATTTCTGTGTTTGAGGTTAATCTCAGCCAGGAGGTCAAGCACCAGCAACAATGACACTACTGTAGTTGAGCAAGATTATGTTATGAAACTAAGTACAAAACATACAAAAGCCATCCTCTTAGTTTTACATTTTTTCACAAATGCAATTCACTGAACAGAAAGGCAAATATAGCTGTAATTATATGCCTAAATTTGGACTACATATCCAATGATTCCCATGAGCCAATGCACGGGACATGTTTAATGACTGTAGGGAAGCAATTAGTAGCATGTCAAAGGTACTGTAACAGCAACACAAGTAAATAAAACAAATCTCTCTGACTATTCTAAATGATATAGACAAACTATAAACACATACACAAACATTCTGATATAGGAGACGGCACGGGTCAAATTGTGTGTCTGAACTGACAACCATAGCATGAGTATGTGAGGTTAAGTGATTGTACTTTAAGAAGGGGGTATCTCTGTGGACCTTATTAGAGATGACCTGCCTCTCTCTCCCTCCTTAACTGGACAGACAGCATTTCTATACCTATTCCACATATTTCAGCCATCAGCATTTTAGCAGGGTTTCACACCTTCTTTCTGTGGCTCAGAGCATCATCTCGTGTGAGTTCTATAAAGAAATTCTTGCTCAGCAAATGCAGTTTGTTCTTTCAGTGTTACTGCAGTATGTTAAGATATATACCCAACAATAATCCTCCAAAAGGAAATGCATACAGTGTTTAGTTAGTTAATTTTGACTCGACGTGAAAGTAAGTTCTTAAATAGAGGCATTCAGGCAAACAGCTGCATTTATGATTTAATCACTGGTTTAGTTGAACAATGAAGAAGGTGAACTTGTGAATTGGACCGCTAAGATAATTAGTTGAACTCAGATCATTCAGTCAGTTGAAAAACAGTGAGTAAGTTGATCAGAGATCTTTGAGACAGTTTAACAACGAATCAGTGATTTGAGTTGTTAAGGCAGTTGTTTGAGCTTATAAAGTGGATCACTGAATCAGTGAGTTTACCTTCAGAACTGGATGACAGTTGAACTCAAGAAACAATAATACTTGAATACAAGATTTATTTTTCACAAAACATTATGATTTGACATTTTTGTCAGCCAAAACGATTTTTGCTTGGTTTATTATGTAACTTAAGATTCATAGTTGGACATCCATGTCTGTTCCGACCATTTAAATCTCCAGCACAGATGTCCTGCATAAGGAGAATGCCATTATTCTGCTCTCCAAACTCAGACATTAATAGGGAAGAACATTTTTAAATGCCTGCACTAACACAATCTGATAGGACAGACTTCCTCCGCTTCTCCTGCTCTCACCTCCTCCCCAGTGCTCCGCTCAGTCCTTCATTGATGTGACAGAAATGTATCCTCCACCCAGATTGATCTGACTTGGGCTTGAATTTGTGACATTTGCTGAGGCACGAAGCCCACTGGTAATGAAACAACTCAGACAGCAGTCACAGCTGGCTGGGTCCTGTGTGAGACGTAGAATTGCACATTAGGAAAATAACATTATCTCTTCTCTAAGCTCTCGTAGCTGTATCACAGCATGGCATAATACAAGTGTTGCGGTGCAAGTACTTTAATTATGTGTTTCCATGTGAACTCTCTTATAGAAAAGATCAGTTTTCTTACATTAAACCTAAAGATGATCTTTATACCATTTTCAAACCATGTTAAATTTTGCTCATGAAGTTAAGTTTTATGTATATATATGTGTGTGTGTGTGTGTGTGTGTGCATTGCAAATTTACACTGCAGTGTTTTTGCAGGTGCTACTTTCATTAGTGACTGACAAATATGCTCAGGATATAATACAAAATTCATGCAAACTTATTGCTCTGAAACTATTGATCACACATTGTTTCTTTGTAGTGTCCAATGTTATTCAGCTTCCTTATACATTAATGATAACACCGCATTTTCTCTCACATACAGAGAAACCGGATTATGAAAGTTAAAGTTATGTCAGAAGGGTCACACTCTTTAGACCATGAGATGGAACTTTGTCTCCTTCTTTATTTCTAATACCCTTATATTTATAGGCTTTGTGCAGTTTTCAATGGATTTATTTAATGTGTTAGATGAAGGGAAGCTCAGCTTTGCTGTCTGAAGTGAGAAAGTCTCATCACCGTAGATTCATCTTTGTGGGTTTTGCAGTGAATGTTTTATTCATGTGTCTCTGAGGCCCTCAGTAAAACAGTGAGACTAGCCTTTAACGAGCTGCTCGAGTCAATTAATGCTGTATTCTTATAAAGTCAGACCCTACACTGAGCTGACACATCCTATATGCCACAACAGCAATTATGTTGCTCAACATTACCACTGAAGGAAATATTGCCTGTTATATTCTCCTTATAGATATGAATATTTTTCTCTTTTTTCCATACAATTGGTGGATTTTCCTTCTGTTTACCCATTAGCATCATTGTGTTAATGGCTAATCGCTCACCCTCGCAGGCCTTTTGAGTCAATGAACTCTGAGATGCGAAACTTACTTAAAGCACTAATGCTGTTTGGGACACAGCTGCACACATCAGCATAAGACTGTAATGACACTGAATTTACTTTGTATTTTCAAGCATCAGGTCTAAAAGCAGACAAACTCTGCAGGCAATAAACATGAGGGCCATTCAGGTCATGGCACTCTAGCGGTCATTAGATGTTTAACCAGTGACCAGTTCATTTGTATTCACTCTGCTATATAATTTACACAGAAAGACAAATGACTTTTTCTGTGGATCACAGATCTGACAGTGTCCTCTGCTCAAAAAAACGGAGAACAAAAGGTAGTGCCACACATACTGCAGGCTGTGCCTAACACAGAACACTGACAGTGAGTAGACATACTAACAGAATACTGTTGAAAACTAGCTGTGCTTGCTATTAGTGCTCCTGCTCTTCACCAATACCTTGCTTGAGGGTTTTGCACAATTTACACTTTCTCCTACTTTAAATATGTAAAGCCAGAGAAAGCTGAATTGGAAATGTGGTTTGATTGATGCATTTGAACCGTGACTGAAAATATATATATATTTATTTATTCTAAAAATGTCTTATGTGAGCTTAAAAACATCTATGTTTGTCATCAATTACGATCCTAAGATATTTATTATTATCAGTCATTTAATTTTTAATACCGTTAAATTTGTCAAACCTGGAATTAATATTGATCTCCCCAAAATCAAAATACATATCCTGAGTTTTTTTTTTTTTTCTCCATTTTTAATTAAATGTAGAATTTGCTACTCCACATACTATAGCAAACCAGGTATAAGACAATGTCTTCAATCCTGTTCCTGTAGAAGACTATTATGGAATCATCTACATTTTTGATAATATGACTATCCTCATATGACGTATACGACAATTATTTGTGTACATGTATAACAAGGGGGACACAACTAGATTTCTTCAATTTTGGGGGGACTTTTTGTACCTTAAGGAAAACAAATAAATATAATTATCATTATTTTGCACATCTCATTTTGCATCTTAATTTTCTATTATTTTTTAATGAACCTAATGAAACCATGAAATGTCATAGCAATTCAGTATATGATGATAATGATCCAGGGACAAACTGATTTTTTTTCTGTGGGGGTGACCTTAGAAGAAAGCTGTCCTGTTTTGAATTGCAAAACACAGCCATGAGGAACCTTGGCTCTGCTTTAGAAGAAATGAGAGTGGCTTGTGGGAAAGTACAGTGTGGAAAACAGGGAGCATGTTTTTTTCATGACATTTCCCCTCCACCTGTCATTCATCTCTGTGTGGTGGGTCATAGATGCCTGGGTAAACAAACATGTCACCTCTGATTGGATAAAATGAACTGGGAGCAGTCAGGGCCTGACAGCAACAGTAAGTATAAACAGCTATAGAGTCTAAGAAAACGGTTAGAAACATGTCATTTGTATTAGGCTGAGAGGTTTGGCTTGGTATAATGAGATTCATCAGATGGATAAATTCAATTCTTAGACAGTACATTAATGTAAGTTATGAATGTGTGTACTAGAATGTGTGTTTGTTCCAGACAAAGACAAAAAAAACTGAATTGTGATCCACAATTCTTTCAACTCATTTAAACGAACCTGTTCATAGGAATAATTTGTTTTCAAATGAGACACCACCGCTCACGAAGTGTTGATGTAAACAATGACACACATTTGCAAACTCACAAGATGATGTCTGAAGAAAACACATATGTCAGGCCTCAGCTGCCGTACTGCAAATGCATGACCATGTTTGGGGTTTTGCTTAGATGAGGGTCAGTTTAATCTGACCCAGAATCAGATGATCCAGATTAGAGCAGTAAAGCTGCATGTTGCCTAATGCACATCCCGGACTGCCGCTACATCCGGACCATATGTAATCGCACTGTCTCGTCTCTGCTCCATGTCACAGTAGTATACCCCTGAGCATAAATCGCAGAGATTTATGAAGTCAAGAACAGATTTTGAAAATATATTGGAAAAAGTTCTTCCTGAATTAATGTCGTGTGGTGTATTTATTGAACACCATTAATCATTGTCAAAGTCTCGAGATTTTCATTGTACTTTATTGAGCTTCTTATATGCCTGTTTTTAGGTTTGGATTATTGTATCCTCCTCCTATTTTTTATATTGTTTTATTTACAAGCATTATTCTTATAACCTCTGTCCACTTGCTGTAAACACCATTCATGCTTGTCTTGTTTGTGGTTAATTAAGTCGAGGATGCACTGCTCTGCTTTTATGTCTGCAGAACAAATATAATTAAATATGATTTTTTTCTTTTTGGCGCATCTCTGTCTGCTATTAGAATGTCTGAAAATGTGAAATTTTTCTCACATTTAGTTCTGTTAATCACTACATTAAATCTCTGTACTCTATCCAGTTTGTGCACTAGAGTTGAAGGTTTTTTATTGACGCTTTCTCTTTACTTTGTTATGCCAGTGCGTAGGTACTGACACGTGACTGTATTTTATAAGTGAACGAATGACTCATCCATTCAAACAGTTCATTCAAAATAATGATTCATTCAACTTTAATTATAAAACTTTACATAATTGTTCTTAAAGGAATGGTTTACCTATTCTCACTTACCAGAGTCAGAAGTGGAACCTCACCAAAGCCCCAGCTAAGAAAATACTAACATGTAGAATGAGAAGTTTAAGAGCAGCAGAAAAGACCAGGAGAGACAGGGTAAGAAATGAAGACATCAGGATGATTAATGCCACACTTGTATTGCATTATATGGACAAAATAAATTGATGATTGAAATCCAACAGCATGCACTCAATGCATACACTAACAGATATACTGGATCCAGGAGACAGGGAAGACAAAAGTCACAAAAGTTGCCAACATTCTGTATCCTTATGGAATGAACTTACAGCAGACCGGTTACTCTATCTCCCCGTGACACATGGCATACTGTAAGTGGAAGATAAAAGAAAGAAAGAAAGAAAGAAAGAATTTTCACTTAGTGTAAATAGAATTCAGTGGCTATTTACTTTTAGTGTAAGTAGCATCTATTGCTATTTTTTATTATAGCCACAGCCAAAAAGTATTCCTGTAGCTTTATACAACCACTGATGCCACATGGACTGTTTAACAATGTCCTTTCTGTGCCTTCCCATTGCTGTCTATGCAGGGTCAGAAAGCTCTTGGATTTCATCGGTAGTATCTTGATTTGTGTAATCAGTAAGAACATTTCCATTTTTAAGCAAACTATACCTTTAATTTTTTCAGTTCATATGTTAAAGGGTTAGTTCGCCCATTTAAGACATGAAGTTGTATGCAATCCTTACCAGCACTACAGTGTATACACAC
>JAUCMT010000024.1:21971008-21984575 GCA_032357475.1 Enteromius thamalakanensis | reverse complement strand
GCGTTCCCATAGCGTTTTCGGACGCAGTGTCTCGTTCCTTCAAGGAACAGGGGTTATATGCATAACCCCGTGACGTTTTTACTGTGTACACTCTGACTGTAGCCTTAATGTGGTGGAGTACAACCTGTGTTGGCTTTTGTAATAGTATGAAACCTTTATTCTGAGGTTTACTTGACCGTAAGTAAAGGGTTGGGGTATCAGCACTCTCTGTTCATACTACCCCATCAAACCTTTCCCAAGCTTTGGATAATATCATATTTGAATGCTTTGAGATATGTGAATGGCTTCAACCACATATACTAATAATATAACACAGTAAAAACAGTTGAAATGTTCATAGCAATTTATTGCTGTGATGCAAAGTTCTATCACTCTGTGTTGGATGATGCTTCAGAAATTATTTTAATATGCAGATTGTGTGTTCAATTAATGTTATTATTATTATTATTATTATTATTATTAGTGTTGAAAAAATCTGAGCTGTTTTAAATTTTTTTGTGGAATTGTCTTTACTGTCACTTTGATTAATGTAATGCAACCTATAGCAGAATGAAAGTAAATTACCTATGTGTACATGTGTCTCTTCATTTTTATATTATATATGTATTTATTTACTCACTATACTACTATGAAAAGCACCATAAAAGCTATTTATAGTCACTCTATAGCTTTAAATGGGGGATTTTACTGAATTTCTGTTTTTCAGAAGTTGCTATACTAGTAACTGGCATGGTGTATTTCTCTCTAACGTGGTTACAGTCTATCTCAAACTTCAGCTTTATATGAGGTAGAAGGCAACGTTTAAGTTGTAAGTCATCACATCTCGCATGGCCCTTAAATGTAAGTGAGAAAGATAAATTTAAACTTGCCATGACGCAATGCGTTTTGAATTTCACTGCATTGACGTCTCCTCCTCTCGAGGTGACAAGTTCAGTTTTTGTGATTCAGGATAAAAGTGTGTAGAGAAGTCTTTACAGTTTAAGTGAACATGAACACTAAACGGATGGAATGACAGTCTTCAGATGTGTGGTTTGATTTCCAGACACAGAGTGATGGTGTTGCTTAGAGACAGGAGTTCTGTACTGCTTCTAATCAGGGCATGATTCCCACTGTGCTTTCCTGTCAAGTCTCGACTCCCGTGGTGACACTGTGCTGTTCTGTATGATCTCCCCCACTGACACAACAGGAGTGTGATGGGTGGGCTAGTTCAGTTCGGACATTTCAGACACCTCTCTGTGGGTACACGATAACCTCCTGTTGTGCAAGGAAACCCTCTTCAAGCACTCTTGCACATTCTGTTTTATACTAAAACACAGAGTTATTTTTTCCCCTTTAAATAGTTCTTTGAATAGTCTTCTTAGACATTCCTTCATTAATGCTCTTTATTAAATTATGACAGCTGACCCATTATACTGTCAAACATGGAAGCCTTTAAAACCTCTCCTCAACAAATCCCCTTTTTTGACAGAATTGACTTGCCACGTATTCATTGTTGTGGTTTGGTTTTTCACCCTAAAACCCTTTTACTTTATTTGAAGAATATTGACAGTGTTTAATGACAATCATGTTGATTTGGAATAACACAAGGGGATTTCAATTAGGGCAGAATGTATTGTTTTTATATAAATGTATATTGTTTGAAAGAAAATAACACTTCAAGCCCTCAGCTAATCTCACAAATTTATCAAATTAAACTAGCAATTAACACGTTTTTTGCTCCTGTCTTTGTCAACAGGACCTGTCTGGTTTTGTTTAAATAAGAGTCGACTTGATCAGAAATAGTCCTTGAGCAACATTCACACCTTCTTCTGTCTACTTGAGTTTGCTGACATCCTGACATTGCCTGTATAGCACACACAGCCATGATAGATTGCATGCATTGAAAAACAAAAAATTGTAAAGCCAGACTGACCAGGCATATTTTGGGATTTTATAATGCATGTGTCTGTGTGCACATATTGAATTTACTCTTTTTTTAAATGGTAATACAATAACATTGATTAATAAATGTAAGTGCGCTGCTCCAGAATATAATTACACGTATAATGATCACCATTGCTCAGTAATTATCAGTAAATACACTGTAATATTAACACTGTAATTTGACTTCTAATTACCTACTGTACAGTATGTATTTTTTAAAAGCATAACAGATTTTTTTTTTAGATGGATAGCATATAACCACATTTTTGAAAGCACATGTATAATACATAATTGCAAGTTATTCTGCTTGTTTTATTTGTGTTGTCATATTTTAAATATTTATAAAATGTCCCACTATGTGTTAAGAATCGGACGGGACACAGGTGGTACTGTAGGTGCAATCAAACAACAGTTTATTTAACAATGATTACAACAGGGATGCAATGGAGTAAATAGCAGAATATAATGCCGGTTATAACTGAAGGTTCCTTTGCAGGTGGAGCGGAGATGGAGACGATCACACACACTTGAGACGCTGACAAACTGACGATCACAACGACACACCACAGACACTAGAGCAACGATGAGGGAATTCCTAGGGAACTGGAAACACAGAGGAGCTAGGAGACAACAAGGTTAGTAAGTTAAGCAGGTAAAGAAAGTCCAGGTCAAGGAAAGAAGTCCACTTCTCTTGAACAAGCTTGGACCAGGAGTGATGTTTGGTGTGTGCTTATGTGTGGTGGCTGATGAGAGTCTTGATTAGGAACAGGTGGTTGTGACATGTGAAACTGATGAGATTGAGCATAGGTGACTGTGGGCTTTGTGAAGAAGTGAGGGTGGAGCTTGGCGTGGATGTGACACTATGGTCCCACGAAGTATTAAATCTTCAAGTATGTTTGTGCTAAATCAAGCAAAGTATAGAGTAGATATAGGCTATGATTTTCATATCCTACCTGCAGTAAGACCATGTGAGCCCAGTGTAATATTTAATAAGGCTGGTCATTTTTCAGGGCATGAACACTGTCAGCTGGCAACAGTTTGTGATTAGTTTTTCCTTATACTGAATCAATCTTTAACCCACAGTCCATATTGAAGTCCAAAGAGAACTGCTATCTAATTTAGTGCCAATTGGATCTCTGTTTTCAGGCTTTGTTTACACTGACAACAAACGGCATCCACAAAATTATTAGAAACGGTTGTCAATATTCAACCATTTTGTGTGGATTTCAGAGACTTTTTCTGCTGTATTTGTTTATACACACTGAATCCTTCAGGGACGAATCAGGTTGCTCTGTATTAATGAGTCATTGAATTATTAAATTGCCTGATAAGAGCACAGTTGCATTTTAGAGAAATTTATTGAGCAAATATTTTTCTATTGTCAGTAGCGTGGCGATGTATGAAGCATATAAATCACTTTCGAAAACAAGCAGATCCTTGTCGGTTATTGCAGTGAATTTGCCTGACAATTTTGAACACGAGTAAAATTTTACATCTAATGCAAATGCGTCAATTTCAAAAAAATTTCCATGTATCACAAAAATGCGCGCATGAGGTGCTTTTCAGGCAATTAGAAAAATGAGTATTTAGCAAAGCAATGGAAATGTTTTTTGGGGGTTTTCTCGCATTTACAGGTCACATGGAATGTGTAAAAAGTATGATCATTCTTCAATGTATTTTAAATCTCAAAGAAACATTTAATATATGTTCATTAATGCTTAGACACTTTAAACTGCACACATCTGCCGTGCTGTCCGGCTATGATACGACACTGAACTGTTTGCGGCCACTTGATGTGTGCTTATTCCAACCTCACCGCGCACGTTTCTTAAGTATCTCTCCGTGCTGCTTCTGTATAGATAGATAATGTCTCTTTTGTATAAATATATCCCAAAATTTGTTGCTTTGAGTCCCAACTTGGTGCACCAACAGATTGACCTGAGACTTCCAGTCATAAAATCACAAACAGTGTAAGCAATGCTTTAGTAGCTTTTAAAGTTTTATTACAAAATGTTGCACCAGAGCTTCTTTCAACTGCACTAGATATACAAAACACCAACAACCCTGTGATCTTCTTGCTGACTAGCTCAAAGCTAATTCAGGTTGAGTTTTCTGTGTAGTTTTCTTTTATGTTTGATATTTTATTTCCGACTTTGATCTCTGCTAAGGAACGTAAGGTCACGTCACCCCTTGTTTGCAAAGCCACATGCCAACTACCTCCCTCTCTCTCTTCCTTTAATGAACAGCAAATATGTTCAAAGATTACTGCTGCCTGAGTTTACCCAATTAGGAGTGAGTTTGATTTATAACCCTGTCGCTATGGAAAGGTGGGAGACATTTTACACGCAACACTGACGTCGGGATAATGCGACAATGTAGTCCCAATTACCCATAGGCACCATTTCCAGACCACTACCCCCACTGATGTACTTCCTTCATCTTCTCATTTGCATAAAGCAGACAATACGTGCAAAAATGCTATCTTCAATACATTCAATCAAAGCCATAATTATGGCTGTCAGTTCCCGATGTCACTTAAAAATAACCTGACAAATTCGTCTTTGCTCTGTGAACGTCTCATTGCACCTGTACTGTCTTTTAAATGTGAGGAAGTGCGATCAAAGCCAGTGAATGCTGTGAATTGATAGAGGCTATTAATAGCCAGCGGAGATAATATGTCTGCCGTGGTCTGTGGTAAATGTATAAAAGCTTCCATTGTTTGTGTTGCTGTGCTCAGAGGCGTGGAAGAAACAGGAGGATGCTCCACTGCTCCACCACAACAACTGCATATTCCTCCAAACAAACTAGCCTGAGGGTGATGTCATTACTTTGTTGCATCCCCTGCCCCCCATCCACTGCTTTGTCATGTACACAAATACAGCCATTTTAATGTTGGAAGGGTACAGTGTTTAGTACTATTGTATACTTTTATTCTGTTTAATATAAAATACCTTTATTTTTGTTATATTTTATATATTTTTTATAGCTGTATTTTTTATTATCGACTTTAACATATTCCGTTTTTAACTACTTCCCAGGAAAACATTTATATTTATTATTTACATGTTATTTCTTTATTATTATTATTATTATTTTTAGTCACAAATACAACCCTGAAGTGCTTTTTGTTTGGATTTTGTTTCTCATAGTTGTTGGTTTTAACACAGTCGATTCTGTTGTACAGTAGTTGACAAAATACGATTGGATATGTGTGCTTCTGTGTGTGTGTATCTGGGCAGTGAGTGTAGAGACAACGCTGAAGGACAGATTCATCACTGGTTGAGGTGCTGAGAAAAACAGCACTGTGAAATGACACTGTTTACTGTGGCAGAAATAAAGACTTCTTCCTTCTAACCATACAGAATGCAATTTAGTAACTGTCACCGCACTCCATCACTCAACCAAAAGTGTGACAGGACACACATACACACACAAGCGCTGACAGAAACAATGCTTATAGCAGCTTGTTCATGTCAACAAAAAAGCATTATGCAACGCTTCTCTGAGGATTTGTCAGCTGTTGTCATTTGTTACAAGGTATGCTCATGTAGTAAAGGTTAATGTTCATTTTATATCTTTCCTTTATTTTTTTCTTGTATACCTTATACCAGATTGTGAGATTTGTCAACTTGAAATGCTGTTGGCAACCTATTTTACGTACACTGTAAGACCAGTAGTGGTTAGAGTTCAGACTGTATTAATATACGTTAGATTAACAATATGCAGAGCATTCAAAGGGTGAAAAAAATAAAAAACTAGGCCAGCCCTGAGATTTGGAAATTGATTGAATTGTGCAAAATATGACAAACCAAAATGAAGCCAGGTTGTTGGAGGCGACAGACTGAAAAGTCATTTGTATTTGTAAAGTGCTTTTCATAATTCATCTCTTTTTAAAACAGTTTTACAGAAAATAGTATTTCTAAATCCCACTGTGTGAGCAAGAAAAACTAGACTTTACTTCAAAAGTCTGAAAGACTTTATTTATTTATTAAAGTCTTATTTGCTCACCAAAGCTGCATTTATTTTAACTAACAGACTTTAAAGACTAATATTATAAAATATTATTAGCATTTAAACAGCTGTTTTCAAATGTAATTCCTCCCTGTGTGTTATTTTGCGTCTATGGTTCCCTTGTTTAGTGTTATATGGACTTTTATTATGAACGTTTTTCTCCAACTGCACCTTGCTTCCTTGTTTGTGTCTTGTTAGTTTCCTTGGCAATTGATGAGATTGAGAGCAACTGGTCTTTTTGGGTCCCAGCGCAGGCCATCACAGAGACTGTGCCTCTTTCCTCTGTGCTTTCAGTCATGGCCGTTGCCTGCTGCACACTGTGCTCCAGAGGCCTCATCTATCCCCAGCCCGAGACTTCATTCCCCCTGGGGGTGTGTTTCCAGGTCCACCACAGAGGCGTTAGTAGAGTCGGCTCAGGCCATGGATCCTCTGCAGGTTCCGCTGGTGGCTGCACAACCCCGCAGAGGTTTTAGCTCAAGCTTTAGATCCTCTGGAGGTCCCGTCGTTGGCTGCACTGACCCTAGAGGTGTTCACTAACGTTGTATAGACCTCTGAGGTTCCGCCAGTGGCTGCACGACTCCCAGAGATGACGGCTCTTTCTGTAGGTTCTCTGGAGGTTTCCCTGGTGGCTGCACAACCTCCGGGACAACCTCCGTTTGCTTCCTTAAACCCTTGCCACAGCTGTGAAAGCTGTTTCTGGATCTTCGTCCTGCCCCGAAATGGCCACGGAGACCATCGGCAAATCCTCATCCTGCCCAGCCCCGAGCCACGGGGCCGATGAACATTTGTTCTGCCTTGTCGCGCCCAGAAGGGCCCCTATAGAACCCTTGTCCTGCCCTGCCACAGCTTTGGACGCCGTCTCTGAGTCCTGGTCATGTTTACATACGGCGCCACAAAGGCTGTTGCCCTGCTACGGCCATGGAGACCAATGCAAATCACGGCCACTCTTAATAAAACACCTGCGCATGGATCCGCACGTCTCCATCTCCTTCCTCACACTGTGATTGCAAAGTTACTTTTCAGTTGATTACTCCAGTCTTCAGTGTCCCATGATCCTTCAGTAATTATTGATGATTGCATATACTGATTTTGTGCTCCAGAAACGTAGTTTTATCAGTAATTTCTAAAATTCTGCGATCTCTGATTAAAATACAGTTCAAAAGAGCAGTTTTTGTGCATTGTTTATAAAGCTTGAAATTGATCTTTCCATTAATGTTAAACATCCATTCATAAATGACATTGTTTTCCCTCCCATCAATGTTGAGTTACTTATTCTTCTTGTTTGCATTCTTGTTGGTCATTGATTTTATGTTCATGTTGTCTTACAGGTGATTAAATAGACCTGAATGGTTTTACAGAGTTTTACAGAATAACAAATTTTTACAGAATAACAAAAACACTAATATTTTTATAGTATGTGACTATTTTAGAATATATATGTTGTTAATATAAAGATGCAAACAGCATGGAAATTGTGCTCTGAAAGCAAGCACACTTTTTAAATAAAATAGATCAAATGAGTGCGTGTGGGTGGCCCTTTGTTTTGTTTCACCAAAGTACAGCTTTATAAACATGACATGAAGTGGGGACACATGGCCGCTGCTTTGCACATGAAACAGAACAGCAGATGCACAGAGCAGATCAAAGGGAGCTTTTGGTCCAGCAGGCTTTGTGTTGCTCCATGTTTCCCCCTGAACTGAATGTGACACACAGCTCGAGTCGGCTATTCTTTCAGCTGTTACACACCGCAGTAGAAGCTTACCACTAACATCTCTTCTGCTGTAGAAAATCTCCATATTACCAATTAATGACTGCAGCATTATTGTACTATTTAGTGTTGTTCGTTTTTCCTATGCTGCGGTTTTCAAAAGTTTTGGAAATGAGGGCAGCTGTCGTAACCACTGCAGCTGTTTTTCAGGTATATCAGGGGTTCAGGATGCCTGACTCATGATGTTATATCACTGCAAACAGGTTTCAAAGAGAAGGAGAACCAGCAGTTATAGAAACCAAGAAAAGAAACACTCATATCTTTCTGTGAAACACATCACACTCACTTTTTTTCCAAAAAGACCCTATATAGTGTGTTCACTATATAGTGTATATAGTGTGTTGCTTTAGTCTGTCAGCTTGACTGTATACATCTAAAATGTTAATTAATTAATAAATAGACAGTTTCAATTCTGGGAATGCAGTGCAAAGTGCAGACAAAGCAAAGTTCTGTACTGCATTCGATTAAGTACTTTTCTACCATTAAAATTAAAAAACTTGTAAGAATGTGTGCAATCCAGATACATCTGTCATTTTGGCATTGCTAGGAACTGTGATGTTAACTGTGTGAATGTAGCACTTGTCCTATTGCATAAACGTAAAGTTTTATATGCCATCATGAGCACATTTCAGATGTAGTAGGTCATCCAGGTGGTTTTCATATATATTGTAAATCATTGGATGTAATTTTTGTATGTTATAGGCATATTGAGGATATGGGATAACTAAAACTTTATCTGCTATTTTTCAGAGCCCTCAAACCCTTTTAAATAGCTTGTTTAAAAAGAAGCACTACACTGTTCAAAAGCCTGGGGTTAGAGAGTTTATTTTTATTTTAAAAGTAGTTTCTTAAGCTTGTTATTTGCAAAAGAAAGGAAACACTAACACTGTGAAGTATTATTAAAGTTTAATATTGTCTTCTATTTTAATATATTTTATAATATAACGTGCTGAGGTGATAAAGCCAATTGTCAGCATTGTAAATGTGTATACTGTCATTTGATGAATTAAATTAAATTAAATTTAGCATCTTTTTTTCTTATGTAAATTCTTATATATATGTGTGTGTGTGCGTGTGTGTGTGTGTGTGTTGTTGTTGTTTTGCTTTTGCAGAAGAATACTAAAATTCTGTCTGTCCTTGCCTGTGGCTTGTCCTGCTAAGTTACAATCATCCAATGCTGTACTGTATTGCTTTTCATCCCCCTTTTTTCTTTAATTCGTGTTCCCCCATGAATCCTTTCATATAAAGCCAACAACATCGAAAATGGTGAGTTCAGCTTGTACAGAACCCAAGAAACACACACCCACCTTTGTCCTTGAGCTCCTCCTGCACAAACAATTTCACCTGGCTTTTTCATCATCCTAGAGTAGAATCCATCCCGACCATAGTGACAAATGAGAATTGTAATGAAAGGAAAAAAAAAAATAACTACAGGTACGGTGGCCTTGTTTAGCATGATTTTAACTGCATGTTCTCATGAAATACTCATGATTGTATTTGTTCTTTATCTTAATCTTTGAGTAGCAGATTTGTCTTGCAAGGTCTGCCATGTCATAACAATATGAAACATCCCTAACCTTTGACTTTTGCTTGTACACTGCTAAGGGAAAACTTAAACAACACAATGTAACTCCAAGTCAATCACTCTTCTGTGAAATCAAACTGCCCTCTTAGAAAGCAACACTGAATGACAATCTATTTCACATGCTGTTGTGCAAATGGAATTGACAATAGGTGCAAATTATAGGCAATTAGCAAGAGACCCCCAATAAAGGAGTGGTTCTGCAGGTGGTGACCACAGGCCACTTCTCAGTTCCTATGCTTTCTGGCTGCACTTCTGGGACATCATGTCTCGCTCCATCCACCAATGCCACATTGCTCCACTTACTGTCCAGGAGTTTGTGAATGCTTTAGTCCATCAGGAGCACGCTCAGGCATTGTAGGGAGGTCATACAGGCACGTGGAAGCCAGACACACTACTGAGCTTCATTTTGACTTGTTTTAAGGACATAACATCAAAGTTGGATCAGCCTGTAGTGGGTTTTTCCGCTTCTATTTTGAGTGTGACTCCAAATCCAGACCTCCATGGGTTAATAAATTTGATTTCCATTTGTAATTTTTGTGTGATTTTGTTGTCAGCACATTCAACTTTGTAAAGAATAAAGTATTTATTAAGAATATTTCTTTCATTCAGAACTAGGATGTGTTATTTTAGTGTTCCCTTTGAGCAGTGAATAAGACTTGAATGATTCCAAAACAACAGTCTTGCTAATCAGATTAATTAAATACAGTGGTCAAATCGTCACCTTCTATAAAAGATGGAAAGTGTCGAACACTCTCTTTTAAACAGAAAGGGTGGAGATATCAGAGTAATGATGAAGGCTAGAGACCTTCCTGATACCGTTGGTGAAGCCGACTTTTCTGACTTTTCTATCTTTCCTTCCTTCCACTCAATTTCTCATCCATTGCTTCAACTGAGCTGTGACACAAATCTAATTTATCTTATTTCCTGTTTGTCTAACAATGCAAATGAATGCGGACCAGTTTACTGCAGTCTCCCAATCATTCTGCCTCATAGGAGGAGATGCTGGCAGAAATTGAAATCTTACTCAAACATTTGTCTTCCAACCGGCAGAATGCCTGAATGGCTGTCAGATAGGATTTCCGATTCTTGAGGACTCAATAGTGGAGACTTTAAGATTAATTCCGTCTCAAACGTGAATGGATTAGATTAAGATTTTAAATCATCCTCAACTTGCTCTGAAATGACATGATAGCATCAAAAATTTCTCCCGTTCCACCACATCCCAAAAGTACCCTGTTGGATTGAGATGGGGTCACTTGAGTATAATAAACTCATTGTCATTCAAGAAAAAAATTTGAGATTGTTTGAGGTTTGAAACATGGTGTTATCCTGTACACTGGTCATAAAGAGGTGGACATACAGTAGTCAGTAACAGTAGTAAGGCTGTGGCATTTAAACAATCCTCTTTTGGTAGTGTAGGGCCCAAAGTGTGCAATGAAAATATCCCGACCATTACCACACCTGAAAAGCCTGAACCATTGATTCAAGGCAGGATGGATATAATTATACCAGATTCTGACCCTACCACCCAAGTGCCACAACAAAATGTCGAGACTCATCACACCAGGCAGCCTTTTTTCTTCTATTGTTTAGTTTTGGTGAGTCTATGCGAACGGCAGCCTTAGTTTTAAGTTCTGACAAAGTGGCACACAGCTCACTGGACATTTTCCCTTTTTTTTTTTGCCATTCTCAGTAAACCCTAGAGTTGGTTGTGTGTGAAAATCCTGCTACACCAGTAATCTCTGAAATTCTCAAACCTGCCTGTCACCTTTATTTTCATTTCTAATGCTTCAGCAGATTGTCTTGCCCATGTCTATATGCCTTAATGCACTTAGGTGCTGTCATGTGATTGGCAGCAAAACAACTATACCCAACATGACCATTCATACAGATCATTCGGACAAATTAAGACGAACTGGGAACTCATAACATATGAATTTGTACAAATTAGCCACCTCATAAAATGTGTACAAATTGCCGTGACAAATTGGCAGATGAGTGTACAGTATATTTACGCCGTGTCCTAACCAGGCGACATACCATGGCATGTGATAATTTAGATTTTACATTCTATTTAGAGTTTTATCCTTAACAGCTTTAAAATGATGTGATACTTTACTGCATAATAAAGGATTATTGTTTTCTAGGACTTGCTGATTTGATAGTATTTCTTGCTAATTTACATGTATGTACAGTATTTCTGCAGTACTCCATATTATAGTGTGAATGTTCCACATATTCCACATATTATAAAGTTAGACCACTGTTTCTAAAAGTCATTTGATCAGCTCAGTCTGAGCCACATTTAGAAAAGCAGGCCCCATAGGGACTGTGAGAAATGGAATAATGCAATGACACTTGAGTTTGCTGTAAAGTGAGAGCGCTTTTTTCAATATACCAGCTGCAAGGCTATTGATATCTCCAAATTTCCCTCCAAATGTGAGTTGGGGATGGGGACATGCTTTTAAATGTTTAAAGCATGTTAAATAGGCATCACATTAATTATGTACCAAGACTCCTAACAGAGGATTTAAAGAGGCAAGGCACAAAGATGTAAAAAATTCAGAAGAGCGAGATACAGTGCAGCTATTATCTCACTAAGACCTCTTAAAAAAAGAGCACTTACTAATGGAGGTAGTCAGTCATAACAGAAAAGAGACAGCCTACTATGATCCTCTTTTTATTATGAAACAGTATACAGTATGTTCGCCTGATCCTACCAAAGTGCTTCAGCATTATATAAATTAAAATGTGGTGCAACATTTTAAAATGTTATTTATTCCTGTGAGGAAAAGCTGATTTGTCAGCATGATCATTTAGAAATCACTCTAATATGTTGATTTGGTGCTTAAGAAATTACTCCTAATTAGATGTGGCTTTACAGCACAGCAGTTCATCTATGTGCAATACAGTATTTTACCGTATTTCATGCTGTGGTTAATTTAATAAGGGTGTGCGCTGTTAATGAGTTTTTAGTCCTTTTCCTCTGTGTGTGTGTGTGTGTGTAACCCCCCAGGCTAAAGGCCATTATCTCTAGCGTCAGTTGCTAGAGCGCTTTTTGTTTTTTTGTTTTTTGAGATCAGCGGAGTGAGGTTTACCTGCACAGCACAAATTGCTGGCCTCCGTTTCATGTGTAGTACAAGTCCAGGAAGGAGAATCAGGAATTAGTCTTATTTTCCGTCTGGCACCATTGGAGTACAACCGTACATCAAAACCTCATATTTTCCATGCTATTTTCTGTTCAATGCATCTCTCTCAGCTGTGCTGCGGACCCTGTGTCCCTCATTGCAATTCATTCCCTTTTTCTTTCTCTCTGTCTGGCATGGTATGTATTTCTGTGTGGGAGACAAACAGGATTTGTGGGGTAGGGTGGCTGCAGCACTTAAACTGAGGAATGAGGAAGCAATAGGACCACGGCCTTGGTCCTTTTCTGCAGGCTCAAATCCATCTACTCAATGTCATCACATTAGGCTGAATGAATTCAGGGAATTTTAGCATCATGTGTACAGTATATGACACAAATCAGCTGAGATGATGTTATATATGTTATGTCAGTAGTTTTACTACACAACCATGTGTGTGTGTGTGTGTGTTTGTTCAGAGATTTATGCATTGGGTAGACATGAGTTCAGCACAGTGTATGAGTCTCAGGTATGACGGGAGAGATGTAAGACAGTAGCAATGAGCTTCTAATGCGTGCCGTCCAGCTGCAGTGTTTATGGGCCAACAGATGGTGAAAGGGGACAGATTATCCTTGCTAGGCCATAATGAGGAAGCCCTTTTCTGTAATGTAAAAGGTTGGATGTGTATCTAAAAATTCACATCCAGTTGGCCACTGCACGTAATAAATAGAGCACATAACAGACAAAGTTATATTTCATATCAGTGTTAATCTCACATACATACATAAATAAATAATAAATGTCCAGGTCACAATTAACCCAAATTTTAAGAGGCAAAACTAAGAAAATGTATTGGAAATTATGAAAATGAAGGATATTCTTAATTTGACATTAAGACTTTAAGTTGAATATTAAATATTGCAATACAGATTAAATATTTGTTCAGTTCAGGAGAAGCAGCGAGTTTAAGTGCAACAGTGATTTAATAAAGTCTCAGGGTCAGGGTAAAAATAATCGAGCGCCGGCAGACAGAGATAGTGGAGACACAGTCAAAAACAATGCAAAGGATCGAAATACCGCTTAACAGAGTCCTTGGGGAGAAGCAGAGGGGAAGTCCAGGTCCGGGCAGAAATCGACAACAGGTAATCCAACGAGCAG
>JAUCMT010000024.1:21910320-21970908 GCA_032357475.1 Enteromius thamalakanensis | reverse complement strand
GCTGTGAAGGAGAGGTGCATTCTGGGAAATGGAGTCCAAGTAAGAAAACAGACACAAAACACTGAGTACATAGAAAGCTGAATTGCCAAGCTTCTTAAAGTCTTTTGCTGGCAGCTCCATCTGGGTGTGACAATTCTTTCATTTTAAATATTGTCAGCCAAAAAAAAGTAATCTTTTTTTACACTCATGATGTTCCAAACCTGTATAAAATGTCTTTATTATGTTGAACACAAAAGCAGATTTGAAGAATATGGGAAACTAAATAGCTGACTTCCAAAAAGAAAGAAAGAAAATATGTTATTTAAATATTAATTTAATAAGAAGGAATGCAGTGGAAGTAAAACGACTACCAGCAATAATTTATAAATAGCTTAAAAACATTACTTTAAAATGAACTACTACTTAAGATAAGAACATGAGAGTGTTTCATTTTAGATTACAAAAGAGAAAAGTATAATTGAACACACACATAAAAGTAAGTAATGAATGACAGTGAGAAATTACTACACTTTTTATGTAGCAGTGAGCAGGTTAACTCTAGCTTAAATTCAGAGGTTGTGGAATATAATTTATGGGTGGGCCCTTCTCCCCTGTGTATAATGAGTAGGTTACATAAGAGAAGCTTTGTGCGCCCCCTTTATCAAAGGGCCCGATACAACGTTCAACCTGTCATCCATTTTAAAACACACATTCCTGCATTTAAAACAAAATGATGTTGATAAGCTAATTTCGGGAGGAGCACGTACGAATGATTTACCACAGCTGGCGCCTCATTTCCCCAATCAGCCTATTATCCGATCACCCAATGGCAGCTGAGAGGCTTTACTTTAAACAGAGCAAATTCCTTTCCTCCTGCATCTCGTTCTTGCATTCCTCCGCCAAGTCACTTCAAATACTTTTTTTCCCATATGCTTTATCACTTTATTGCTGTAAATTACCGTCATTTTAAACATTAGAATGAGCCATACAGACTGTTACCATTTAGCTTGCAAAAAGACCTAGAAGCTGAACAGCACAACAGAGTTTTTTGCATAAGCTCACGACTTGAAGTCTGCATTTCAGTGTGCTCTTTTTTTTAAAGCAAGAAGACTGCCATATATTTCTATATAAGTCTTTATAACGTGTCTGAAAAAAAGTCTGCACCATAAGAAACAGTTAGAAATCGTCGCTGAAACCTCTAAAACTCTTTTTATAGCCTTTTCAAGTGCAGTCACAAATTGGCGAAAATAAATAGTGTAATTAGAGCTGCTATTACACTGGTCCAACTCAAGAATGAATACAGAAATTGGCACTAATAGTGTGATCTATAGCTCGTTGTACACACATTCAGCACTCTCGTGTAATAAACTTAATTACTGAGAAAAAGCTATTGGATCAATGAAAATACATATACTATCTCTCTTTTATTTTTCCTATCATAAAATGCGTTGAGTACTTACAGTACACACGCTTAAAAACTTAAATACATTATAGTTGAGGATTGAGTCGGATGAATGCAGTCAGTTAATATAAGATTTTTTTTCCAAAAGGTCTTTGAGTGCTTGCACATCTTCATACACAGCAGTTTGAAACTCATCTACAAAAATCTGTGTAAATAACGTTTTTACCCTATCAACATTTTCTTGCTAAAATCGGTAACACTTTGCGGTAAGGGTACATTAATTACTATGAATTCATGCATGAATGCATGAATTATGCCTTATTTATCTCATGAATTGTCAGGAACTAACATTAGTTCAGAGTCTTTCATTCATGACTTCATGGATGAACTACGTTTGCTTTCTTTCACAAGAAAGAAATAAAGAAAATTCTTTAATATCTACTTTGGATAAATCTGTAGTGCATAAATTGTCATGCATTTGTGCATAAAAATAGCATTATTTTGTGCAGATAAAACTACTTAAATTACTAAATGAATTTACAAAAAATCCACATTACCTCATTCATGCATGCAGGCTAGAACAGTCTATCAACTAATTTGAGAACTAATGTTTTTTGTTGTTGTTCTTGTTTTTAAATTAGTTGTTAAGCATGGTCATATGGCCCTCCAGGTAAATTAACAACATTCCATAGCCCAGCCCCTAAACTTACCCGTCACACGGTGTTGTAGACAAATAATAAAAAAATCAAACGAGTGAGGTCATACAAATTTCTATGAATTAGCATGAATTAACCACAATTGTGACTATATTTAAAATAAACAATTAATCAAATTTAGTTTGATCAAACGATATACATTCATCTTTATTCAACTGCAACTTTTGCTTAAAATCAAGAAGTGAATGTGGTCACTGTTACGAATAGAGGACGCGAGACGTACAAGCTCAAATGCAACAGTGTTTAATAAAATCAAAGTCAGGGTTACAGAGGTAGATCGCCGGCAGACAACGTTATAAGAGACAAAGACAGAGGCGGAGTCGAAAAACAAAGCAAACGGTCGAATTACCGGTGAACAGAATCCTAGTAGAGAAGCAGAGGGGAAGTCCAGGTCCGGGCAGAAATCGACAACAGGTAATCCAATGAGCAGAACAATGGGAAACAGGGAACATGAATGAAATGTAACAAAAACAACAAACCGTGCTGGAAACAAACGTCGGCTTATATGCCGGTGGATATCCGGGTGGAAGTGAACTGAGCTGTGGCAAGGATTTCAAAATAAAAGTCCGGGTTAGAGCATACAGGAAAGAGTACATGAAATCATAATAAAAGTCTGGGAGTGAAAAACAGGGAAACACACACAACAGAAGTCCTGGGCGCTGGGCACATCCAGCTGAACGTTACAATATTATGCTCAAGGCAAATTTTTAATTAAATATATATATTTTGTGATACAATTAAAATGTAATTATCTTTATTATAATGTACACAGTAGTGTAGCTTGTGTTCAGTTCTAGCTGTAACAGTTTTTTTTTTTCTAATGTAAGCATTTTTTTATTATTATTTTTATGCATCCTTTCTGAATAAAAATATACATTGCTTTAAAAAAATGTTTACTAAAATGACTGCGTCTTTTTTGGATGTGGAATTGTAAGTAGTAGTTTGGAAATATAATTTATTTATTTGTTAGTTAATTAATTTGTTTGCTTGCATGTGATTGGGGTAAAATATGACCTGAACTTTTTTTACAACATCCTTTTTGAGATCATGCACCCTTACACCCTGCATCTACCTTTGAACTCCTGTCCCCTATCTATCACATCTTTCCTTTCATTCCCTCAACATGACTTTCCTTTTCACTCCTTCTTTTATTTCAGGGTTACAGTAATAATTTCCCCAGTACTTACAGGCTGGCTCAGCTCTCCACATGACTTTGGCAACCATCTTAGTACACTGCAGTGACGCAAACGTTCACCTTCCAAAGCCAAGGCGAACACTATTTCTGGCTCTGTGGTCCAATCAAAAGTTCAGAGTGTCTGTGCTAGAGATGATGTCATAAAGTTATTGACAGCAGCGATGAATGAGTTCCGTTGACTCCCTACCGGCTTTCAGCATCCTTGTGTTCTGTTGGCCTAGAGCCCAGTTCTGTCCTCAGGCTCTCACTGGCCCAGCTGGGTGCCCTGTTCCGTGGGCACAGGATGGGAGACACAAGGCCGCAGGTGCTCCAGGCTTCATCAATGCCGTTCCAGTGGGCCTTCCAAATATAGTGCAAAGCGTTCATGCCTACACACACACACACTCCCCTGTGGTGTAGCCTTATTCAGAATGTGCTCAGCTGTTTGCGTAGCTCATGTGACTAGCTTGTGTGGAAGTGAATCATGTAGTTCAGATTTCAACTTGTGCTTTGTTAAATCAGATCTGAGGTCATTGTTAGGGTTCAAGAATAAGATTGCATCCAGTGACTGTACTGGGATCCTTTCATGATGTGCTAAAAGAGGTTTGATTGTTTTCTCATGTTCTGTCAGCCTTTTAATCTTACACCTCTCAGTCCTTCGAGGTATAGGGTTTTCTCATCTCTCTAATCCGCTGACAGGATATATAAAGTTGTTCGCTTGTTCGATGCTAAATGCCTGTGAGCATGACCATCTATATTCTGTGGAGAGCTGTGATGAGAGTCGTAACATCTCTCAGTTCTGTTATTATCATTCCTGGGTAATTACAGAGACTTGTGCTTGCTGATTGCTTCTGTCAAGCAGTTAATCTGAAAATGAGGAGGTAATGAGAGTATGGGCTAATATGCCACATATCTCTATCTGTGTGTCCAGAGGGAGACACACACACAAAAAAAAAAGAAGACAAATTATAGTTTATATACAGATAGCGAAAAACATTAGGATAGCAGAATGAAATAAATACAGAAAATAAGGTTTCTAGAATGCTCCCTGCATCTGTTGTTTGAACAAGTATACAGTCTTGTTCCTGTTTCATACATTGGCTGAGCTGAGTTTTTGTGTGTTGTTAGTCAGGTTGATTCAATCAAGTTTAATAGTAAAAATTACATATCAAGTATAGTTTTATGGCATATTTTAGGCTAGTGATAAAAACTTGATAAAAACTTTAGATTGGCAGCCTGATAAATAACACAGTCGAAATACCTCAAGCGTTTGGTGGAAATGTTATGCCCCTTACCAAAACATGATGCCGTGTCCCAGCGCTATGACACAAAAACAATAAAACATATTACAAACGAGGCAATTGTTGCATCCAGTGTGGACATAATTACTGTTTATCATGTTTTTTTTCCGTGTCCTGTTGCATCACGCCTCATAAACATAACACGTCTGCTTTTGTGATCAGAGAAACGACAAGCAACAAGCACTACCCTTCACTGCGCAAAACTCATGTTTCAATCAAGTAGCAGGTTCTTTTAATAAGAAAATGTAACTTACTTAAAAGTTGTGAGTCAGAAGCGCCAGACTGTCCTTGCAGAGGTAGAATTACTCCATAGTTTCTCTGCACAGCTATTATAGACTGCTCCTAGGTTCAGGAAATAGTCTTCCATAAATGCGCTGAACACACTCTAAAATTTGTGTTGAACTGTCCTGGAACAGTGTTGTGAATACAACGCCTCATAGTTTTCCTCTAAAATAACTTTTCTAATAACATGCTTTTTGAAGATGAACAAAGCTTTTGGAATGACATGGGAGCAAGTGATTAATGACAACATTTTTATTTTGGGGTGCCCGTTACAGGTCATTTGATTAGATATTAAGGCAAGCAGATGTGACTTTGCATATCCAGGGGTTTTGTGGAGCTGAGGCACAGACAAATGTGTTGAGACAGGAAATCTGTGGCTGTCGCTGTGAGATCTCTGAAAATCTCACCTCCCAAATCATGCTGTCTCTGTCCTATTCAAAAGTGGACTATGACTTTACTCCCATG
Organism: Enteromius thamalakanensis; assembly: GCA_032357475.1. Lineage (NCBI taxonomy): Eukaryota > Metazoa > Chordata > Actinopteri > Cypriniformes > Cyprinidae > Enteromius > Enteromius thamalakanensis. Next base: position 21,965,589 of record JAUCMT010000024.1, on the reverse strand, counting down.
ATGTGCTGCAGTCTCAGTGTCGTGCCAGTTGTACGAGAGCCAACGTTATGAGTAATATTTGAGTCGATTCAGAAGTAGTCTTGACTTTTTCTGTGAATTTGAAATTAAGCTCTTAAATCTTATTGTCTGCTGCAGCTTAGCACAGTCTTTTAAACTTCCTGAAGAAAGCACCACCCTATTATTCCAAATGAGCTTAGTAATCAAACACATTTCCATTTGTGTGTGCTTCATTGTTAGCGTGTGGTGAGAAGCAGTTCACTATAATATATCATGTTTTTTGAATTCTAATGCCCTGTATTAGGTCATAATCTAAATCTTTCTGAAGAATCCATATATACGAATTCAGGGCTTTTTCACTTCAGTAAAAGTCATATATATATATCTATAAAACATAGTTTGTAATATGATTCTCATGATTTATATTACAGCGGCCTACATTATGGCAAATGGATTATTTGCAGTTCAGTTACTGGATGTTAAACATGTGGAGGGTTGTCTTTGATATTAGAATAGAAGTGACGGTTCACACGTGTCACCATGGAGACGAGTTTCTGCGGAGCCATGACTGTGTCCCCTTGCATGAGTCCCTCTCCTTTTCACACTCACTCTGTCTGCACCCATAATGCTTAGTGACAATCAGAACCTGACTCACACAAATACATGCAAATACTGTGCATACTTATATATTATTTAATTTGTGGCACTTTTATTCTCCAGAGCATTTGATTGGACAATGGTGTAAGAGTTGTCACTGACACCTTCATTTTTAATAACATTTTTGAATTTCATTGATTCTTTGAAATCTCATTGCATCATTAAATGCAGCCATAACAACTTCCTCTTGCCTAATTCCACAAGGCAGAGATCACTTTAAGCCATAAGCAGAATGCAAGCACAGAATTGCTGCATTTCTCCAGCTCAGCATTTCATAACTATTTGTCTTTGTACAGCGCTGCATTTGATTTTCCATCAGCTCATTCTAGGCCTGAGCGGACCAGAGCCACATCCACATTCACTGTGAAACATTATTGTATTGATTAGTATAAATATGAAGATGCAGTTTTTAATAAAAACCTGTGTGGGTTAGTGAGAGAGAGAGCAAGGCAGAAGAGTATTTATAGGGCCTCCGGTTCCTCTCGGTCTGATGTTTGTGTTGATTGATTGGGTGTTTTTTGGTCAGGTAGGCATTCGGGCCGCTCTCAGCAGGATCCCAATGTGTGCTGCATTGCAGTGAAAAGCAAAGAGCAGACATTAGGACTCAGTGTTTGTGTGTGAGAGAGAGTGTGTCGTGCTCCCTTGACAATAATACATCTTAATCAGGGCACACAGTGCTGCTCTTTGCCCCTTACCTTCTGGCTGATATACTTCCCTACTTATCATATCAGTGAGTAGGGTACACATATTTTTATTTATAGCATTTACTGTACTTAAAACATGCACAGTGAGTCAACGGCAAAAGCCAAATAAAAGTGATGATATTTTTGAATAATGCTTTTAGCAAATGCCCTGTATTTTCTTAAAAATATTATTAAATATAAAAGTATTCTGTGCTTTAATACTAATGCACTTACCATAAATGACCTGACTCTTGATGTTAAATAGACCATTCACATAGCATTTTGTCATTCGCATGATTCTAAACCTATATGACTGCCTTTGATCTGTGAAACACACTAAAATATATTGGTTTTGTTCATACAATTACAGTCTTTGAGGACAAATAGGGTAAGATTTATTTATTTATTTTGGAAATGTATACTTTTATTTAGCAAGAATGCATTAAATCATGTAAAGAATAAATTAAACACCCCATAAAAATATTACGATTTCCACAAAATATATATATGCATCATTCATTCAAGGAACATGTGACACCAAGTCACATCAAAACCAAGTCATACAGCTTTAGAAAGTTTCAGTTAGGCTACATTTAAACATAAAAAAATTTAGATGTCTTGTTTCCTGACATGAGGCATGAAAAATGAACAAATCAGTCAAAATAAGGATCAGTGTTTTACATAAAGAAGACTTTATTTTGATTTTTTTTACATACATCTCTTATTATAATATGTATAGATTCAATAATACCAGTACGTCAAAAATAATAATTATAGTTATCATATATAAAAAACTAAGCCTTAAACTACTCTTTACTTTTTAAAAACATAAAGGTTTTATATATTAATATTTGTTCTGTTTCGTTATCTGTCAACAAAAATAAAAAAATCACAGGTTAATGAGCTTATCAAGTAACTTTTGCTGTTTTTAATACTGATGGCTTACAGCAGGATCGATGGTTTGTGAGATGCACGTTACGTTCAGTGAGGGAACGAATATAAACTATGGGTCTTCTCAAATGAAATGCAACAGTACCTGGTTTGTACTGTCAGCCAGAAGAGGTTCAATACCTGGTAAGAAGAGAGGCATGATGGTCTGTGTAGTCCAGCGGGTTACAGAGTGTTTTACCTCTCAGTTATGATCCAAAAACGAGAATGTGAGGGCAAGCAAAACTGGACTCTAACAGAACCACAGGGCCGCCTCTCCCTTTTGAATCCACAGAGAGACGGAGAAAAAAAATCAGTTGTATTGGTGAACCATAAAATGGGTTTGGTAATTTCACAAAGCATTGAAATGGTCAAGATATGTGAGCTTTGAGACTGGGCCGCTTGATTTCAGCAGCAGTGAGGGCAAAAACACCAGACGCAAAAAGACTTGACACAATGGAAGCCTAAAGCGTCTGGCTACACAAGTCTCAGGTGCAGCAGCAGCAGCTTTCTATGTGCTTCTTTTACATCACACAACACTGCATCTACAAAAAGATCAGTAATGGGATATTAATAGACAGGGGGGGTCTTTTAGGACGCCTCCCACTTTTGACTTTGACTAGATAGTTAAAAGTTTAACTACCATACTTTACAAACGGCCATAGTCAATGTAGTTAATCAACTCTTTTCACACAGGTTCTAATGAAAGCCAGGCAGTGATTGATATGACATATTGTCATAATCATTCAGATTTCAGTTCCAATTTGATACTTGTGAGCCACTGACATACAGTATTGCTCTTTTCCTCAAAACAGTTAAGAAATGCCCTTATTCTTAGAGACAAAAAACTGGTTTGGTAATAGGTATCTACCTGTGTGTGCAAAATGTTGGCACACTGCAAAAAAAAAAAAAAAAAACGCAAAGAACTCTATTTTTGTCTAATTGTTTTTAGTAAAAAATATCTAGATGCCCTTTACATAAGCAAAACTGCATAAGACATGTTTTGAGAGATTATAAATAGATTTTCTGATATTACAATCTCTTAAACAGGTTGCATTATATCTTATATAAATTAGAATTTTCTATATGATGTACATTTCTATTTCATTTGTCAGCATTGAATATTTAGTTTGAAGCATAAACGTTAGTGAAGTTTATGCTTAAAACAAGAACATATACAATCGAAGTACAATAAAGGTAATAAAAGTGGAAAAACTCTTATTCTTAATGTCAAATGCAGTTTTGCTTTTTGAGTAGTAAAGGATGTTTAGAATTTTTTACTGAAAAACTACAAAATCATCAAGATTTTTTTTGGGGGGGATTGATAGTTTTGTGGCGACTGTAAACAAAATGGGTAAAAAAAGATTTTCAGTCCAGTTTCAGACTTTTTTTTTGTCTGCGTCCGTTCAAAGGAGGTAGGTCTATTTTGTTGGCAAAAAAGAGATGATTTAATCTCCCATTTGAGAAATCCTTTTGGCAATCATGTTATTTCCAGCTGTTTAAACCCTAAAGAATCCCTCTTCCAGGCCTCGGATTTGCAGGGCTGTAAGTTGTAATGGGAGACCAGCAGGAACCAGCGTGGTGAGGGAGGGGGGAAGAGACACTGGCTTCGCAAACGTTTTTGTCCTTCACTCAGGCTTTTTCTTCCTTGTCTTCCATATCTGTCAGTGCAAGTTAAATGAAAGCAACAGGGATCCTCTTTCATAGCCCACTGAATCCAGTCAAGGCTATGGTCAGGAGGCATCAAAACTGTGGGGAGAAATAAGCATTTGATTAAGACTGAATACGAAAAACGTTATGTAAGCTTTTGTACCAGACCTGTAGATTTCAGTCATTAATTCAATTCATCATTGAGGAATAAAAATATGAATTTGCCCAAAACAAAAGCACTAACCCCACACTTTTGCATGTTAGTGTACTACACAATTTTAAGTGTAAACACATACAAAACGTTTGAAAATATAAACGTTTGAAATATCATCAACCTAATTCTCTTTTGAGTTGTTTCGTGCAAAAATAACATACGTGTGCACTGTGCCTTACCTGTCCCAAAGCTTGACACTTCTACAGGAGCTGCTGCAACAGCCAGCCGATATCAGAGCTGCAGAAGAAAAGAATATATTGAGCTTTCATTTTAGATGGTTCATTTAATATTGATGGTACTATTAGCAAAATAACAGCTTCTCTAATAACTATATATGAACATGGTGTTTTTCAGGCTACACTGAGGACCTCAGAAAAATAGTGGGCTGACTCACTGACTCCGAGATAATGGTAATTATTCACTTGTTTATAGAGCAGCTAATTAACCCAAAGAACTGTTTTACACTGCCTTTTTGTGTAAATGGCATGAGACAACCTATAATTTATAGTTTTATATTGTCCTTTCATTTGTTCTGTTTGGTAAACGGGCAGCACAGAGACATTTATTGTAAAATGGAAAATACAATGCTTCAATGTGCCAAATGAGGTTAGCAGCACTGGGACAGCTCTCCACAATAAACCTGGCTGAATAATATCATTATTAATATGAATAAGATATTTTTCATGAATCATTTCAGCCAGCTCACAAAAATGATTAATTACTGAATCAGAGTGGTATTGAATCACTGCAATGTTTACTAAAGCTTTGTTTGGTAAAAAAAAAAAAAAGTCTTCTCATACATTCAAAAATATCAGTTCTTATTCTATATTTGCATTGAGTTCAGTTTTCATATTTGTTTTGATGCCTTTTGAATGTTGTAGAAATCTTGAGTATATTTTGAAACAATATAAATCTCAAATATAAACATGCATGTGTGTGTATATATTTATATACACAGTATCACATAAACTTTTATTTTGAAGGTTTCACAGCACTATTTTCTGTTATATTTAATTTAGTGTTATATTATTTCAGCATTATTTAGCTGTTAGTATAATATTTGTATTTTACTTTTTGGTATTTAACATTTTTAATACTTTCAAATAACAATAACACCACTTTTTTTCCCCTCTTACTTAAAAATGACGCGAATGTGCTAAAACAATTAAGTCAATCATGAATTACTATTGTTATTGAGATTTAATTATTGAATGCTTTGACAGCCCAAGGTTCCTTTGATCAGTTGACCGAGGCTGTTTATTTATTGCCTAAGATATTGATTTAATATTGATGCTAAGGATTCAGAGGCTGGTATCTTACTAAATTCGAGGTTTGACATTGATCCACTCTTAGCTTCAAGTCACATTGAATGACAGCATTAGCTGGATGCGTAGATGTATACTTATAGACGCATTAATTTCGGATGGGCGCATTAAGCCATATTTTTGAAGAATAAATAAGGATGTAAAATGGTAGGCTTAACAAGATATCGTGCATGCTTTTGTCTGGTTGACACTGCTTTTTACAAGTGCACACTAAAAGAGAGGATAAAAATAAAGGGAGAGAGAAAGAGAAATGGCGTGAGAGAGAAAAGCCTGCTGTAATCCGTGTTACGTACAGTGTAATTGCAGCAGCAGGAGGTGTGACCCTGAGTGTCTGCTGATGAAAAGTACCTTCTGTCTAAGTCAAGTGTCACTTCTGCAGCGACTCTGTAGTGGAAGGACTCTCTTGTCCCTCATGTGCTCATTCACACACACACGCTTTAAAGAGATAGTTCACCCAAAAATGAAAAGTAACAGTTTCTGGTCCCCATTGATTTCCATACTGTGCAAGTCATTGGCTATCAGCAAGTGTTTGATTACTCACATTCTTTAAAATAATCTTCTTTTGTGTTCAGCAGAAAAAAGAAATTCATACAGGTTTGCAACAACTTCAGTGTGAGTAGATGATGACCAAACTAAACATTTGTAGTAGCTATCCCTTACAGGATCCTCGTGAAACCATTATTCACGTACAGACTATAGAAATAGGTTAAGAGGTTCTTCAGAGTCAAACCAAAAGCAATCTGTTTCTCTATTGATTTACTTTTCTTAAGGACTATTACTGCAATACTTCACTTAAGCTGAGAAGACCTGCATCCAGAGAGACACTGCACACACTTCCATCTCATTTTATGCATCCATTGTTCTATTTAGTCTTCTATCTTTCTGTCATACATTTGATTCTATTGTTCATTTTAACTGTTGTTCTGTTAATTCATCCATCCAACCATCCGTTTTATACCCAAAGACTGCAACTACATTTGTAGCCTGTGATTTATTATGGAAAATAATAATAAATCCAGATCTTGTACACATGTCCTTAAGCATTTTTGCCATTTTAAAACACTTTTGATCACATTGAACTAAGGGCCAATTTAAATTGTAAGCAGAATTTTGTTTTCATTTAAATTTGTATCCACCTTAAAATGGGGTGTATTGCAGTGTATCGCTTTGCTGGATAGTTATAATCATGAACGTAAAAATCATGTTCAAACCTGCAGTGAGAATCGATGAGCAAAATTAAAGTAGCTACCAATTTCTTCAAAAATACAGCCTTCAATTTGATAAAACACTCTAGACCTTATACTGTATTTAAAAAGACAGGGGGAAAAAAGGATGTGTTATCATCTTCTAGAACTACAAATGGCTAAAATAAGTATTCTGGAATAAACTTCGAAAATGAATTATTTTACTGCAGAAAGATGCTGTTATGTGCCCAAATTATGCCTGAGTACTGCTAGCCAAAGCTCTTGTTTGATGAAAATACCTGATCTATTTAAAGCCTGATAGTTTGCTGAGCACCATCAGTGTAAGGTAATAACATTATAATGGCGCTGAAGGGAGCCGAACAGTGGTACAGGAGATGTATGAAGGTGCTTAAACCTCTGACCCGCTTCTGTACATGTTGTATTTGTCAATATCTTTAATAAACACCCCTGAGTTCAAACTGTGTCTGCCCTCTGCAGCTTCAAATGACTGCAATAAATTGTACACTCACAAACACATAAACCTACCCTGAACTAAGACACACACTAATACTGGTTGTAAGTAACGATGTTTTATGGTGCAATTGTTATTTGAGAATGTAAAACATTATGTCTATAATAAGCCCAGTGGCTTAAAGCTGTTAAAGGACTCAAGAAAGCAAAAAGTCCATAAAACATGTAAGTACTTACGTTAGTTCAATGTGTTTGGAGTAGAAACTTTTCCTGCAGGCAGCAATGAGTTTCGTTTTATTGACAGAGCTGCCTTTTTTAGCTTGTTTGTGACCTTGTTCTTCAATTAAGGCACTGAGATGTTAAACATAAACCAACATGTGTTCTCAAGCATGGTGCTTGCATATAAAGTACATTTGCATTTCTTAAAGGAGATACTAGTAGTTTCAAGACAGCATATTTTTATAGGTTAGCATCGATTTAAAGTTTGGATTTTGTATAAATTAAATGCCACATTAGAGCAACTTTAAACTCAATGTGTTTTCTCTCAGCTCCATGACAATCAACACATCTGTGACATGAATAAAAATTAAGCAAATATATACAAAACAACAATAGTAATCCAGCATGAAATTACAATGAAGTAATCACTTTAGTTATATATTTCCAAAAGTATAAAGTTAGAATAATGAAAATGGAAAGTCTAAAAATGTGGACACAGAGAGTGAGAACCTTTTTGTATTAAAATACAATATTGCAACTTGGCATGGTGTTTACATAAAGACATCTAAATAATCATTACTCAAGTACACTGTTATATGTCAGAACAGATTTGGAAACATTTGCAATACTTCACATGCTCACTAATTGATTCTCTGCAATAAATGGGTCAACACAAATGATAAAAACCTCACAACAATCCACAAGAAACAGTCACAGACCACTTCATTCAGTCAATTAACATCTTTTGACGCATAAAACTATGTTTGTAAAAACAAATTCATCAAAGAATTTCAATTTCAAACTTCTTGCTAAGATTCTGGCAAAAATATAAAGAAACTACAATATTGCTCATTCGAGTAAGAAACTCATCTTGTCTGAATTAGGACAGGAATATGCACAGATCAAGCACTGTAACAAGCAAAAATAGTTGATGTTTGTGAATTTCGAATGGGAGAGGACAACGGGATGGACTTTTTTCCACATTGTTATCAGTGTTGCCAGATTGGATTGACGATTTCTAGCCCAATAGCTCACAAGTACCTGCCTAAAAACCGCCAAAATTTACTATAAAAACAATGTGATTGAATGTAAATCAAGGGTAATAATCATCATTTTTAACTCCATAAAACAATATTATTATGACAAAATAGTATAAACATAATGCAAGATAAATCGGAGAAAATAGATTAAAGAGAATTAGCCTACCAAACATGAAAAATATACAAGCAGCAGACACTGTCAAAAAGGCAATAAAAAAAACAAAAATGGTGCCCTCAGAAAAACTGCATTAATTCAGTGTCAACAAATTTACTGCAAAAAAAGTGTCCAATATAGTAATCATGCACACACCATCACAGTCAAAACTATAATTCATTGATGCATACTGCATGATCACCCGACATAATAAATAAAAAAAATATTTTTAATATATATATTCACTCTATCACTTCACACAGAGCTAGGAAGTCTTTAAAGTTTATTTTGAACATTATACAAAACTTTGCACAGTTTAAAGTAGCAAGTCCAGCAGATCTCAAAACTAATCTGAACCGTATGCAAGAAAAAAGACAGGTTCGTACAGATTTTTAACTGTGCTCTGAATTCGAAGTTGCAGTGATAAAAGTCTTCATGTCATCTCTCCCTCAACAGGTGTAATTCCGCTCTATACCATACTTATTTAGCCATGACCATATACAGTTCTCCATCTGTTATTGAACTAAACACCCATCACTACTGAATCGTCAAGTCTGTATGCGGCTGCGACATCAACATCATCAGCACCAGTAGTCTTTGCAGTATGCGTGTGTTTAATAACTTTGTGATGACTGATTGGACGCGGCATGCACACTTGGGCTTGTATATTAGTTAATTAGTCTATATAATTCATATGTTTGAAAACCGCCAAAATGACCCCAAACCAGCCCAAAGCCAATATTTACCCGCACATACAAATTAAAAACCGCCCAATCTGGCAACACTTATTGTTATAGATTTTAGACTCATATTTTGGCTAAAATTCATGTACAAACACTTCACACCTGTTCTTACCTAAATGTCTATATTATCTATTGTGTGTTTGTGCTACTTTGTACACTATTTTGTATATTTATGTATAATTATTGTTATTATTTGTGTCTTGTCTTGTCACTGTCATTCTGTTGCACTGCCACAAAAACAAATTCCTTGTATGCGTAAATATACCTGGCAATAAAACTCATTCTGACTCTGCAAAGGTAAAGTTAAAAAACCCATATAATGGATTAGTTTCTTACAGACATGCATCTTTTTATTCTACAAGATGTTCATTGATGGACAGGAGTCATGTGGATCACTTCTGCCGATCACAATCTGACAGTGACGGCACCCATAATAAATCATGCTAAATTTATCAAAATGTTTAACAAATTGAATTTTTTTGGGTAAACCATTTCTTTTGGTCAAACTTAACTATTTTTGAATATATATATTTTTAGAGATAAAATACTTGGATTTACAAAATGTTTGAATGTGGTTGAATAATGGGTCTGTGCTAAATTACCTGCAAAAAAACAGAGAGAAGAGAGAGAAGGAACCACTGGAATAAAAATTTCAATACGATGGCTCCTTGTAGCAAAGTAATGAGCAGTGCAGTGTTGTTTTGGGAATGTATTGGAAGTGTGTGAGCAGCACTGCAGTAGAATCTTTATTAACATAGGAGGAGCAGGTGTGCTCCAGCAGGAGATGCAGACAGGACATTGATACTTTCTCAGGCTCTATGTGGCAGTTTTTGTGCATCTACTGCCTGGAAATGCATCTTTAAGTGATGAGGAGACAAGAGGTTCATTCAGTGATGTTTGTTATCTTCTTCCTTTATAACCAACCCACGTCACTGACTGCTTCTTTCTCTATCTTCCTCTTTGTGTTTTTCCCCACACCTCTGCTGTAATCAGTCAGTATAGGGCTTCCCTGCAGTCCTTCACAAGGTCAGCTGCTGGGCCTCTCATTAAACAGTCCCATCAGCCATCTCTCTAACTCTCTCATCATCTGCGCCAGTTCACACTGCAGTCCGGCCTTTCAGCTTAAAATGAGAACAGAATGAATATTCCTGTGAGAAGCAGCGTAGCAGAAAACAAATCAATACCTCTCAGTCTCTTAGAAAGAAGCATGGGACATAATTGCTCCAGTTTCAGGCCGTCATTTATATATATTTTCTCACATTTCTAAGTTGATCGCTAGAGCCTTCCAGTATAAGATGTGACAGTGGAATAGCTGTCTCTTTGCTAATTAATATCCAGCATAGTTTTATCATTTCTTCAGTGTCATACAGGTTCAAGGCTGCCATAGAAAAGCCTAAACCTTTTTCAAATCAGTGTTTAGAAGCAGAGTGGAGAGTGTCAGAAAGGATAAAGTAGCCTTGTGAGTCAATAAGCATACAGGAACAATATTTTTCGCATCAGTCCACTGGACCTTTGGCCTGTTTGTTAGTGGTTGAATGAAGAGATGATAAAACGGAAGCGAAAATAGAAGTGACTGCGTTTGATGTCCTCTGAGCAGACACGCTATTCTGTTGTTCAAAGAACTCAGTCTCATTCTCACACACACACGGTAGCCACTTTTTTTTTTGTAGAGACCCTTCAGAAATTACAAGGAGACAGCTCAGACGATACGACTACTTCAGAATCTGTCAACACACACACACTTAGTTCCCTGCATATTATGTGCAGTATCGTTATCAGAGAGACACTGTAATCCAAAGAATAGCCCAAGGTGACTTTCGGAATACATTTATCAATATATTAAGGTCTGTCACTTGAATTCAATAGGCCCAGGGCCAAATTTCATGGATGAAGGGCGCCAAAACTTATGAAACACTCATGATTCAGTTATTCCTTATATATTTATATGTTTGAAATGCACATTTAGATTATTGATGCATTAATAAGTGCACCACAAACCTTGCTGCTTTAGCTGCATCAGTGTGTATTAAACTCCTGCATTTTAGTGATCTGCTGTTCCAGGTTAGAGACTTGATAAGCTAATGATTATAAATTAATCCGATTTGCGGAGAATATTAATCCTTTTTATGGCTGACAGTTAACAGATTTAAGTATAACACTTAACACATTATATATAACACATTTATTTATTTTTTTGTATTCTCACTGTTATTTATATATTTACAGACCACATTGTTAGCACAATCGTAGAACCTACCACAGTAGGTAATACTTCGTGGACAAGACAAGGGTCTTTTTTATGTCAGGTAGCAATAGAAACAGTCAGGAGTTCACAATGAGGTTTGAGGAGTGCATTAATATTAATGCTTTAAACATTCTAAAACAAAACATAATGGGAGGGGATTGACTTCAAAGTGAAGCTAATGAGACGAGGAGGAATAGCTCGTTGGCCTACTTAACAGGAGAAAACCTGATCACTATCTTAAACGCACCGTGCTCCCTGCTGCCCCATACGAGGAATGAATGACAATGAGCCAGAACTTCCCACCTCTGCCGGGATCCTCCGGTCATCCTATATTCCCTACTGGACAAGGTCAACCCTTAATGAGCTTCTTTGCAAATAAAACTGAAATCCGGCCTCCGCTGACCTCACTGATTTCCTACAGGCAAAAGAGGACTATTTTTATAAGCACATCTGCGTGACTGTTTTTTAATATCGTGACGCCCTCCACACCGTGTTTGTGCCATCATGGAATATCAAACAATGGAAAGGAAATCAGGTCAGTTAAGAAATTAAATCACACTATTTGAAAAAAATAAATAAATAAATAAAAAAACACAGGGAGCTCAAATAGTTTACGTTTAATAGTTTAATGTACTTTCCCACAGGGTAAATTATACAATAATCACTATTTAGAGTTAAGACAGTCTCTGGAGCACAGAGGAATGCACTCTCCTAATAAGCACAGGAGAGTCTTCCCTAAGGAGAACATTTTCTCATAGGCATACAAAGCCCTTATTGCACAGGAGATAAGGTACTCTATAGAATTCCCCTATAGATGGCAAACGATTTAAAATGGAGGTTTAAATGGTGAAAAGCAAGTCTTTATAATAGAACAAACATATATTCTGACATATACACGCTCACACACTGGTAGAGGGTGGGCTGCTCTACTGACCCAACTTCTAGAAGCAATTTCCCTGAAGCACCAGTGTTCATCCCAAAACACAGCAGTGCTTCAGATTTTCCATAAATGCTACGTGTGTCCCCAATAGAGCTTAAGCACATACTGTACTTTAAAAAATGACACCTTACATAAACGAAAACCTGTGTCTCTTCACCATTTGAGACCATCTGCACAAACTAAAAACACACAAAAGGACATCTTTCTCTGTGCATGTTCAAGTGCTACATTTTTGCAATGGCTTTTATGGATATTTAAAAATCAAGTGGAAGCCTTTTTTTTAAAGCTGTTTAGGGCTTATACAGGGTAGAATTTTTAAAGTGTGCTTGCTAACCTTATCTGTTGAGAAAAGATGGATAACAGTAATATTAAATAAACAGTTTACTCAATTCTGTCATTATTTACCTGTCAGTCAAAAATCTTGACTTTTTACTAAAATCATAACACTGAATCTGCCATTTTGTCAGAAAAACAAACCAGGCTACGGGGACTTCTTTTTGCAGTTGAAACAAGATACTTTTGGATGTTCATTTATGTTTATTTTATATTTTCAACACTTGAAAGCTGAGACTTTGTTTCATACCAAAAGTAACCTGTTCTGTCTTGTCTGTTGGTGTGCTGTCATGCAATGTAAATTTCACAGTGTGAGAACATATGACATGGTTTGTTGTGCATAGCAACAATTCCTAAGCGGGGTGGGTTTCAGCAAAAAGGGTCTTTTGCGTAAAATATTTGTATTTGACAATTTTAAAGACAGCAACATGGGTGTAAGCATGCATTAATTATTTATTATGCACAAAAATATTTTGCCTTTGTGTTTTATGGCAAGAGGGATAGAGGGAGGGGAAAAGGCAGCTTGTTGTCAACCTGGGTGTTCTCGCATGTCTGTTTTAACTTAAAGATCTAAAGGTTGTTTGACTGACGTGTGCCTCTGGATTCAGCCGTACAGATGACATCATGTACTCTCTGTGACGATTCTGTGAGAAGCTTCCACACACCCCTGTCAGCCCTATAAATAACCACAAACAGCTTGAGTGTCTTGCCTCAGAGAAATTAGCCTTTTTCCAACTAAGGAGCAGGATGTCCAAATTTTTTGCATTTGGGATACAGTAGGAAAACAATACATGGATGACTAACCACATCTGCTGTGAGTGCTTAAATAGAAGTTTGCTGGTCTGTTTAATTGTTTTTGGAAGAGTTTTCTCACATTTCAGCCTGATAGCAATCCAAATTCAATGTGGTTAAATTGCACTTCCGTTGTACTTGTTTATTATTTTCAACAAAAGTGTGTCACAGGTTATTTTCCTGGTTTATGTTCATAGTGCAAGCTCTTCATTTGCATGCACAAATGCAGTGACACATGCTATATAAAATGTCATATTATAGCAAAAAATTATACTACAAGCATCCAATGAGTAACCGATGTCACCAGTTAAGAGATGAATTTAACAAAAAGGTGATAGGGCAAACTGGCTTAAACCTGTGCATGTATGCATGAGTTATATATGACTCACATTTAAAAACATGTTTCTGAAATGCAATGGTTTTCAAAACTGTCCTGGAGCATAACTGTCTCCCTCCTCTAACACGCCAGATTCAACTTGTCAGCTAATTAGAGACTTAAAGACCTAAAGCATGCCAGAAAAGGTAAAAAGTTATGATAAAATATGGTGCGTGTCAGAGCTGTTCGGCAGCGGCAGCTTTTAAAGCAGCCAAAAAAACGAATAACCCAGCTTTTATGATGTCTGTTTATCAAAGAACAAGCTAAATATGATATTTATTATAATAGGTGTATGTGAAGATTGATTTGTTCACTTTAAGTTCACAAAATATACTGAATTTAAGTTGTTTCTACATTAATTAAAAGATTGAATTCAAAATTATTGCAATATTAAAGTAAAATTACAAATTGTATGTTTAATTGCATTTAATCTTGATCAATTTCTGAATATAATTTAGTACATACTGTACATACTTGGATCTTTTTTTTTCTTCTGTGAACGTATCGAAGTGCATTCTGGGATTCCACTGATGACGCCTTTATAATGCAGCATCTGTATAGGCACCTCACTAGGTTTTGAAATTGAGTCTAAATTACCCTTCAATATTTCTCTCACAGCACTGTTTTGTATGTATATCTCCATCCATCCATCTTTTCCTCTGGTTCTGAAGATTGTAATTCCCTGATATGATGAAATATTTATGAGCATAAATTGAAAAAGGGGTCATTTAGTGTGGCTGTATTTTCCAAACTCCGTCAGCACATTATGAATTTCAAAATGCATGTCAGGTCATGCATTCAGATGATTTATAAAGAGTGCAATAGCACTGTTTATGCTGAAGGGAGTCCATAAATACCCACAGTTAGCTGCCTGCACACTGCCCTCCTCCCACAGAGAGCACTGCATGGTTTGAGGTTCCTCCCTGACTATTACCTCTCTCATCTGCATAGAAATTTCATTAATTTTAATAGCCTTACCAATTACCTGGCTCTGTTGCCCAATGTCTAAAGCTTCTTTTATCTGTGTGAAGATGGAAAGCAAGGGTTTGCCTCTGAGCTAGCCGGTCTCTTTTGGCCTCCGTTGCTTCTATTACTGTTAACTCCATGTGTGTGCACTTGTGTAAATAGCTGTCCACTCGAAAAAGTCTTGAATTGCAGTGATTGATTTCATCTGAGTGGGTTTTCTAAAGATTGGAAACAAAGTGTAGCCTTGCCACACTGTATTGTGCCAAGAGGAGAAGCAAAAAAGAAAATACAGTATACTAATATTGCACTCATAATGCAAGATGATTGAGTAATATTACTCACAAGCTGAGGTAGCCTGCTGCTTGTTCATCACAATGAACACAGAGACCTTAAATAAGATGGAAAGGTTCAGGTTCAGTATTTTACATTTAAAATGTAAAAAAGTACATTTAAATTAATGTGTAAACATCATTGGTGGACAGTAACAAAGTAGTTGTACTTCGTTACTGTACTTAAGTAAATTTTTGAGTATCTGTACTTTATCGGAGTAGTTTTATTTTTAGCAACTTTTACTTCACTAGCTTCCTAAGCATACGAGTGTACTTTATACTTCACTACATTTTATTGAACATATGTTACTCTTATGTCGCCTGCTCCGAGATGCAGACGAGCGATTCATTAACAAATTGATTCTTTTTAACGAACCTGTTCAATTGGTTCGCAAATCACACCAATTGGTTCATTCTCGAAATGGAACGATTCGATTGCAGCTGTTCTCCATTCAACAACTGATTGAAATGATCCGTTCAGCGAGTCTCCAGTGAACTGAATTCACAAGTCAGAACAACTGGTGCACGTAAGTAACTAATGTGGCATTTTAGGATTTAGCTAACAAGCTTGCTGGTGCTAAGTTATAG
Source organism: Enteromius thamalakanensis (assembly GCA_032357475.1). Classification (NCBI taxonomy): domain Eukaryota; kingdom Metazoa; phylum Chordata; class Actinopteri; order Cypriniformes; family Cyprinidae; genus Enteromius; species Enteromius thamalakanensis. The sequence goes on along the minus strand of JAUCMT010000024.1, from coordinate 21,949,756 downwards.
TTATTTTTCTCAAATATTTTTTTTATATATTACATCTGTGTGAAAAAGGAAAGAATGTGATGTTCAGGTAACTACAGTAATTAGTAATGCCCTCTGGGGCATTTGGCCAGGAGTGTTTACAACACAGACAAGGTTTGAGAAGAAAAAAAGAAAGAAAAGAAAATATAATATTTTCCTTCAAAAGCGTGAAATGTCATACAGTACATAATGTCCTGTGACTGAGCCTAAGCTTCAAAACACATTTTTCTTACTAGTGAAAATTAGACACTTAAAATCTCAGGTACATTTTTATTGTATGTATCTTTACTTTCACTCAAGTACTTGATTTGTATACTTCGTGCACCTCTGGTGAAATATATATCAAAAGAAAGGTTTCGCACAAGAGCTAAGATGCTCTTTTTTTCCACATTAAGAGCATGCACAGTATGCTGCTTTCTGAAGCTGATACATGAGTGTCCTACAGTCTTTTTCTGCCTATGCCTAGAAATGTGACCCGGCTGTACGAGCCAAGAGCAAATGTGCAGTGCTTTCACCATGAAAAAGAGTTTCACCTCACTCCCTGTCCCGCTGTCTCTCTGTTTCTCTTTCTCTTAGTCCATCTCTCACTTATTACTTGTATAGCAGCAGTCTATTTCTATCCCTATACCACAGTACAAAAAATCTCCAGTAAGCAATAAACATAAACATGCATACAAAAACACATGCTAGATCACTGTGATAGTATCCATAAACAATGTGGAGTATTTCTTCAAAATAAGCAGCTCAAGGGTTAGCAAACCGATCTGCTACAAATGCTAGTGTTAGCATCCTTGCTAAAACTAATTATTGCCCCAGGTTTATGCTGGGTAATTTGGTTCTTAGCAGCTTAAACTGATTAGCCCATGAAGCCTTCCAAGCTTTTGAAATAAAAAAGCATCTTTCTCTCGACTGATATTCAAAAGTAGGTAAATACATATAAATCAAAAATACTGTTTGTAGAAGGGCTTACATTTCACATAATAGCCGCTAACAGAGCTGAATTAATGCACACTCAAACCTGTGCTTAAGCCCAGATCCCCGGGCTGAGGAAAGGCTGTCGCAGATATGTATAACATATTGAAAGTGATTACCAGAATTTACAATGTGTTGCTATGTTTTTGCCACAAACCACACCACAAACACCAGCCACTAGTACATGTAACTGGCAAAAGTCAGCACACCTTCATAAAGTCGTGTGTGAACACCTTCCCATTAACATGACATTGATTTTTCTTAGAATGAGATCCTATTTTCTCAGCATTTCCATTGAAAGTAAATATCCTTTAATGCCTGTATTTATTTTTCTTCTGTGTTATAAAACACACATTATGTTGGGTTAAATGTGGCCCTTCAGGCTACTGTATGAGCCCTTGAAAGAGATCTGTTGATTGGGTAACAGCTCTGCAGGGATCCTGACCACCGCAAGCCCTCATGCTCCCTCTTTCTGAGGCAGCAATCAATGGTTTCTACCTCACGCCTTGAGCCAGCAGGAAGATAAACAGGGGTTCTAGATAGAGCACAGGCTGGCTCTGGCCCTCTCAGCATGAATTCCTAATATCTTACATAATCTCTCCAAGTTGCCGGACAGCACAGAGGCTAGTATTGGTAGAGATGGCACTGGGTTTCATTAGGAACACAAAGCTTTTGTTGGCACACTTGAACATCTTCCAGGGAACGGAAGAGATCAAGGGATAAATATTAGAGGAATAATATATATAATTTTCACTGAGATTAATTAAACTATTATTGTAAAATATGGGCCAGAAGCCAATAATTGAAGATGACAAAGTATCCTGAACAAAGACACTGGCTGTCTTATACAGTCTTTGTCTCTTACAGAGGTTTCTGTTAGGGTAACAACAAAGCAATAAGGAAGCACAAAACTACATTGAGTTTAGATTTTATTACTGCCTTACACTGGATCCACACGGGTTATAATTTCATTATGAGAAGGCAGCTTATTTTGCCTTTCAGATCTCAAGACTAATGCACAAGTTAGCTTATTCTTGGGGGAAATGGGCAAAAAGAAAGTCTTAAGGACAGTGTGAAAGTGAAAAAGTTGCTGAAAAAAAAGGAAAAAAATGTCCAAGTGATCAGCAGCAGCAGCAAATACCAAATTATTAGAAACCGAGAAGTTATTTTTTTTTATCGTAGGAGTTGTTTGCATGCTCTGTAGACTGCAGTTTATGAAAAGGATTTTAGTTTCATTTATGCATTTGGCAGACACCTTTTTCTAAAGTGAGCTACTTAGCAGTCAAGGTATGCATTTTAGTTATTATGCACTTCTTTGAAATCAAATCTATAAATTTACTGTAGCATTGTTAGTGTTATGCTCTGCTTCATGAGTTGTTTGATGTGAACATGTCACTGCAATCAGGCTGTTACAAGGGCTGATTTAAGAATCATAGATTGTAATATTTTCACAATTTTTGCCCCCTTGAATTATTAAGAATTTGTAGGTCAAGGGGTATGATATTTCAAGCATCATGATTGCATGCAAATTAACAGATGCATACACAAACTTGTTAACCTTTCAAAATTTTCATTCCAACTGGTTCAAAGACTCCTCCTTAAGGGTAATAATATGCATACAGTTCAGTGAGCATATCATCATTGAGTATCCATTAATAAGCAGTTGTTAAAAGTTTAACACCACCACTGCTTTAAAATGATGTAGCGGTCAATGCTGCATTTATCTCCTACTAAATTCCTTTCCACTGTCTATTCTGCATATCTTAAATGCAATGTTTCTCCTCTTCGTTGCAGTAGCAGAAAGCCTAAATCAATTGCTCACTTGTGCGCTAATGAGGGATCAATAAACACTGTAGCGCTCCACTTCCACGGGCGTGTTCACCTATTTTCCCCAGAAACTGTCTCATCAGCTTTGTTTTCTACACTGCATGTAGCACATCAAAAAAATTACTGCGCGCCAAAGTTCACATGACAACGAATAGATTATGGAATTAGCAACCGCACGCAACGATCACATGGGGGCTATATTGCTGTCTGTTTAGGACACAGCTTAGCAGGATTAGAATTTTTTCATTAAACCATAAAACAAGCAGACAGTCATTAATTATGGCGAAGCATTCAAGATCAGTCACTGGCCAGGTCGCAAAGAGCTGAGTAGATTAATTTAGTACCCAGCTTCTGAGAACTGTTTCCTAACTGTTACACAACCCCTGGCTCCCCAGCAAGAGAGCAAAAAACAGCCGTCTGATGCCAGCCGCAATCGCCAGGGCCTTTATCTCTTGAGAAATGAAAGGAAAAGAAATTAAATTCCACTTAAATGTCAAGGCAAGCAATTAGATATGTATTCCACAGATTGCAAATTAAATTACCGCGAAGGGCCAAAGCCTTGTACCACCACGTCAGCCTGGAACTACGACGAAAGCCCACAAAGCGTGAAGCGTGAACAGCCAGCAGTGCTTGTTCTGTCACATTACCAATGCAAATGCAGCTGAGCTACAGCATTATTCATTATTTACATGACGCATTGATGGTTGGTTTGATTGATGGACGGTATGATTTCTTAACATTGGGCCCTGAGGAACATTTACTGTAGGTGGAGCAGACCCATTTAAAGCAGACTGGCTGTAGAGCTACAGTCCATTTAGAGAGAGAGGTCAAGGTCAAACACAAGGTCTTCTGTGGGTCGGCTCAGGTTGCAGTGGGACGTTTTAGAATGCACTTCATCATTTTAACTCTTTTAACTACATAGAAAAGACATATCTGGAGTAGAAAGTACTCAAAAAACAAACTTGAAGGCACAGTTTACCAAAAAATGAGAATTCTGTAGATATTTTGTGTCAAACCTGACTTTCTTCAGTGGAAAAACATTTTTTCAGACAATTGTGAGTCAATGTTGGCAGAACTTTTTCATATGGGGGTAAACTAACCTTTGAACTTTGTTCATAACTTTCCCTGAATTCAAAGTAACTTCTGTAATCCAATTAAGTTAAGCAATTATAGCTCTTATGAGATAAAGTTCTTATAAGATTCAAATATTTCGCTTGAAGTTCTAAGTTTTTTCATTTATAAACATCCTTTAAAGCACAGAAAACCTAAGCGTTTCTCTTTAAACCTTTAAATCAGACTGCTTGCAGCTGTTATTTTTTATTTTACTAATATAAGTTTATTATGATAGTAATCAAAAAATCATTAGAAAGTCACAAAGGGGAAATAACATTCCCTCATTTCTGCTTTAATCGCAACTCTTGACAGAATGACAAACCATATTAAGAGTTTTCTTGGTAAACCTGAAAAAACTAACTGTTGGTTTAAATTGCACCAGGAGAATTAAAATATGCATTTTTAACTTTTAAAACCTGTTTTAGTTCTATTTGTTCTGTAATTCTCAGAATAGGAACCTCTCTGAATGTAAGATACTGGCCTCCTCATGCTGACCATAGTGCAGCTGGTTTGGTCAAAGCCAAAAACATTAGAGTTGCTATGGACTGCAGGACACACCCCATAAGGGAGGAGGGAAAAGAGAAATCCGACTGTCAAAACCTTCTTAAGGGATAATCCAGGCTGGCTGGCCACGGCCAACAGGGATAAACTGTAATTCCCTGCTCAGAATGTGAGCATGTGGTTCCATGAAGAGTGCAAATAATTTTTTTACTGATTGACCAATTTTTTTTTTTTAAATGTGTATTTATGACTAATTAGACAAACTGGGGATTGTTAGTCTCTACTGAAATGCAAGTTCTGAGGGATCTGGAGCAGTAAGCAGATTGAAAAGTGAGGATATGCACCAACCCAGAGCATCAGTGGAAAAATTTAATTGGATCTGCACTATTAGGAAAAGACAGTTTTAGTTTGAAGAAATAATAAAAGGAAATGAATGTGTATTTCAAAAACAGTGAATTATTGTAAGAAAGGAAAAAGAAAGAAAGAAGACAATAGCTTATTCTTTCTTGTTAGCTTGTGTCAAAAACATAAATCAGCAGCAGAATGGATCTCAATAGAGGTTGTCTGGTACCAAGCTTGCATACAAGGCCTTTGTACACTCAAAGAAAAAACAATCCACAGGACCTAAGATAAAGGCAGCTTCTAAATCAACCATTCATCTGCCAGGAAGGGGTGTTTTGGGAACTCTACCATTTCATCTTAATGTTTATGTAAAATCTATAAATCAAAGCATCACATACAAAACCATCTTTCATTAAAATAGCAGCGCTTATTTCTAGTTTGAGAACTGCAGAGCATCCATTTAGGTCAGTGAAGTCAGGTGTTAATTAGCAGCTGTTATTTTCCTATTAAATGCAGCACAAGGTAAACAGCACTCAGCTTCAGGAAGAATCCCACAGCCTAGCCAAGCCACACAACTCAGCACTTTTCGCCTCCAAAAAATCATTAGAACAATATAGTTGGAGAGAATGCTACACATGAAGAGAGTCTGATATTTATTGCTTTTGTTCTGCATACATTCACGTGGTTTGTCCTCTAATACTGTTCACTGCAGCTTTTCTGATGTGTCAGCATCTGTTCAGAAAGCTGTGAAGTATCTATGCAAAGCAAATTCATTTTTAATTTATAATTCACACAAAAATGATACACACCGTTTTTTTCTTAAATCAATGAGTCAAGTGTAATTCTGGCTGGATACAATAACTTAGATTAGTATTAGGTACAGTAGCTCAAACAGCAGCAAGAAAGCCATTGGTTTGAACTACAAGCGAGATCACCAAGTTGATGCTACAAAAATGAACAAGCGTGACAAGACCCAGCTGAGATCAGTACCAGCACCTTGGGGTGTGTTGTGTGAAGGTTTCTTTTTTTTTGTTAACCACTGCTGAGGTGTTTATGAGCCTTATGCTGGGTTTATGGAGCTAAATAAAGTTTACTGTAGAAGCTGAAACTATTGTATGGATATGTACAGTTTATATCTGTACGTAAGAACATTTGTGGGTTGCAGCATTCAGCATGTTTGCATTCAGCATGTTTGCCATTATTTACAAATGAACTAAGAATGCCTTTCAAATTTAAATCCTAAATTTAAAACGAGATCGCGAACAAAGGGAAGACTCCAAATTTGAATTCAAGTAAAATAAAAACATAAAAATTGAAAGAAAGTTTTTAAATAAGGAAATCCTTTTTTTCCCAGAGGTTAAGTGTTTTAGGAATTTGTAGGAACATAAAAAAGGGGGGAAGACAGGGCTTTTCTTAACACTGCTCCGTCCCAAGTGCTGCTGACTCATACCTTGCCACTCCACTCACCTGCATGCATATGGCAAATACAATGGTGTCCACTCCTGGTCCTCCTGGGCAGCACTGTCTTCTGGCTTTTGTTGGGCCTCTGAGCTTTTTGGTCTTTCATTGATTGATTAGTGTTTCCTCAGTTAGTTTCCAGAGCATAAAAAATGGCTTCGGAGGCACAGGTACAGAGGCTGATTGATAGGAGGCAGCTAAGGCCTGCTAAAATCATGGCCCAAGAGGACCAAGACTGGACACCACCGACCTTTACCAGAGATGAGATGTTCTGCTCTAGCCAGACACTAAAGCTCCTGCTCTATCTGGCCATAGCCTCTCCTGAACTGAGCAAAGCAAAACTAAACTAAATGCAGATCATGGCTGGCTGTATGGGATGTTTTAGTGCCTGGCTGGGGATTGGGGCTTTGCTGGCTCCAGGATGAAGGATGACCATCCCCTCTGCATGTGGTGTACTCAAATGGGCCTCGTATATCTCACTGTAGGTGCTACAGCAGGCTCCAATCGGACCCACCGTTCATACCGCTATAGATGCTCCGGTGATGAGGGGACATCTCCTCTACGCCCGGCCTCTTCTGTGCCACCTCTCGGCCGGGGCTGCCAAACTTGCCATGCTGATGCCTCAACAACTCGGGGCTCCCAGAAATGATGCGGCCCTTTTGTAGGTGCTCCGGTGTCCCTGAAAGAATCTGTTTGGGCTCTGGACTCCCACACACACTACCCATGCTACCCCTGTGCTTCTGAAAAAGATCGGGGCTGCCAGGCGGCTGAGAAGACACCAGTAAATGTTTTGAGAACTGCTCTGGGCTGCCTCTCTTGCCAAGTTTCTCTGGACTGAGACTCCTCAGACCCTTATGGTCCGGACTGGAGAAGGACCCGCAGCGAGACCGGCACACCTGGGGAAAGGTATGAGCTCCGTACTCCTGGCTGGTGCTATGTCTTCTGCTTGCTTGCTCAAGACCCTTTGCCTCCTCCCCTGAGCCTGGCTTATGTAGGTGGTCAGGACTGCCTCCAAGCGGGCCACCCAACAGCTGCTGCTTATGTGTGAGATGGTCAGGGCTGTCGGTGCTGCCCGCGCTGGAGGTACTGCTCCCGTCACCCACATCCCTTAGTAGGCCAGGCCCAGGGCCACTAGCATGAGACAGGCTGCTCTGGCTATCGATTGAACTCCTGCAGCCGGCTGGTCCCCCAGTAACCGTTGACCCACCGGTAACTCCAGGGCCCTTCTCCTCATCCAACATGAGGCACAGCTCTCTCAGTTCAAGGTTCTCCCTTACCACTTCCTCCTGCCTCTGCTCCAGCTCTTTCAGCTTCTGCAGGTAAAGTGTCACCTCCTTACGCATTATCCCTGCGCTGTAGCGGCCCAAGCGCTGCCACTCCCTCGACACCTTTTTCCCTTTCTGCCGGTCGTCATCCAGAAAGCAGCAGAGGTCCCGCAGTTCCTGGTTGTCTTCTTGTAGCTTCTGATTCACCTCCTGGAACAATCAAATCTATGACTCAACACTGATGTCTAAGCACAGCCAGATTCACTGATAAAAATGAAGTTAAACAAATGCTACACAACAGAAGACAGAGTATGAAATACAGAGACAACACATACTCTAGCAGAATGTTTTTCAATATTAGTGTGAAAAAATATATGAAAAAATATGTGTGTGTGTGTGTGTGTGTGTGTGTGTGTGTGTATTAATACTACTAATAAAATATAATATTCATAGTAATATTAATTCATATTCTAAATTAATTCATATTTGAAATATGTTATTTATATATATATATATATATATTATAACGTTAAAAAATTAATTAAAATAATAATATTATTATATATATTTATTATATATATAGTTGTAACTTGACTTGTCAGGTTTTACTTTACACAGGGCCTACAAACAACCCCCCCAAAGACCCCCTAACCCCCCACCAAGACAAGTGTCGGCATGTACTGTACTATGACAAAATGACATTTAAGAGGCGCCCAGGGGATCTTTAGCCCCATTATACCTCATCACGAACTGTATGTGAAGAGCTACATATTAGAAAATGTGGAGATTATAAGAAAAACTACATAAGGATCCAGAACATGAAAGGCCAGAGGTGAAAAGCTGTAACTGCTGCTTCTGTCAAGGCCATTGGACGATTAAAAAAAGTTATATTATGCAAACATTTAAAAAAATAAAAACAGTAAATAAATCAATTGAGCTTTCGCTTGTTTGGTACCAAAGGCGGTGTGATATTTATAATCAAAAGTAAACTAAGTAAAGAAGGGGGTAATCCAATTTTTATTCCATTTCGCCCACACCCTGTCACCTGAACACAAGCTCGCCTTACCTTAAGCCCCCGTATTTCGTTGAGATGCTGCTGAAGCCTGCGGTTCACCTCTCGGATGAGATTGCTGTGGTCCACTATGACGCTCATCTTCTCAGCTTCGGCTCTGCGGAGCCGGCGAACCAGCTCCTCCTTATTCCATTTCAGAAGCTCCTCATCCGTAAGTTTGGAGAGGTCCTCTGAGGGACCTTCAGCGCTCTTGGATATGCTCGACTGCAGCTGAGGCTGGGTGGGCTTTTCCATTCTCCCGAGCAACTTACTGAAGTGCTAAGCTATAAAACAAATCGCCGACAAACCGGTCAAATCCTTCGTTCGCACTTTCCCGCAAATCCCCTCTTGTTAGGATCGAATTGTTGATACTGCCATTTTAACGATAACTGTTCTGTCCATACTGTCCCCTCTGAAGACAGGGATGCAGCCCTTGCGTACCGGCAAACACTTCTCCTCTTTATGCACTTGCTGTACGGGTGGATCTTCTGTCTCTACGGCAGAGACTCAGTGTGTTTCCGTCTGTCCGTCAGCATCCTGTCCAGCTCAAGTGCGGTGCTGATACCACGCATGAAGAAGGCGCACGGCAGCTCGCTTCAGTGCAGGGTGCGTGACAGCAACCTCTCAAATTGCTCGACTGGCTGAGTTGTGATTTTTCTCTCCGTCTCTGTTTTGCTCTCTGCTCCTTCTCACGCCCCCTTCTCTTGGTGACAGCTAATTTCTTTATATTGGGCGCCATCTGGTGGTGATAAATCAAGCCTACATCAACTTGACCAGTCAACGGGGTTTTCCAGTTGTTTTGGTAATTTATTTTAGTCGTTTTCAATATTTACAAGTATGTGCATTTCTCAAAACAGTTCGCACAAACAGCAGCACAAAATGACTTAATTGCAAAAGCCTGTAATTTGCTCAAAATCTTTAGTTCATCTCTCAAAAGTAGGTCATTTATGTCAATGTACATATCATGACAATTGATCCAATGCCATATATTTCTTGTCATTAGGAAAATACAAGATACAGCTCATCAGTTCAAAACCAATTAAAAAAATAACCAAAAAATTAATTAAATTATGTAAAAAAAATGATTTTATATATATATATATATAACATAACTTGACAAATTATAATAACTAGCTCAACTAAGTCTGAAAGACCTAAGCAATGAACTAATGACTAGATGCTTTGGGAGTATTCCCTACTCAATAGTGAACAGTAGCTTAATATAATTTGTTCAGCATTATAAGCAACTGATGAAGTAAAAAGCAAACAACTGCATGAGCATGCAAAAGCAATTTACCAAAAGAACGAGAAGCTGCTTTTGTGATGTACATAGGTAAACAAGTAGTTTTGAGAATTGGAATTCTAGGAAATTGAAATACATTTAAAATAAATATCGGACTGGAGGGGGATTTTAATTGTATTGAAATGTCAATATTTAGTCTTTGTTAAAATGTGTTCTTTATATATTTGCAATATTATGTTATTAATTAAAGTACATACACTAGTATGTACTACTCTTTAATGTAGTGCACACTGGCAGTCACTGGACTTATTTTTTGTGTTCAAACTGCTTTGTGATAAATAGTTTGAAGATGAGTGTAGGTGGGTCTATCAAGTGTCTCAACACAGAGGTCAGTTTACAGAACACAACACTGTTTTGGAAAATGAGTAGCTAGAACAGGTATTGTCTAAGATTTGGGTCAGAAGACTGACTGCTATCTCAGATTGTTTAAATCTGATTTTACCTTTTTTACCAGTTAAAAAAATTGCATCTGTGTACATTTTGAACACCTATTTCTTGTAAATTTAGACATCTCACCTGAGCCACAGCCAACATTTAAACATCATAATAGCTTATGATCTCTGCTGAGCTTCAGCATTGTTTTATGATTAGTGCTGGAAGAACCAGTTGAGCTCCTGTTCAACCTACCAGTTTTATTTTGAACTAAAGAGCCAAATCATTTATGTGGTGGATCGTGTGGACCAAAGCTACTGAGAAGGCGTTCCAGGCCATCAAGCGGGCTCTCACCACGAAGCCGGTGCTCCAGGCCCCCGACTTCTGCAGACGGATGCTTCTGACACGGGACTCGGAGCCGTGCTCTCCCAGGTCCAGGAGGGAGAGGAGCATCCGATCACCTACATCCGTCGAAAGCTGACCCAGACCGAGAAAAACTATGCGGCGGTGGAGAAGGAAGCCCTGGCTATCAAGTGGGCGGTCTTGGAGCTCAGGTACTACCTTCTAGACACACTGTTTACTGATCATGCTCCCTTACAGTGGATGGCCAGGGCAAAGGGCACCAACGCCCGGGTCATGAGGTGGTTCCTGACGCTCCAGGACATTCGCTTTGAGGTGCAACATCGGCTGGGACGACTGAACGCGAACGCCGATGGGCTCTCTCATATCTGGGCAGCTTATTCAGGTCTGTCAGGGGTCACTCCCCACCCACCCCGTCTCGCCTCTCTGCAGATCCACCAGGACCAGGACGCCGCTTGGGGGGAGGGGAGTGTGACGGGAAACCCCGTGGATCATTAGCGTCGCCCTGGCAATCATCGCAAGCACCTGGGAACAACCACCGCGGGCCAATCGGTCACTGGAAACCCATGCTTGAAAGCAGAAGCCCTGCCACCAGTAAACTGAGCATTGACTCCGAGCTAACGCTACGCTGACGCTAAAGCTTACTCTGTCTCTTCTTCCCCTTACCAGACTTTAGCCCGTGACCGCTTGGCCTTGCCTCACCACTCACCTGGACGCACTTGGCTTCACGGAACTCCGAGCACCTGGACGAAGGATAAAGAGCACGAAGAGCACCACACGCCAGCCAGCAAAGCACCGTCTTCACTTTGGTTTTTGTCACTTCATGTAATAAATCCACCCTTCAGGGATTTCACCAAGCTCCCTTGTTTTTGTCTTCACCAAGCTCCCTTGTCTTTGCCCGGTGGCGACAGTGGAATTGTTCTTCTTTTTCCCTTCTTATAATAATCTCCTGTGATTTCAGCTGACCCCAGACATTAAGCAACCCATAATTTTGCCAGTTTAGCCAATTTAATAATGACTCATTAGTCATTCAACTGACACTTTTAGTCAAAGCGATTTACAGTACACTTACTCCTGGTGTTACTAATGATTAAATGCTTTGCTCATGGACACAATGCTGATAGTTAATAGACCAGTGCTGCTGGGTTTAAACACACAAATGCAAGTCATTACTCATTAAATATCTGTCAAAGTGCTTTATAAAGCTTCCCTGGTGTTCACATTATATCCTTTTTAATTGTATGGAAAATATACTCTTCTTTCACATTTCAGCTTTGTGTTTCGTGGAAGAAAGAAAACCTGTAGCAGGTTAATTGTTTTTCTGTTGTCATGTGAGCTGGTAGTTTATTGGCGATGGGAGGGAGATTTCTGTAAAGTGTTGAGGGGTGTGTCTACAGGATAAGGAACACAAGGTACACAAACAGCCTGTGACAACATTTTTCATCTTGCAGTGCAATGGCGAGGACACTGCTGTTAGCTTTGTGTATCCTGGTTGGACTTTTCTGTTTCCCAAATGCAGAATGTTGGGAAGCACCCTGGTTCTGTCACGGATATGACTGTCCTGTGTACACCGTGGTACAGCAGTATGAGGTATGCAGACGATTTCTGTTTTGTCATGTGGGATATTTAAAATACTGTCTCATCTAAAATATTTATATCATTGTGTTAATAATACATAAAAAGGGGTTTGAGGAGCGTAACTATGAAGTGAGCCATTGGATTACCACTGATGTTGCGAGTACCAGCGAGAGTGATTTAAAAGATGGATTTTGGAAACTGTATTATTTCAATCAAGGTGAAAACAGTGAGAGTAAGTAGGCTACACTAGTAACACTTTACAATAAGCTTTTATTTGTTAACATTAGTTAATGCAATAGTTCAAATGAACTAACCATGGTTAATGAACTTATTAACTTTATTTTATACTAATTGTTTGTTAGTTCACAGTGCATAAACAGACACAACTTTTGATTTAAACGTGTTTTAGTAGATAAAACATTTAGATGAATAAATGCGGTAGAAGTATATAACGCTATCAGATGAAACCCAAAAACATTACAATAGGTTATTCACATTTTAATAAATTAATACTCAGTGTATCATTTTATTTCTAAGGTAAGGTGATAACTATGACCAGGCCTGTGGTGGTCTCAGTAAAGGAAGCTGATGGTATGGGTGAGAGAACGGTGTCCATTTCCGTCTTTCAATCTAACACAGACATCCCTGAGCCTAACGATACTACCATCAGAAAAACAGTCATACCAGGCGGTACTGTCTACATCAGGTTAGTTATTTTAGAAAATATGACAATCAAAAACTGTCTGTTGGACTCTTTTTCATTTAAACATTCCTTCTTTGCTGGTCATTACAGGTCATTTGGTGGACGCGCGTCTGATAACGATGCCTTAGAGAATGTGCGACAGCTTAGGGAGGACCTCAGAGCTGCAGGAAAGATATTTGTTGAAAACAAGTTTGATGCAGCCGGATATGATGCACCGTGGGATCTGATCAACAGGCACAATGAAGTTTGGGTTCGTGCACCCTGAAGACTTGCCGTTCCAGAAAATTCTGTTCCTCATTCCTATGGTGTAGCCTTTTTTCACTTTGATGTTCCAGTCTATTGAAGATTTCCTTGTATCATATGACAAAATTATAATCTTGCATTCATGTTTCAGTCTTGTGGATTAATGTTTCTTTTGGTGCAATACAAATGTGGAAGTTCTTTGAGGTTGTTTGACAGGATTATAAACTGGTTTTAGTAATGTGATGAGTGATGACAGTCATCTACCTCTGCAGGTTTAGGTTCAAACTGAAAATGCAGTAAAATTTACTGAAATCTAAATTTATCAATAAATCTCTTTAAAAAAAAAGTTTTTAGTATACAGTCTATTTATTCTATTTTTTTATCTAAAACATTCTATGAAATGAATTTAAATGATACCCAAACCTTCTACAAAATACAAAAGTGAACAGGTTTAGGAATGATCGGAATGGGAATAATGTGATTTCAGGTTGTCAGGTGTCAGCTTTTGTTCATGTACAAGAATCTCCACCTGTTAAACTGGTCTAGTGATCCAGATCTTCCTGAAAGCTGTTAATGAAACTATTTGATTAGAATACCAAAAAGCTTAGTAATATGTACTAAATAACTATGAAGTTGAATGTGAATCTTCCAGCTTGTGAGTATGAAACATGCAAGAAAGCGTGCAACTTCAGACAATGTTTTTGTCATTTGCAGCTTGGTGCTTATTCAGTGGCTTTAAAAATGCATACAATGGTGAGCTTTTTCACAGCATGGTTGAATGGTGCTGAACTGATAGGCCTGCAGCACTATGTGATTGTTTGTTGATGGGGGTTTCCCTCTTGTGTAAAACAAGGGAGTGTACTAAAGCTGAGTGGAAAACTGGGTCAGCCCACCTGAGACGTTTTGTCATGGTGACGGATCTGAAGTCATTTTAATTAGTCACATCTTCTCTAGCAGAACCAGGAAATGTGATGAGGCTGCATTTCCCCACTTCTGCAGTTCTGCGCCACAATTCCTCCACAAAATGGGCCAGTAACCTCACCTGAGAGAGAGAGCAAACTTTGTTGTCTCTTTGAAACTGTCTAACTCACTAACCCTCCTAGACTGGTTAGCATACAGCAGTTAGCAAACCAACATTGAAAGAAAGAAAAAAATGATCTTATACTTGATAATTTAATTAAAAAGAAACATAAAATCGTCCGAATGTGGTGAAATACTCGCTTGTAAATGAAAGCAAATGCACACTCCCGTGTTTAATAACTACTATGCATGCTAACATCCAAAGGTACGTTATCGTACACTAGGTGGCAGCACCGACTTGTAATATTTATCCTCCTCTACATCTGGCGTTAGTCTACTTATTTTGCACATATCCACCCATTTGCTTTAGCTTTGAATATACAGTTTTATCCAGAAGAACTTAAAGTTAGAAGAACATGTGGGCAGTTCCTCAACAACAATATCAGAACAAAACCCACTTCCCAGCATGCCTCAGCACTCACCATGGGAAGCTGGACACTCAACCCACATTCACAGTTTCCATGGTTACATTTCTATAGCAAGAAGCCAGCCATGTTCATCAAAAACATAATTATGCTTCAATGAAGTCAGATAATCGGTAATAACCCTAAATGTGTTTTTCTGAGTCATAGACAACTTGCCGTGACTACTTACTTATATAGTGGTATTTTTTATCAGCAGGCCTCAGGACCGTTGTGTTCTGCAGTTCATTTAACACGGGGAGCTTAGTAGGTCGTATTAGGTCATCCGCTTGGAAATCGGGATAATTCAGCTAATGTTTGGGGAGTATAGGAGATGTTCAGCCATTCACAAGAACTGTGTAGTTGTGATATCTTGGAACAAGCTAATTATCTCATTTATCGGCACATTTTCTAAAATTCTGTCTGGGCTCGTATGTGCCACCGTGGTGTCCAATAAAAGCCTGTCTGACTTGGCAGGTTATGTCAACATATGTTTGCGGGCTTGTGAATTTTAATCTGCCCAGTTTTGGATGATGTTCTTGGTTTGGAAGCCCCAGCCAAAAGCCTGTTTGGACTGGCTCATTGGAATTAATCTTATCAGAGACGGGCCAGTTTCCTGAGAATATAGTTGGAGCTCTATGCTGTCAGATAAGACAGTGTAGGAATGCAAGAGCTGTTGTGCATTTTTAGAGAGTTTTAACCATGTGAAAAGTTCATGCTAATGGCAGCCGTGCGATATGTGTGTCCATCTGTTGCATGATCTGTCTGCTTTCACTCGGTTTGGGGGGTCCAAAACATCTAGACAACTACTCTCTGCTTCTCCCATGAGTTGGTTTCATCTTTTTACATAACACACGATTAAAAATACAACAACTTTTGCTGTTTTGTATTAAAATGTCCCTCATGATTACCCCACACTGTTTATAATTGATGATGTGCTAAACACGAGGACAGTAAACCACAAAGAGAGCTGAAACTCACGACTGTCACTGAAGCATGGATGCTGAGAGCAGCAAATTTCAACTAAAGTTTGGCCCCAACGGATTTGCAATGAATTATTTTTTAACAGTCACTGCAGCATACATAATGGTTGTCGTGTGATGTATGGGGTATATGCATTACGTATCTTGCTCTTCATTGAAGTGCCGTTCGAATTAGAGTCTAAATAACTCATAAAAACTTCACAAGTAATTCACATGGCTCTAGTCCATAAATACTGGACTAGAAGTCTTTTTTAATAAAAATCTCCTTGATGAGCATGTAATGTTATTCTACAAATCTGTTCTGATGAACAGACAAGCTCATCTTTTAATAAACTTTTCAGCAAAATATTATTTTTGTGTAAGCTTTTCCCTATTTTCAAGATTTTTTTAAAGATGTAAACAAATGTTTGTAATATTTGTAAGCTGCAATAATAGGTCACTAATCAAATAGGCATGTTTGCAACAGTCTATGTGAACTGTTCAATTGGTCACATTGCTTCTTTCAAGTGCTGTCAGTTGTTTGTGAATTAGTGATCACTAGGCTCACACTTCCTCCATTACGGTAGTTAAGATGAAGTGCTGTTGTACTCCTGCGGCATAAGGGATGTCATCATGTAGGACAGAAGAGCTCATAGCAAGACTTGCATTTTCTGAGGTCCACCTTTAAATATCTGTTTCTTCTCCCCTCAACTTGATCGCTCAGCAAGCCTCTCCCATTTGTGAATCTCATAGTTTGGGGTAATGAATTATTGATTTGAGTTTTTCCAAAAAAGGAGGTTGGGGATTTTATTGTAACTTTTTTTTTTCATAGGCACTCAGCTTTCATTAAAATTTAAGAATCATAATTTTGCTTGGCTTGAACCTAAAATGTTCAGAGGCTTTTGTCACAACACAAGAGCAATGAAATGCCAGTTTGTTTACAATTTAAATATAATGAATTATGTTTGAATTATAAATATTTTATCTGGAGAATATTCCCCACATGTGCTGTACATTAGTTGTTCATATGTTCTTTTTTAATTTTTTTTTTTAAATTGCTATCTTTCTACTCTCTTTCTACTGTCTCCTTCTATCGTAGTGTGTAAAGATTCACAGTCACACTTAATTTAAGATCTACTTCTTGCTATTTATAGGTTTTGTCTTAAACCCAATTGCTGCTTAATAAGGTAGTTGTTAGGTTTAAGTATGGGATATTTCCTAATAATGTGCTAATTAGCAAGTTTCACTATGAATAGGCTAAAAGAAGATCCTCTGAGAGCGCCTCGGAATAGAGGGGCGGGGTCTACGGAGCGCGTAAAGATTTAAAGGGGAAGTACACAGAATAAGGATAAAATGAGAATTTGTTCACTATCTTTGAGAATAATAGAAGCTTTCCATTAAGACCCTAAAGAATTATATTAGCTTGTGGACAATTGGCCTTTAAAAAATTAAGAGGCAGATTGAGTGAAATGTTCCTTTGGAATTCTAAAATGCTCACAGCAGTGTCAAGAACAGGCTTTCTCTGCTGTGAGTGGTGAGCCAAAGAGGGAGAGCAGGTGCAGAAAGACGATTAATCGGTAAGGAGCTCGATAACAGAAGCTCGCAGGAAGGGGAAACAGAGAAATCTTACCTGTACTAATGTGTGCGCGCGCCATGAGTGTAGTTTTAAAACCGCAAAAAAGTCATATGTGTGCACAAAGCTTCCCATGTGCCAATGCGAATAAATTAGATTTAAATATGACCTGCCATTTTATTTTTATCCAACAATATGGTATATTATGAGGTATAATATACCTACATTTTTTTATTTTATTTTGTGAGTTTGTATTATAGAATCAAATACTTAACTTTCAATATTAAAGATACCAGTACTGTATCACTGTGTTTGCATTCTTTGTGGAGGTCTGTCCCATATTGTGAAGATTACTGGCAGAATTTTTAACTATGGTAGCCTATGTGTACACAGTTTTTTTATTAATTGAAAATGTAGATTTTTTTTTTTGTTTATATATC
Organism: Enteromius thamalakanensis; assembly: GCA_032357475.1. Lineage (NCBI taxonomy): Eukaryota > Metazoa > Chordata > Actinopteri > Cypriniformes > Cyprinidae > Enteromius > Enteromius thamalakanensis. The sequence continues at coordinate 21,932,194 of JAUCMT010000024.1, read as the reverse complement.
AGTCCCATATACACTCTTAAAAATACAGGTGTTTAAAAGTTTTTTTTTTGTTTGTTTGTATGTTTTTTACAGCAATGCCATAGAAGAACCTTTATTCACCACAAAGAACCTTTTGTGAAAATATTTTTAAACCATTTGGACAAAAAAAAATTTCTTTGGCATTGTGAAGCAAATTCATTTTTAAGGTGTTGTCATAATTATCATTAACTTTCATTCATTATACTGTTTGTGTATTTTATTTACAATATCTGAGACCACAATGAATATTTTAGATTAAAAATTGTTGATTTTTTTGTAAATGTTTTTTTTTTACTTAATAACACAGTATATTAGAAGTAGAAGAAATTGTTTGCACAAATCAAGAATCCCCTTTGCGAGTTATAGTTGTTTTGGTTTGTGTGTTTTATTTATTTATTTATTTATTTGTCTTTGTTGTTATAACGGTGGGGAAAATTTTAACTGTTAACATAACCTGCATGGTGTTTGAAAATAAAATTGTTGTTCAAAAAAAAAAAAGAATCCCTTTTGCTTTTAAGACTGCAAGTTTTTTTTTGTCATCTGGAGAACAGAGAAGATTCTCTGACACCACCATCTGTGTGCAGCTGAAAAACCCCAGACCACTTAGACAAAACAATACTTACAACATCAGAACATCTCTGAATTGTTACTCTTCAGTATTTCACCCTAAGCTATATGTTGATTAGTTTTGCAGACATGGCCATGTGAATGCTTTTGTTTAAGCAAAAACTGCATTTTGAACATCACCTCAGAAGGCTTGTGCACAAACATTGCTTACAGTGACACAATATTATTTGTAACTGCACACTCCGTTTGCATGTATTACAAACAGACCTTGTATGATGGCACATTTCTCTCTCTCGCTCTCTTTTTCTTTCCACCCAATGCAACGCCAAAGTACAGTGATTTTCTTAGAGGACAGAGGACTGTCCAAACACATAAAAACTCATTGTCTGCCTGCAGGGCCTCTACTTGTCCAGTCAGGTTTGGTGTAGAGAGAAGTGGCAGTACTGGAAGAGAGGTATTCTTTGTGTTTATCAGCACCCGACTTTGCTGGTCCTTTTGATTGGTTGGACTCTGACTGTATCTTAAGACCAGAGTGAAAAATCCACAACCAATTTACAGTGGATTTATAAAAGGGAAATAGCATTTTATTATATTGTACTGATGCACTGGTGCATGGCTTGAATTTCAAGTTTCTGGCCAATTTTGGCTGATGCTCGCATGTTTTTTAAGACTGGAATTCAGGTTTAGATTTTCAAATTGCACCAACCTTGCAAGGCACATTAAAGTTTATTTGTGGTGCATACTTCAGTAACTAATGCCGATTTTACTGAACAGGTAAAATGGTAAAAATCCACCAGTTTTACCAAATAATTAAATATGTGGTATATTTTATCCTCAACTCTTTTTTAATAAAACAATATTATTTGCATTATACTCTACTGTAAAGATGTGACATCCTTAGAGATGCAGCAATTTTTTTTTTTAATTATCTTATTTTTTTCGCCAGATAATGCAAGGTTCTGCAGTCAGGTTATTTCCAGCAGCAGGGATTAAGTGATGAGTTTTCTCATAGTGTGACTTGGTTGAGGATTAGAGAGACTTTAGGACAAATGTCAGAAGACTCCAGACTCTGCTTCCAGTATCCACCTGGCTCCATCATCTCTAACAGTCATGCTGAGGCTATAAAAGCTGTGCTCCAGTGTGCCACTTTTATTAAAGACTTATGATAGATTGGACTGGTTAATACTGGGATTTGAGATTTGTCACTGAGTAAACAAAACACATCAAACCTATGTAGCCAGTGTGGTAAGAGGAGGCGTGCTATGATTCAAACCACCTCTTGACAGCTGTCAATGAATTTTTAATGGCTGTACAAATGAAACATATATAATTGGAGACTTAAAATGAATTTTTAATAGACTGATAGATTGTAAGTATTAAATAATTTCTATATAAATTGCACAAAGAAACTGATTGTATTGTTTGAATTGTAAACACATCAGATGCATGATTATTGTGAATGTGTGTTTGAACATGTGATTGTTACATTAGACAATCCAACATTACATATATCCTGCTTACTTAAAGCAGGAGAACAAGAGATTAATAATTCTCCGAATATTCTGACTAGATCAGCCCAAATGTTACGTACGGACCGGTTCATTCCTCTCGGTTTCTCTGAACTTTTAGTCTGACATGGGGAGGATGCAGGCCAAACATGCAATAACAAACAGATTGTGCAGATTGAATATTACAGGCATTTATGGCACGTAAGATTGTCATACAGTACATTGTTTTTTTCCCCCCATTATATATATGTTATATCAGCAGTTATTTTAATGCATATAAGCATTTAGATGAGCAGTGTGTTTCTGTGAATGTTTATTTCTCTTTCAGGAATTTTTATGCGAGCTTTGTGTTTTTTAAGCGCGTATGAAATTGAGTAGAGATATTGGTTTGGGTGATAGACTGAAAACACTGTTGCATAACATTTTCTTTCATTTTTTGTACATGTTTGATTTTTATTTTGACCGTTATTTGATCCTACAAGACCATGCAATGATAAAACAATTATGGGAGTTTAATCTGTTAAAAAAAAGTTAGTTTACAATTTATTTGAGTATGATCATTTTAATTGTTAATTGTCTGTGTGATAACATTGTGATCCCTATTACAGCCCTATAAAGTAAATGTATGGCTTAGCTTTAAAGTAAGTGAGAGAACATCATTGGCTCAGTATAAAAACAATAAGGAAAATGTGTGCTAGCAACTGAGACTTCTTGTATGTTCTTCATTTTTCAAATGACATCAAAAAGAATGGAAACACAGCATCAGGCTCCTCATTTATTAATCATATCCCTTTTTAAGGTGCTATATTTAAGACAGAGTGCTTGCTGCACAATGTACCTCGCTGTAATTTATTATGCTAGATTTGTTCTTCCCCGGCATCCTCTCCTTCAGGGCTTTTTGTCCTCTTTCTGAACCTAGGGCAAAGTTTAAGTGGCCACAAGTGTCTCAATCTGCCTGCTACAAGATGTAATGATTTAAAAAATCAATAGAACACAGGTCTTTGTGCACAGAAAGCAGAAGTCACATGATATTAGTATTATCAGCCTATTAATTCAACTTTCTGTGAACAGTGAAAAAAAAAAACTAAAATAAAGGTCATATTCGATTTTAGATATTAAAAATGAGTTACTTACAGTAGCAGTTAAAAGTATTTTTAGAGATACGTTGTCAAAAATGTGGTAATGCAATTGATTTTGTTCTCAGTGTTCTACACAGAAACTTTCACATGTCGGTCAGTATTGTATTTCCCAGAAACAGGTCACCTATTCGACTCTAGCAAGTGACATCACCCCTGTGCATTTCCCTTACCTTTCTATTTCCATCTGTCTGTCCTACTTGTCTTTCCTCCAGGTGAACTGTCTAATTGAGAGCCGTCAAGGGGCAGCTCCCCCACCATCCCTTTTTTTGACTGGGGGGCAAATGCTGGTTTCTGTTTCTGCTAGTCCTCTACCACCCGCTGTCTGTCCTTGGCTTGACTTTGGTCAGAGGTAATGTATCCTTTCCTAATATAGAGAAACCAAAGACAATAAGACACTCTTAGAATAGACCCTGGATTGTCCCCGTGGACGAGTGTCTGTGCTGGTTTGTGGAAAAGCACTTCAGTGCGGTAGTGTTCTATACTCCTCTCCAAATCAATATCAATATCAATATCTAAACTATTATCTGCCTTATGTAATTGACAAGTTGCTGCATCTTGTATCAAAAAAGAAAGAATGAAAGACAAAAATTAATCAGTAAATCAGTTCAAGACTTCTTAGTAACAGTCGTTTTTTCACTAAATCTGGCTGTGTTTGCTTTGTTTTTGGAAAAAATTACATGATAAAAACAATCTTTCATAAGGTTTTTGTTGTACTGTTTTAGTGTATTTCAATGACTCTGTGTATACACTAGATAATCAGTTTACAAAATGTTTTATTTTACTACTACTTTATTATTTAAATAAATATATAGAAAAAATATCAAATATTAAAAATATACCTTGCTCTTGAAAAATGAACATATGCAGTAAAAGATAAAGCAGGTTTTTTAAAAAGTGGTCCACTTTTTGGCAATTTGTAAATAGATGGATAATGAGGACCGTAAATTGAATTCCGATGTACTATATTTCTATATAATAATAATAATAATATATCATTTTTATTTTATTATTTTGTTTATTTTTAATACATTGATGAATATTATTACATTATCTTTATCTGTATTTCTATTTCATTTATTTTACTTTACAACTTGCTTTTAATATTATTTTCTGTTTAATAAATGTAGGGGGGTGGATGTACAGTCTGTAATGTTATATAATTGGATATTTAGTGTTCATGGGGGTTTTGTAACAAAATTAATTAAAAAAAAAGTTGGAATAAAATATTTTCAAATATGTTTTTAATTCATATAATTATTTTTTATATTAATTACCATTATTAGTTTTGAAATCACTATTTATGCCTTTCTAAGAAAGGTATTTATTTTGTTTTTTATTTTTTTGGAATCTTTGGTGTTCATATAAATATTGAATAAAAATAATGAATTTGGTATGTAATGATGATGGTTCTTATTTTTGTGCAAATGTCAAACATGTTTTCAGGATTCAAGAAGATTTTACTGTCAGTTTTGACCAATATAAGGCATCCTTGTTGAAAAAAGTATTCATTTCTAATAATGTAAATTAATGACCCCAAACTTTAAAAATGCAGTATTTGAATGTTAAAATCACTTGTAAAACTTGTACATTTGTAAAAAAAAAAATATATATATATATATAATATATATCAGTACAATATGAAATTCAGACCCTTTCTTTGTGACTTTCTTTGTTTCTTTCTTTCTGCAGAAGTTCAATAATAGGGCTTCTCTGGTAGCACTGTCCATCCATATTGACATTGTGAATAATGTGTGTGTCAATAGGTGTCTTTTGTCCTCCACTGGGGAGGCAGGCATGAGTTACAGTAATTTACCTCAGATCTTTGACGTGATGAGGGAATTGACAACTTGCCGGAAGAAAATTGAGGCTTGTTTAAAAGTAAAGAAGGGCTCTTTTTCGGAAACAGAATACTTTAATGCACTCTTAAAGAAAAAGAATTGTAAATAAACTTGACAGTGAAAACTTGAAGTGGTTTGGCAGATGATGAGAGGATTTAGAGGACAGTGTTTGAGACTGAACTGAGGAGGATAAGACTGAAACAGGATTCTCGATTAGTGCTATTAAGATCAAGTTTAACAGAGATGAGAGCAGTTTTAAGAGTGGTGTGGATTGGGTAATATTGATCATTTTGGAAACATCGATATGCATCACTGGCTAAATGCTAAAGCTTTGATTGTGTGTGTGTCTGTGAATGGATGTTTTTCTAGTTTATTTACAGAAAAACTGGACACGTATATAGTGCATGCATGTTTGGAATGAAACATGTGAGGTGAGACAATGGAAGGATGAATGTGGTATATAACAGGAGGACTGAGTCAACGAGAATGCGCCAGAGAGAAAAAGAGAGAATAATCCCTCAAAGCCCAGGCGGATTAAGCATCCAGATAGCATCACACCATATTACAGAGAGATGTTTTTAACCTCAGGTCAACTACCCAGAAACCACCTCTCACTAATTTCAGTGCAGTAGGAGGACAGGAAAAGGTGTCAATTTCTGAACAAGTGCAAATAGCTGCAGTAGATTAGCTTTAAGAAAGAAGAAACAGAGACAGGCACAAATGCTGCGTGCAAGACAATATGGCTGCTCATTATTTGTCTGTATTGTTTTGATGTTTCATTTATCAGTTTTTGTTGTGCTTATAAGCAGGTCAGGGCAGAATAAAGCCTTACAGGCTTATCGCCTGTTGTATGTAAGACTGAAGGGCTTTATTCAGTGATAACAACCTGCTAGCTGTACACTTATTACACGGCTTCTTGCCCTTCTCTCAGCATCTCGATCTTAGTATCCTGCATCCTCCCCAGCTCCTCCTCAGTTTTCACCGAGGAGCTGTCAGGGTTAGGAACTGGCCGTACCTCTCTATCTCCTCCCGAGCCCTCAGAGCTGTTTACCCTAGGGCTCGACAGCCCTCCTGACCCTGAGTACTCTCGCTGGTCAGCACAACAAACAAGCTTCTCTTGCTTAAACTCTTTACCAGCAAGTACGAACTTAAGAAATAATTGTTTTAACCAGGGAGTCAGTTGAGTCATCTTTAATCCACTGCTGAAAACATTTGTGTTTTCTGTACATGTTGAAATTAATTTTAAAGTCCTCTATTTAACGATCAATATGATTAATAGTACCCGGATGAGCCTGTGTTATTTGTTTTAGAATCAGTATTAAGTAGTCCACCAAGCTGTGTCATATTTTGAAAGGATAGCCATTCTAAAATAACCATAGCTGAATAATTGCTTAACGTATAGTTTCTCCCTGATGTTGCAGACATTCTTTGTTGATACCTTCTCTACCATGATAATTTTGCACACCTGGTCCTCAACTGTGCACACCTGGTTCTGGTCTAGTTAGTTGCTCATTAACCATGTATAAGTATACCCTTGTGTTTATCCCTTGTTTTTGATCATCATGTTGTTATGTCGTTGGTTAGTGGATGTTTCCATATTATGCTGTGCAAAAAGAGTTTATTCTCCTTATTTTTAATAGACGTCTTTTGCACAATAATTATGAATGTAAAAGAAAAGTGGAAATGATTGGAGAAGCAAAACCTAAGCTGAATATTAGTGAGAATGTCACTGTTTCGGAATATCAGTTTTCTTTCATGAACCAAAAGTCAATTCCTCCACTGGGCACCAGATCAGAGGCAAGTGCTTCCTGAAACCTTTTGCAGGCAACTTTCATCTTTCTCAATCTGAAACATCTGCCATTAGCTAAGATAGAATTTAAGATGAATGCGATCGTGATGCATCACAAGTAGTTGGTCATTACGTAGTTCATTACGTAATGTGAATTGTAAAGACACAGACGAAGCAATCTGAAACTGGTTATACCAAAGGATGGGCCATCAAACAACATCAAAGATAAACAGAGCTGGACACTCTGGGGACATCATAGTGGAAATCAATAAAATTGATTTTGCAGTATTTGTTGTTTTTAATGCCAAAAGCAAAAATGTTAGAAGAGTGAACATCAAGGAGAGAGATTGGTGAATGACATAGTTTAGTTTTCACACAGTTGCGAGATTGGCATGTATGTATTTGAGGTAACACATACAAATTAATTGGAAACATTGTTAGACGATGGAATTTTATCTGAGAGAATAGACAGCGTGTTTTCCATGAAGAAACTTTGTTAATTTACTGTATATCTATGACCTTTTTTTCTGTGTCCTTGATGGCAAATCAGAGCACCTCTGTGTGTCCTTGATTAAAATGACCTGCTCAGACAAAGCCTGTGCTTGAGAGTATGTCTAGCAGAGGAAAGTAAGGTGCGATACAAATTGGAATTTTGACCACCCAGCTGGAAGAGTACGCTAATAATATCTTTGTTTGCAATTATGTGGATGCCACATAATTATTAATTTTCCAAATGATCCCTCTGGTCTCTCTAAATCCTAGTGTGTCACTTGGGCTTGATCTATCATGTGTGGTTCCTTTTCAACCAGATCTCTTTCATCCCAGGAAGCACATCCTGTTCCACTGCTCTGTTTGGTGCTGAAGGATATACATGTTGAAGGCCACTCAGTAAAATCATATTAATATTAGGTCTACAAATGACAACAACAACGATACCAATAAATTGTATTTATTGCCATCAGATCCAATAATAATAATAATAACATAAAAATGAAATAGGTCTAGTGAAATAGATCAAGACAGCTTTATGCGTGGCTTTTTATTATTAATATTATTTTAATTTGAACTCAATTCTACAGAAGAAACGATTATGTTTTTAAAGTATGTGGGCTAAGAGAATCAGCTTCTTTTTATCAGTTGTTGACAAGGATAACTTCATGAAATGACAGCTGTGAAATGCCAAAGGTGAAATATATGTGTCATAGAGATCTTTTATATATTAAATTCTTATTCACAAAGATAGTCTTGTTTTTAAATATGATTTCGTTTTTATTATGCGTCTACAAATTGATATAATTTGGTGCTAGGCTGTAAAGCAAAGCAAATTTATGTTAAAGTCCAAATCCTGACCTGAAGCATGTGAGTGAACTGTAAAATGGATTTATAACATCACTTATATATATTTAACCAAACTGAGACCAGAGAAATGATTAAATGCATTAATAATGTTGACTTCTAATGGATTCTGTATGAAGACAGAGATGGAAAGTAATTGAGAAACTTCTGGGAAGGGAGAAAATTTCAGCACTTATATTCTAAATAAATTGAAGTAATTTAAAATAAACAAGAAAAGAGGTGAGATGAAAAGAAAGAGATGTCACTAGATAAATGACAAAAAGCATGAAAACTCAGAACCTAACTTGTAACCATTTAAAAAATTCAAAAAGCTACGTTGAAATCAGTTTGCATCATTTAGTTTGTGTCCTGTTTCCATTCGTCATCACATTGTAGATATGGCATTAAGTATGTGTCTGTGTTTGAGCCACTGCACAAAACATCTACACTCATCTGTTTCCTATTTTAACCTCATTTTACCAGGCCTACTTTGTTCTTCTGTTACTCTCCATTTCACCTACTGTATATTCATATTTTAACATCCTCTGTTACATTAGAGTTTCATCCCATTCTTTTTCTAGCCAACTAAAAATAAAACTGCTATTATCCATTAATTCCACTAATTCCAAAATATTTTAGCTGACCCCTATATGAAAGTTTACTTGTGTCCAAGATGTAGACAGAATTGTTTCTTCATCAAACCATATTTAGAGAAATTAGGAATTACATCACTTGCTCGTTAAGAGGTCCTCTGCTGTGAATGGGTGCCTTTAGAATGAGATTGCAAACAGCTGATAGAAGCGTTGTGTTTGTAATAAATAAAACCATCAAGATTTTTTTTAAATTATAAAATAGTACTAAATATGGACATTAGAGGACAACAGTGGAAGTGTAATTATGATTTTTTTTTTATTATTATTTTCTTTTTTTGAAGTCAGCAGCAACATTTTACAGTTAAGATATTTCAGTGATTGATTTGTCTCTTACAAGCACATAGCTTTTCACTTCACAAGATTGATGGGTTAGAGTTTTATTTAGCAACTTAAACTTTCGTTCTGACGGCACTTACTTACTGCAGAGGATCCAGTGGTTATGTAATGTTACATTTCTCAAAAAAATAAAATAAAATTCAGAAACAAACTCATCTTCTATGGCCTGTAAGGGTGAGTTAATGTTAAACACGGTTTTAATTTCTGGGTGGCCTATTCCTTTAAGTAACAGGAAACTGACCATTTCTGGTTTAGACCATGAGAGCTAATTCTGACTCTGCACTGTTAAAAAAAATTGTGTGAGCATCAATCAAGGGGTTTTCCACCAAAGACATTATAGTCAGGTTAACAAGAGCAGATGACTTGAAACGTATCATCATAGTGAGTCACTCATGTCATTATGGAAATTCACCTAAGGCATCTAACGTTCCACATGAAACACATGTGATATTTACATAGTGATTCTGCCTGCTGCATTCGGACCTTTTTAAATGCATATTAAAGAACCAACCGTGGTGATCAAAGGCGTTGAAAAAATCTTTTATTGGTAAACAATTACTACACAGATGGTTATGGAACATCAAGACAAAATGAGGCTAATAGCACATCAAAAGACAAACTGAGTTACACACAGATTCATAGCAGATAGAAAGCGAGAGGGAGATACAGGTAAAGCACAGATCACAAGCTATAGATGAAAGCAGAAGGGGGGCTAGAAAAGGACCGATGTCACATGGGCTGGGTAAACAGTGGCTAAACTGTAGCTTACACTACCTTGTTTTTATCTACCATCCTGTGTAAATGTTAGGTAAAATAACCAAACAATATTTTTCTACTTTGTCCATCTGGCTCAGACCTCTTTGCTGATGCAAACAGATTGAAAAAGCCTATCGCAACAGCTAACTCGTCATATGGTATGTCCCACTGGAGAATCTGAGACTATAAGGTCTTGGGTTATGGACAGAGATTACACCCAATCTGTCAGTATGTGCCCACTGCAACACAGTCCAGTTTAATCCAATAGGCCATCGCCCACTCTTTGCTTCTCTCCATAAAAAGTGCATTGTTGTCCTAGCAGTGGCATTAGGCACGCAAGCCATGCGGTCAGTGGGAGCTGACCCAGCTGCTGACACAGTGCTGGCTGGAACAGTGCTCAGTATTTGACGAAGGGAACACAGAGCACCGAGCTACTCTATCCCTGCAGTGTTTAACATATTTCAGGGAGGGGAACATTTTTTTTTTAAGTTTTTTTTTTTTAAACAGCTTCAAGATCTGCAGCTATGTGGCTTTAAGACAAACTCAGAAAGCAGGTACTATAGCGCATGATGAGAAAATACTGATCAGGTGCATGGAACTGGTGAGATAGCTCAAGAAGAGTCTGAGACGAGCTGACTCACATTTTACTGAGAATATTTAATCATATAGCTTATTTTGTGTGTAGACACATACTGTACCTTCTATTATTTCTTCTAATATTTATTCTCAGATTATTACAAAATTGTAAAAATGTATAACATTTACATCAATAATAAAAATTGAAAAAATGTGACAACTTGCCCCAACCTGACATTTATGCTAGCGTAGTTTCATTTCATCTTTACCCATCAGCTGTAATTATACTAGTATATTTACATATTAGTACGCAAGTATATTATTTAGTAGTATCAGTATCAATTAATTTAAGATATAAAATAAGCAAGATATTATTTTATCATTACTATTATAAGGAACCCACCATACCAAATTACTGTAGCAAACAAATAGATTGAACCTTGACATAAAACTTTATATTTATTAACTACAGTAACTAGACCCGGTATAAACTAGCCTGCTATTTGCAGCACACAACAATAAAATATATATTTTTTAATAATTCTAAATTATTATAAATTGACAGTATTTTAATGAATGCAGCTTGTCTTATCAAATGGGCCTGCAAACAAACCAGCAAAATGCTACCAATAGAGGGTGGCGAAGAGCAGAGGGGTTTGTTTGCGGTAAAGCCGGACTAGCTCCTCCTTTTAAACCCACCAACAACTGCCCCTCGTTCCAGCCCAGCTATCTTTCTCTCTCATTGCATGAACTTCATCCTATGTAGTGCACCATTAGGACAGCTGCGTTCCAGTTTCTCCGTCTCTCTCTCTCTCTTCCTCTCTCTCTGACGGCGTTCACTTCCTTACTTTCACCCCTCCCTCTCTCCCTCTCGCGCTCTCTCCTCCTCTACATCCTCGATCTCTCAGCAGCAGCAGTTTGTGTCCTGAGAGAACTGGCACCAAACTGACGCATCCATGGGGCGCGCACAGCATCTTTATTTCACCACATTACAATTTGAAGTCATATAGGGGGAGTATTCTCGTCAACGCAGCAATCACAAGTCGCTCGGCGTTTCATCTCCCGGCTTAAAACTCTCAGTCGCACCATATCTGTCTGTGACATTTGTAGCCGTGCTGAGCTGTGGTGATGGATGGGGATGCCTGTGTTCGCGTGTGGACTCGACCGCTGCAAGTGATGCTCCAGCAGAAGAAGATCAAAGCGCGGAGGAAAAAGCGCAAGGAGTTGTTCGGAGGACAGATGTGCTTCGTGGGGCTGATGCTGCTGGCGGTGTCCGGCTTGTCCAGTTTAGCCGAGAATTCCGGTGAGTTTCGGTTCAGGATTTGCCAGGAATGTGTGTTTGTGAAGGCGGAGGGGGGCAATGGAAAGTTTTACGGGAGATTCATACTCGCACTCTGAACTGTTTTAGTTAGAGAACCGTATCGCGTTACTGCGCCGAGTTAAAGGGAAACATGCACAATCACACTCTGAACTGTTCAATAATGTAAATGGTTCTCTAAAACTGTTAAACTTTACAGATTTGTTCAGCTGCTTTAGATCATGTTTGCACAGTTTAAAGAGTCATCCGCTTTAGAGATGCGCGCTTAACTATTTAAAGAGTCCTAATCACACAGTTAACAGAGAATTGTATAGGCTACTAGCACTTTAAATTCTTTTAAATGGAGTTTAACTTAACTGTTAGAGAACTATGTTAACTGTTGCAGACAGCTGTAAACTACTCACACAATGAACGGTTTTACACAGCCATACTTAAAACAATTTACTATTATTATTGTTGTTATAAAGAACTGTATCACAATGTTAAACATTTCAAAGCGAGCGGTACTCTGCATTTAACCCTTGCAGAGAACTAAACTCAAACTGTTAACCACATTAACAAACATGCTCACATTATTAACCATTTCAGAGAGGCATACTTGAGACTGTTATATTAAAGAACCATACATACAATATTAACTGCTTCAGTGAACTTTAATAATGCTAGAGAACTTAATTGTTTAAGTGAACCAACTGTTAGAGACATATACTACCATTATACAGTCTGTTAACCATTTTAAAGAAACTTAATTTTTTGGACAACCATGAACTAATTAACTGTTGTATTTACAGTATTTACCATATTAGAGAGGTGTACATATGAAGCATGATCACACTATAAACTATTAAAAAGACTCGTGGTCTCACTATGAAGAGTTTAAGACAGTCATATTCTAACGATTATTTCAGAAAGCTACATACTCACATTATTTATTGTTTCAGAGAATCATACTCACACTGTTTTCTATTCATTTTCATTAAAACCGGTTTGTTAGTGTCAATCATGGTGTTCATTTAGTGAGTGGATTGCTCTAAACGTCTGTCTTTAATAATGTTTTAAGGCGGTTTTCCCCTGTAATGCTGATTAAGTTTTTTTTTTCTGACTCATAATACTGTACATCTATTGTAGTACTGAAAGAGTTAATTAGTATTGAACAAAAAATTATTGTTAACTAACAACGGGGTCACTGATGATCATCTGCTTTAGATTATAGAGTTATGTGCATCATTAATTTGTTAAAACCTGAGCCAGGGCGATGTGGCAGGTGCTCTCAGGTGCTTGTCCGATCCCTCATTCATGATACCATGCAATCTGAATCCATCTACATACAATACACTCCATCTGGCTGTTCTTATCTTTGCAACTCAGCAAAAAAATAATGACTCCAATAATAATCTTACTATTAAATGTGTCTCCCTAAAAGCCATTCAGGTCTTGTGCATCTGCCGTACTACCCTGACATCATACAAAACAAAAGATGTTTTCGTATAATGCTCTGCATGTTCACTTAAGGGCAACGTATTTGTAGATAATCTTGTTGCATAACAGAATTTACACAACTTTACATTGAATTACGGCTGTTGCATGTAATGGATAGAGAATTTAATTTACATATACAGTGTTTTAATGTAAGGGAAGATGCGTTTTTGCCAATGCTAGGTGGGAAAGCAAATAAAGAGAAGAGGAGAAAGCAAAGAGGTGGATTTGGATGGAGGAATAGGGAATGATGAGGGCAGGGAGAGCTGTGCCGAGAACCTGCCAGCCAGCACAGACACTGATATAAAGTGACTGCTCTGTCAGTTGCTTACTGGCTCTGACAGACATGCTGCCTGCATCTGGTCCAGCAAGTCAGGCCTCTGAGCTTCTTTATTGTTTTCTGAGCTTATTTATTTATTTATTTATTTGTCGTTTCTTTTCAGCCTTTCTCGTGTACCCCATTTTGTTTCTCTCTCTTGCTCTGTGCTTCTCACAACCCTTATCTCTCTTTTGCACTTGTTTGGATAGGATTAGTTTTTCAAATGGCTGGAGTAAAATTATTAACAGAGGACATTTGTGATGTCATGCACTGATTTGGACAGGATTTGGATCTCTGCTGTTTTTTTGCCCCTCTTTCATTTGTCCAAAAAATGTCTAAAATCGAATGTGCGGCAGGTAGTGATACAGCTCTAGTTATGATATTAAACAAATGTCATATGAGTAATTATATTTGTTTAAAAAAACATTGCTTTTACACTCCTTGTCAGCCCAGATGTTCTCAGGTACCTCATGTTCATGTATGGAATGCTCTTATCTGGAAGATAAACAAAGAAAGAAAAGGAAAAAAAACAGTGTGTTAGATCTTCCCTATTGTCTTGGATTATTTTGGACAATACTAGAAAGTGGCTTGGCATGTTTTGGCTCTACTGCTTTTACAGTAAGAAATGCACAGCACTGGACAGACCTGTTGTCTTTAAGATCTATAGTTTTCCTCAATTGCAGTCCCAGTTTCTGGCTGTTGTGTAATGTTTGTGAGCCCTCATTTATTTATGTTGTTTTTGGGAATATATTTATCAAACCTAGAAATACGTGCCTTTGTCCTTCGTATTTTTTTATTGTCATTTATGCCCTTATTTTAAAAAAAGACAGCACAAGCAAAATATTTTACAAAAGATGTGTTAAGGCATACATTTTAAGACAATACAACTGCTGTCAAACGTTAAATGCATAGTACTGTACTTGCCTCAATATTTTAGAGGATTCCATCATTCACTTGCATATTCTTGACATTGATTCAAATTGCTGAGTCTTCAGTCCTTCTGTCACTTCTGAACATGGAACTATTGACAACAGAACACCTGAAAATACTCTGCAGAATGACTGAATTATGTTCAAATTATGGAAAGCCATTGATAGACTGTCTACAGGTGTCTTTACATGTGTAGAGAATGCAGGGCTCCAGTTCGAATCTGTTCGAGTATCTGTGTAATATGTGCCCAGAAGGTCATCTCTTTGTCTTTCTTTCTTTCTTTCTTTGTCTTATCTTACTTTTATTAATCATGTGTGAATCAGAGCTCAGTTAAGCCAGTGATAAAGCCAGTGCTTTATTGTCTCTATATCTTGCAATAATAGATCATTTCAAACTTAATCATTCATTTTCCTCTGATGTATTGTATCCTGTTGGAGCAAATTCTGTTTCAGCTGAACGACATACGCAAGACACTGCAGAAATCACTTGTTGGCTGTATCAGTGAGAATGCGATAGAAATCATATGCAAGTAACATTGTTTAAATGTACTTTAAAAATGTATTTATGAAATATTGCCGATGTTATGTAATAGCTATATAAAGAACAATTATTTGTGATATTAGTAATATAATAATAATTATTAATAAAATCAAAAAATAATATAGAATTAAAAAAAATACTGGTATGTCAAATACTACTTGTATACACTGCTTAACTATCCATATTCTTTACTCCTATGAATATAACTGATGTGGTCAAAAATGTATCATCCATTTTTTGACTGCAGTTTCTTACATTAGCCACAACTTTTGTAGGCGTGACATGCAGACCCATTTCATTAATTCTCACAATCTTAGCCCTGGATGAAAGCTTCGAAATGTAGTGAAGATAATGTCTCCATTCTATAGGTGACTTGGCTGCTTAATTGATATTGCTTTCCAAGTAGGGTCACTTCTTGTTGTTCTTAACTCTCTCTCTCTCTCTCTCTCTCTCATTCTCTTCTGACCAGCTCATTTATCATCCACTCTGGCCCACACCTTGCCTAGTCTCTATTTGGAGCAGAGCAGTTCATTATTTTAGCTAGTTTTACACCACGCTGGGCCAAAAGCCTGACTGCAAGCTTGTCCCAGATGGATGACTTGTGATGGATCGGTGCCGCAATTGTAATTCTACACTACACTGACAATTTGAAGGTTTAGAATATGTGTGAAATGTCAGAGGGCTAACAGTGTTCAGGTTACAGATTTGTGGCCATTAAAGCTCATGCACGGGTTATTAGGTGTCACCATAACAAAGGGCTAAATTAAGTCTTCAAGAGATATTAGGACCATATCGGTTATCATGCGGTTTTTGATTTATTGGTATTAGTCAGTAATGGATATATTTATCCTCTTAATTCTGAATGCTCATTTCCACTTATTTTTGGGATTTCAGGTTACTTTTGCCAGCATCTACTATTTTAAAGGGAAAGTGCTGTATTATGTTGTATTATGCACCATTACCTACAAAAGCCAAACTTACACACCAGACCAGCCTCTCTGTACATCCCTTTGACAGCTAATCATTCACAATTCTTTTTGAAACATGGCTTTACATGTTAAAGCAGAGTCCCGGCACTAAATATACCCAGCACAGGCTGACGTTGCTGCAGAATTTTTAAGATGTATTCACAGTGAATAAAAATCATCCAGTCATTTGATCAAGTGTGAAGAGCAAATAATGGCTCATCTTTCAGTAAATCACAGTCGGCAATTAAGCTCCCCGTTCAAACACTGATTACAAAAATCATCTCAACACAGGCTAAATGTACAGCAGGAGACTCAGTTAAGTAAATCAAGCTTAACGAGGCGGCACTGCATATATTTTAAAGCCTAAAATAAAAAATGTTAACATGATAGACAAATGCAGACTTTAGTTTTTGTTATTTCTCTGATGTCTGTTTACGTCATAAAGAGATTTCTGACCGATAACATCATTCAAAATCAACACAGTGGTTTTGTAGAGGAGCAGCAAAGTAAACATACATATGTTACCTTGAATATTTGCATATGCAAGCATGTCATTTCATCATATAAAAAATATCAAAACAAATGTGCCATTTATTTGTAAAGAAAGATAGCACAAGATCACTTTACATGTAAAATACTTGGATACATGGAAAAGCCTAGCGTTGTTTGTTAGCAACTGCCGCCTGGTTCTGTATTTTGTGTTTAATTTAATAATATTAGAAAATTAAGTGTATCCTACATATCCAAAACTGTCCATATGTGGCAAATGTATAGGTTATGTTGAGCTTTCTGTAAACTCTTGAAATGTCCTGTTTGATTACTAAGCATATAATCAAAATGAATAGAAATAAAGGTGGAGTTGAAGGGTTGCAAGGATGACAAAAGAATTATCACAAGTGTGGGCAGCATGATTTTATATCATACTTGTGTCATGACTGAAAAACATAAACATGCGGTAAACTATGAAAAAAAAGTTCATAGAAAGAAAACTTTATCCAGTTCTTCAACATCATGTTTACATATTACTCCATTTGTATAGAATTGTCAGTTTTGATTTATTCTTTTTTTTTTTTTTTAGCACTTCATTGTTGGGTTTTACAGTTAATTTAAACATCTGTTAAATTAATGTATAATGTCCTGGCGTTACCAGTACATTTTTGTATACAGTCTGTAGTCAATTAAAATGGAATGCATGCTTAAATATATTGTCTAGTGATTGCTTGTATAACACTGATAGCACTGTGAAATGGATGTTGAAGACAATTCCATGGTAGATTTACTGAATCCAGAAGTCTTAGATTTTTTCTCTGCATGTTGAGCAACACTATGTCACATGATTTTTTATTTATTTTACTTGCGAAATGTGACATATTTCCTAGTAAAAGTATATTTTACAAGTAAAAATGTACAGCAGGACTTTTAGTGGTTGTGAATTGATTGTATTGTGAAAAATCAATGTCACATACCAGAATAGACCCAGACCTGAAAGCGAGTTTGGTCAAATAATAGCTAAATATTAACGTTATCCAATAACATTTGCAGCCTCAGTAACATAAGCAGAAAGAGAAAGTAATTTAAGAGGAAGAGCTTTTTTTATTTTCTAGTCATTTTCATCTTTTTTCAATAAAATGTAATATTCTTTATTAATTAAAGATAAGAATAATCTTTTTTGTAATAATAACAAAGGTCTTTTTCTAAGCTTGATTTAAAATCAAATCAACGTGAAAATTTTACTTTTGTAATGTTTCTGGAAAGTAAAAATAGTCATTTTGATTTCATCTGGAGAGTTTGTCAATATCAAGAAAAACCAGAAAGAAAAATCCTCAGTAATTAACAAAAGGAATTGAATCCCCCAATAGACATCCCTAATTAATACAATGGTTTTATTTTCGGCTAGCGGTCTATTTTGGAATACACAAGACAATTTAGTCAGGATGGAGGCAGCTGCCGCCCTGGAGTGCATGACGAGGTGAAAAGGGGATGGAGAGAAAGAAACAGCAAGGGGTTTTCTATCTCCTCCACATGTCTCTCCTCCAGCTGCCCTCACGTGTAGCGCAGGTCATTAATTCAGCGAGGAGGGGGCGCCCTACATACCTTTTCTCTCACTATATATATAGCTTGCTCTAAATGTCCTCATTAGAGTTGTGATTTATGATGCCCCGACACTCCACCTTCTTTATGTTTGTGCTGCGGTAAGAGTGGCTCAGGCCCTGCATTGCATTTGTTTATGGAGTTTGCTAAAGCCAAAACCGCTCTGACCGAGTAAATCAAATGCAATGCACAGTTCAGCAGAACTCAGCAAGACCACTGAACATCTCCTAGAGAGACTCTGGCCAGTGAGCGAGTTTGCACACAGATGTTTGAAATATTTTAGAAGTATGGTGATGAAAACCAGCCACACTTTGTAATGTAGTAAGGACAAGCATTTGTACGGGCACTCTGCAAACCAGGATGACCTGCCAGAAATATTACGCACTGAAAACAATATGTTCTCAGGTTCACTTTACAGAATCTACTATGCTGATGTTTTTCAGAGTGGGATATATTAACCATGAGGGTGTTAACCTTAAGTCTGATGGCTTGTGTGTGGCAGCTATTCTGTTTTGTGAGTTGTGAGACGAGTTTGAAATAAAGTATGGCCAATCTCAGACAGACGGAGAAGTTGTTGTCATGTTTCCTATCTTTGTCTGTGTTTATTGCAAATGAGACCTTATTGAAAATTTGTTGAACAAACTATCTTTTGTTCTTCCTAGATGATGTTACTGTATGTTCCTGTTTTAACTAGCAGCCGGCATTTCGTTTGACATTTGGTTTATTTTGGATTCATCTATTAAGGGTTTTTCTAAAAATATTTGCATTTCATAAAATACATGGATGAAGATGATTTGTGGATATGACCTTGCTACTATGTACATCCCACATACACATGTATAATAAAGTTCAGTGAAGTAGAAACAGTACTATCGTGAATTAGTCTTGCAATTTGAAAAAGCTTTTTTTCTATTTGTATATATTTTAAAGGGGTCATCCGGTGCCACATGCACTTTTACAAGCTGTTTAGACTGAAATGTGTGTTGGGATGATAAAGATCCACCAGTAGTTTTGTTTTAATTTAATAAACATAAGTTGCCCCTTCTGAAATCAAGCCATTCTCAAATGCATGTCGGTGAGGCATAACACCAACAGAGGCCACTCCCACAATAGTTGATTGACAGCTGCGTGTCACACAGACTGAACTGGTGTCTTACCTCAGACCCGCCCTGAGCGAGCCGTCATCGTGTTTTTTTGTTGAATGTATTAATGAACATACCAGTAGTCATTTACCCCCGACATCTAAGTGACTAAAGATGCATAGGATTAACGTTATGTTTGGTTCTGAAGGAAATGTGCCCTTGATCAAATGAAATGCGTTTATGTATGCGCAAATATACGCGCAAGTATAATGTCTTTTAATGAATTTTTTGTAAATTGCCTTTCCTAATAATGTGCTAATTAGCAAGTTTCACTATGAATAGGCTAAAAAAAGATCCTCCGAGAGTGCCTTGGAAAAGAGGGGCGGGGTCAACGGAGCTTGTGAAGATTTAAAGGCGAGTAATTTCTAAAGAGCAGCGAGGCTCTGGAAGATCTGCTGAGACATGGCATTACAGATATACAGTATCTTTAGTTCAATTTGTTTTACAGCATTGTAACATTAGTGCAGTAAGATAAACTTAATCACATCCATATTTTCTGAAAACAAGTTTTTGTGTCTAACACAATTTTTATAATAAATTCTCCTATTTTAAGGATTTTTTCTGCTGGAGAACAATACAACATGTATTATATCACTCAAAATATTGGTCATTATAATAGCAATGACTTGTCATTGGTATCAACAAAAAGTTGCTTTATAATCTAAGTAAGTGTTGTGAGCAATTAGCATGGAACCCCAGCACATGCTGTGAGTGCTAGCGCATTCAGATAGCCTTTCACCTGTGCTAAGAGGGGAAGAAGAACTGATTAGCTTTTTAATTGTCTGATTTAGATCAAACGTGAGCTGACTACCATGCGGTGTTGTGCAAATTACGAGTAAGGATATGAGAAGGTAGCTCATTACTTTTCACACGGGATTGCCTTTCATTCAAATAAGCATTTCTGCTCTGTAAAAAAGACAAATATGCTTAAGATATTAAAATCCACTATGAAAGAATAATGAGTTCTAAGCCTTTAATCTTTTGAATGCTTTGAATTTATATAAGCCTTGTTTGATATTCTGTCTGATTACATAAAGCTGCAGTTGAAACATATTTGAAGGTGGTATGTTAGTTTGCAATGTAACCTGCTGTGGAAGAGAGTACTGACAAGATATTTTGGTGGAGTTGGACTTTTTTTGTGATTGTCCCAAGGTGCCTGTATGGGAGGGTGGCAAAACAAGCCATTTCTCCAAAAAGAACAATCAGACACAGCTGTGATGTTGAGACACAGAGACAAATTTTGGAAGCCAAAATGCAACACTCATTTTGCCTTAAAAATACATTGAAATATGGTCAAAGCATTAGTAGGGCTGCTTTTCATCATCAGGGACTGGACATCTTGTTAAAATAGAAGAATGTGTTCAGTAGATCTCTAAAATGAAAATGTTCTGCAGAGTTTAGCTCCAACCTTAATCAAACACACCTGACACAGCTAAGTTCTTGGGTATGTTAGAAACTTTCATTCAGGTGTGTTGAGGTAAGTTGGAGCTAAACTCTGCTGGACACTGGCCCTCCAGGACCGAGTTTGGACATGACTTATACTAAGGCCTAATCACTAATCACACAACAAAAATACAAAACTATAATGCTTTGAGGAACAGAAAAGATGAAGTCATAGTTTACCTGGGTCTTAGAATGAAGACCAAGATAAACAATGATTTTCATCTTTTCATTCTAAGACACATCACTGCACTCTGCATTAGTTACAGGTACAGAGTGCAGTGATGTGTAAAACATTTTTTTAGAATTATACTCTTTAATTGTTTAAAACTGTATGAAGAACTATGCTGTTTTTTTTTCTTTGCTTGGTTCTAATGAGACATGCTAATGAGGGCTGTTAAAAACATAAAAATGTGACTAAATTAGTCGACTTCATTGCTCGAACTGACTGGTCAACCTTTGAGAGCCTTCACTACTATAGTCATTTTTTGTGACTCATTATGCATTAGAATTTACTAGTGATGCTACACTTAGTGACGCCCCAGAAACCTTCTCCCTCAATGGTGTACTCAGAGTCTCAAAGCTTGCTGGCTGCCCCTCCAGTCCTTTGAAGATTGATTGGTGGAGATGAGGCTCTTGTCCAGCTCTTCTGGCTGACAGCAGACATGCACAGCAGGAGCCGCACCGCCAGCAGTCACTAATGAGACTATTAATGGCCTGTCACATCCATAAACGACCCATTACTGATACCCAATCACTGACTTTATATATAACCACCATAAATTTAAGCCTAATAGTAATTTGCCCGATAGTCTGAACATTGACTACACTGTACAATTCTCAGACAGGTCTGTCCCATGCTTTTTTTTGAGTTAAAAAAGCTGTAATTTCAGCACTCACAAAATCTCATATGGAGTTTATTTGTAGTTTTATTATAGGTGTTGATTCTATATTTATGGTATTTTTTAAGGCACTTTTTTTAATACTATATACCAACAAATATTATAATCCCCTTGAGTAAATAATAAATAAAATAAATCAATAAATGTATTTCTTTTTGTGAGGAATCAGCTGACTCAGTGGGATCCATATGCAGGCTTTTATTATGGCGCGTAGTCAAACAGGAAATGGTCGA
>JAUCMT010000024.1:21871539-21885075 GCA_032357475.1 Enteromius thamalakanensis | reverse complement strand
GCTCTTTGTTTATTTTCTTCCTTTCGTGACTCCCAGAGGTACAAACAGCTTTAAAAGTTAATAAAACACCTCTGGTTAGTCACTGAGAACATATGTCAGGAGAGAAACAGAGAAGACTGAGTTCTGAGGGTTTTTTGTTTGCTTATTCCACATTGTGAGATAGTGAGGTGTTCACTTATGACACATTACATTCATCATTGTCTCTGTCGTCTCTCTTAACACCACCTCCAACAAATACACAGACACGCCACCTTGTTTTTCTGATCCGTTCATTTGCTTTTTTTTTTGTAGACCTTTTTTGGCACAGAAGGTTTTCTTTACAAGCATTCCACCTCAATAAATGTGTTTGTAATTAAACACAGGCCCGGTCATGTGATCGGCCAAACATCATGAGATGGAGCGGGCGGAATGGATGTAGCATGGCAGGCAGGGGCCTCCCACCGTCTCCATCCCACCGTGTAAAGGTGCTTCACCTCATGCAGAGCTGGATATGCACGGCTCCTCATGCTTCCCCAGAGGAAGCTTTAGCTTATCAGAGATCTTAGTATGGGATCATGGGACTGAAATATTCACTCATTCGCATAGAATTCCTCTTTATGATCCTGTAGTTTTAGGTCGGCGGTGTGCACAAACGGGCCTCAGTGTTTGCCAGCGTGTGTGTGGGTGAAAGAGCGAGAGATCAAGCATGTGTTGTTAAATGTTCCCACACTGTGTAATGCAGACCTGAGTGAGGGGAGAATGGAAAGAAGGAAATAAAGTCAGGCACATGGTTTCTATTGTGCAGTTCTTTATGTTCCCTGTGTATGAGCTTGTGAGCGCGAGTATAAATAGGCAGCGTATGAAGCACTCATTAGCTTTTTGCTTCAGAGCCGAGCTTGAGTTCAGCTCTTCAATCTCCAACAGTGATTGAAGAGTGGCTGGTGACATGATGTTTGCAGCGGCGGTGGTTCCAGTGTCGAGTGGATTGCCACAACACAAGTTTGCACTACCCCACTGTTGTGTGCATGCGGCTATCTCACCTGTGCGCCTCAGCACACTAAAAGAGCTTTTCTAAAAGAGCAGCTCACGGGTGGTACGTCTTTGTAAACATGCGTCTTTTTAAAGTCATACCACTCGTGTGCTTCTAAATGTGGTCGTTCCCTGGCATCCGGTACTTGTAGTTGATAGTTGTAGAGCTAGCGTTGGTGAAACCGCGTCTAACTGGTCTAACGGTGATGGTGAGGAAAAAAGCCCCTTCTTCCACCAGCGCTCTGCTACCAATGAAGCTGCCATTGGGGCAGTCTGGACCCTCGCAACGGGTAACAGCTGTTACCTTTGGCACTCCCCCCTGTGACTGGATGTCAATTGCTTCATTGGAAGGAGAGTCAGAAGGTTCTGGAAATGAAGCTCCAGCTGGAATGACGTCCACTGGGCATTACATGGTACCGCATACAGATCCAGAATTGATGGCTATGTTTGCCCAGGCCGCTGAGGGGATCGGGCTCGAGTGGGAAGTCCCACCGTGTCCCGTGTCCTTCAAAGCTGGGTGATTGGTACTTAGGCGTGGTTCGCGCTGGTTCTCAGAACCCCGCCCCGGTACCTTTCTACCCGGAAGTACATGAATAGCTCACCAGAACGTCGATGGCACCTTTCACTGCCAGAAACTGGTCTGGTGGCTTTTAATCCTTCACCACCCTTGACAGCGGTGCAGCTAGGAGGTATGGAGGTCCCCCCAGTGGAACGGTTGCTAGCACCGCTACTGCTGAGTTCCTGTGCTCCCCTCCCAGGCTATGTTCTGGGGAGAAGCTGCATCTGCAGTACACGCTACGGCGTTGTTGCGAGTCCATCAAGCCAAGGCACTGAGCACTTGCACGAGGGTGGTCATGTCCCAGAAGATCTCAGTGAACTCTGCACTGCCGCAGACCTCGCGCCTCAAGCAATGAAGGTTTCACCGCGGTCTCTGGGTCATGCGATGTCCACTGTGGTGGTCCAGGAGTGCCATCCGAGGTTGTGTTGGTGATGTGAGTGAGACAAGACAAGCTCCTTGATGCTCCCACGTCCCTGACTGGCCTCTTCAGCAACGCAGTGAGGAACTTCGCCCAGAAGTTCCTTGCTGCTCAGTAGCAGACTGGCACTGTTCTGCCTTGGTGTGCAGCTGCTGCCTCCACCCGGCCACCGAAGATACCGCCTCAGATTGCTCATCGCAGAGGGCGGGCCCCGACCAACGCCCCTGCTCCCAAGCAGCCAATGCAGCAGCCACAAAAACAGGCAGTGCCGTGGAGCTGGGTGCAAGGCCATAGATGCGATGAATCCTGTTAGAGCTTCTAGAGGGCTGGTGTGCGGTACCCCTTGAGAACCCCATGAAGGTATTCCATGGTAAAAAAAAAAAAAAAAAAAACGTGTTCCCCGGCAGTCTGCTTTCCACGAGGGTTCAATCACCTTCTATATTCCATATGCATTGAAAATTCAAGATGCATGTGTATTCGTCTTAACCTCCTACGGGAAGGCTGAATTCCGCACGTCTTCCCAGACCTGCCAGTGCATCTCTGTTCCCTTCTTCAGGGAACGAGGGTTACATATGTAACCGAGATGTTTCCTGTATTCAAAATTTCATATTCATATCATTCAGTCATATTAATTTCATTCTATTTAAGTTACCAATAGGTAAAAAAAAGGTGTATGCACTCTGGGATTTCCAAAAGATTACATTCAACAGTGCTATTAAATTATTATTAGTGTTTTTTTTTTTTTTTTATAAGATTTGTAATTGAACTTAAAAGCACTTGTGTTATACATTCCCTGACAGCAAAAGTCATCTCAATTTAACCCTAACCCCAAATTTAGTGGGTCTAGTTGGTTAGCCTCGTGTTATAACATTTAGTCTTGTTTACAAGCCACTAGGCCACATGTGCTGTTTCAGCTCCCATGAAAATTCAGTTATCTAAATGAAAGTGCTTCGTCCTGCTTTAATGATTTGTACTCTGGATCAAACAGATTGTATAATGAGGCAGATGATTATAAACCATCTCTGTTTTTGCCTTGTTGAGTGTGAGTGTGATTTAGTTTTTCTCTCTGGTCACGTTCTATGGCATCCTGATTAAATGCCAGGATTACCATGTGCCCTTTCTTCAGTCCCACTGGCCCACTTGGGTCTTAAACACAACAGTCCTCTCTTTCCTTCCTTCTTTTCCTTCTTCAATCCCTCTTTTAATTCCTCTCCCTGTTTCTCTCTTATATGCTCCTTCCTGAATCCTGACCTGATCCCTCCACTATATGATTTATGATTCGTGCCTAATAGGTATGCTTCCCGAAATTTGGTATCTCTATGGAGCATGCTCCCAGAGAGATTGGGGGAGTCCAGCGTGTGACACAAAGACTGTGTTTTATTCTGGGAGACAAGCGGGTGAGCAGGAGGCCTGTCAACTGTCACTCTGAGGTGACCGATGGATGGATTGATCTCTTGACATTAGCACAGAAACTCTTCAGATTGATGTAAGCCTGAAGTGCTTGATTTAAACATCAAGTAAGGTGCATTGAGAGTGATATTTAGGTGAGTGAAACAAAGAAGTAGGGAAATGTTAAATACACCGGATTAAGAGATAGACACATCAAACCTACAATAGGGTTTAAAGTTGAATTCGGTCGTTTTTTAGATAGTGTTTGCACTGTTGACTGTTGCAGACACCTCTATGGTGTTACACGCTTTACAGTTATCAGCTTGGATCAGGATGACTGTCTCTGAGTTTCAGGTGTGAGCTGATATTATTGAATATGTGACTTTCTTAGTTAACCATTTGGCAATTGAACAATATCACATGAGTGCTGTTTTTTATGAAAATTTGCATGATTGGAAATGTTTATTTATAATTTATTTTATGGAGTTTAATGAACATGAAGTTAAGAATGTTAAGTTTTAGAAAAAATACTGCCAATAATAGCTCTTTTTGCTATATTTTGCTAAAGAAAACAAGTTTCAAACAAAGCTGTTATGAATCTCAAAGCAACAGAGAAGCCTTTTGTTATTTAATAAATCCCTATTTTTAAATGAATCGAGTGAGTCAATGATTCAGATACCATATCATAAAGATACAACTTTATTTGTATTTTATTTTATCGGTGTCATTGTGTGTTTTGGTTATTTTGCTGTTGTAAACACTCTTTGTGTTTTAAGATAGGTCTTCTCTCAGACACCTCACTCACGTTTAGGTCAAATATAGCATGGCACAATCACAATCAGTCTTAGCGTAATTAGATTAAGCCCATTCAAATATCTCTGGCCAGCTGGAATGGAGTTCACTCTTTCGCTTTATTCTTTGCTGTCATGCTGTCAAAATACTTAGACACACAATCACCTCATATTTTCTGCTTGACATCATGCACAATTGTCAATTTCTCCACACTTTTGATCTTATAGGTGAATGGCTGTTTTTTGACCCCCGCCCCCAGGCTACATGTTTCTAAACTCTATGTAGAAAAAATAGCAAATGCTTTTTCATATCTTCTCTTATTCTCTTATATTAGATGTCCATCACATTAGTTAATGTGCCATGCAGCTTTGTACTTAAAAGTTAGTGATACAAAAGTTAAATACAACCATGTGTTTTTAAAGGAGCAACATAAAGTCAAAATGGAGGCATCAGTAGAACGATTTATATTTCTTGGAAGCTTGATTGAAATTTGTCTCAGCTTTAGCACATACACATCTGTTGGACAAGGGAAAATAGCCCTTGAATCTCTCCATCTCATTTCCTAAACCACGTGTTTTTTGAAAGCTTTTTTGCAAATTGTGCACTCCATGGCATAAGGACAGCCATATTTAATAATGGAGAAAATGTATTGAATATTATTTTTCAGGCATCCTGCACATATCATCATGCAACAGATTAGGACAGGATTTTTAGCTTAGCTGATGGACACATGCTGTCCCAAAACACCCTGCATATGCAAACACAGAACCAGCAGAGTTGTGGAACAAAAAGAGATGGATTGAGTGTGGAAGTTTAATGCTCCTTACACACTTCTACATATAAAAGTATTACATTATCCTTAGTGACTATACAAGCATTAGACACTTCCTGCATCGTTCATGGTTAATACATCCCCTCCTCCCCAGAGTCAGCTGTCGTTTATAGAGGGATTAGTTGGTGGGCTCAGGTCATTGCCATCTTTCTGACCACTCTAGACCACACTCTAGATGACATCACATAATCATGGATTAGATCATGAATCACACACTTGTGTAAATGACAATACATAAAGATGTGACGAAGCTTGGATAATAGCTCAGAAAAATGAATTAGTTTTGTTGCATTGGCATCTTCATAAATCAATGATTCCACATATGAATGGCCGTAGTATTGATATCATATATACTTCTAGTTCATGACATCATCTAAGATGTCACATGCTGATTCCGCAACTGATCCGCTTGCTTATTATTTGATAATTTAAATAATTTGGTGCAACTTTGGCCATGGTATGTTATGTCTGCAGCAGCAGCAAGTTTGTGGATATATGTATATGTATGTATGTATGTATGTATGTATGCATACATTAGTGCTGTCAAATGATAAATTGTGAAAATAAAACAAAATAAAAGTTTTTGATTATATAATATATATGTACTGTGTTATGAATATGTTACTGTAATACACACACGTTCAGTATATATTAAGAAAATATTTGCATGTATATATATTTATACTATTATATTTTCTGTTATATATGTATAAATATACTTGTGTGTGTGTGTGTGTGTGTACTTATATATATATATATCCTGTAAAAATATGTTGGGTATCTTGACCATTCAGAAAAAGAAAAAAAAAAGTATACACAGTCATTTCCCCTTCTGCTTTTCCCCTTTTAACATCTGCTTGCTACACAATGTCATGTAGTGTGCATTTGTAAATTGTTCTTAAAAAGGCTTATCTCTTGAGATCTATTTAATGATGTATAGGATTAGAATGAATCATTTATACAAGTCTGAATTATATAATATTTGTGTGCTTATGTAAGAAGCATGGATGAGCACTGTTTTTTCCCCTGTGAGCCTGGACCCCAGTTGCTACAGTGCAGGTCAATCCTGCTTGATCCTGCATAGATTTAAAAGTCAGGGATTTGAGAAGGACTCTGCATCTATCATCAAATATGCTTATCCATGGCCCCCGTTTCTTCGGCTTTATGTGTGTGTGTGTGTGTAAGAGAGATGGGGAAAAAATGTTTTAGCCCAAAAACAGTATGATTTGACCATTGCATGCCTTCAAATCTCCTATCACTTATGTTCTCTTTGCTCGACCTTTTTACATAAGCAGGTACAGAACATTCAGTCTTGTTTATCTGTTGACCTGGTTAGAAAAATCAGCCAGTTTACTTGTGTTTTATAACATTTTGTGTGTATACTAGAAAAAGTCCTGTTATTAAGGACTCTTAGGTGACTATGAGAGTTTTATCATGTAAAGAGCCATTAGCAGCACAATGTAACTGTGATTGGTCTACGAGGGAAGAGAGCTCAGCTGAAACAATTGCACACTGATGTTAGTGCAGCAGTGAGGAGCTTGTGAATAGCTTTGATTGAATCCAGGGCTAATTGGTCTCGGTATCTCAGCTGTGTTTGAAGCTGGTTGCGGAGAGGACTAGTAGTTGTTGGCATGTAAGTCATGTCATTAATTAGCGGTCCTGAGTGTCCCCTCTCAAACACCGTACCTCAAGCACTTGAGCACTGCTACCTATGTTTACAATCAACACTTCAGCCCCTCTCAATGACATATTTCCCTGTAGAGGTGGAGATGATGAACTGTGTATCTGTAACATTAGGGAAAAAAAGCAGTCAAACTGGGCCAAATGCACCTTGTAAGAGAATCATGTCAGATTCAGATGTCATTGAAATGCTTTGACGTTCACTTTATTTCTTAATTAATTAATTTAATAGTATAATGGTATTTGTTTATATTTTCAATCATTATTTTTTTATATTTTAATTGAATCAGTTTTTTTATCATTTTATGATTACTATTATTTTGTTAACTATATAATTTGGAATTGAGCACTTGGCGAGCAGTTTGAAATGAAAAATTTATTTCATTCGCTTTTTTTTCTCTTCTGTGTAATTCCACATCAGTGGATAATGTCAATAGCGGACAAAGTTGAATGAGAACACTGGATTATGTGTTTTCAGCAATGTTTAAGTGCAAATTATAGAATTTACATTGTTTAATGGATGGAAGGCAACTTGTGTCATGTGGAAAAACAGAATTTAAGGCTCTGCATGACAATTAAAGCAGCTTTATAGGGGAAAATCACTTAGGGGCAGAACTTTTTCATGGAATCTGTCAACGACTTAGCATCTGTCCCGATGTTACGTCACCAGCAACAGTCAGTAAGCTGCATTCAATATTGAAGTGATCACAAAATATGACAGTAAATTACATATTTGCACTCTATAGGGTTCTGAATTAAGTCATAATTAAACTTTAAGGTCAAATTTGGACATCTACCAAAAAAAAAAAAAAACAAGAATGAATATCAAGGATAGTGTGTTATCAGGCTTTTATAGTTTCCAATTTGACAGAATGAAATACTACAATATAAAAAAGCAAATATGTAACATAGGTATTAATAGTGCTTTAAAAAGCCTCTTATTGAGGATTTGGTTTATTTTTTGAATGATATTAGCTTTGAGGGAAGTTGGTTGTCAGTGCAGCTTTTCATTATGTAAGAAGCCACAAGTGCTTTATATATTATTACGCTCTACTTGTTATCTTAGTCTAGCTTGGTCGCTAAGTGAATCAGTTGCTTGACTCGCGTCTTTGATGATGGAAAGTGCGATATCTTTAGACCTCCCTTGGGAAATTTGTTTTAAACCATGCAAGCATTATAATGACAGAGACAGCATATCAGATCCTCAGAGGGGTTTCTGTAGTAATCACCAAACATAAGTAATGAAGAGCAAAACAATATGCCTCTACCATGCCATGTTTTTTTTGTAAGAAAGTTGAACTGTAATTTCTATGTATTTCCATAATTGTTTCCTACAGTAGTTTCACATATAACACATCAATCAACCCAGAAAACTTCCTAGTAACAAAAAAACCCTGTCAGGACTCAATTTACCCAAGATTTACTCCAGATTTTCTCCCCATTCGGCTTTCCCAGGCCACAGGGGATGAATTAATTAAAGTTAATTTGATATCTTAAATACTTGTGCGCTTTATTGGTTTAGTTCACAGAGCTGCTCTATCTATCTGTCTGTCTATCATCTATCTATCTATCTATCTATCTATCTATCTATCTATCTATCCCCACAATATTTGGAGCATCATTTATGTATCAATTTTCATGTAGTTTTCATGTATGTATATGGAGTATATTCAGGTTCTTTGCTTCTTTAAACATCAATTTACCGTATGAATGCATGATCTGTACAGTATACAGTATGTGTATAAACTACAGCACAACGACTTCATATATTCACATCTTTAAGCTCCTTTAGAAGGAGAAATTCTCCAGTTACTGTTTGTCTTGACGACGGAAGGGCTTTAATTTCTTCAATTAGATTTAATTGACAACAGATGCTGCCTTCCTGTTGATTGGAATTACAGAGGTCTGACTCTTAGTTAAGCTGTTATGTCTTACTCTTTCTGTTTGACTGACAGCTACTCCACGGCTACATCTGTGTCCGAAACCTCAGGCAGCTGCCTTGCTGCCTCACTGTCCAGTCACTCAATGACTAAACAGGCGGTGTTTCGTCTCCTAAGGAAACTGGTTTTTGTCTCGAAATAAACCTGGCTTTCAAGGCACAATAACATTGTGTCTAATAATTGAAAACAAATTCCGGTGAGCTACAGATATATGCATGCATGAGGATAATAAATATATGCACGATATACACATAAACCCATGACAAGTCTCTTTTGCTGCTCGCTGAGTTTATTTGATCATAAATTCAGTAAAACAATAATATTGTGAATTATTATTGCCTTTGTTTGCTTTTTTTTCTATTTTTAAATGTTTAATAATATAATTTATTACTGTTAGGACAAAGCACTCCTATTTTCAGTGTCACGTGATTCTATAGAAATCATTCAAATTTGAGGATTATTGATATATTACTAATAATCCAGGATTCTTTGATGAATAAAAGGTTCCAAACAGTCTTTTGTAATATTAAACATTTATTTACTGTCGCTAATCAATTTATTAAAAATGTCCTTGCTTAATAAAACGTATGTACAACTTATGTTCCTTGAAAATGAATCTTCCTCAGCTTCCGTCAGACAGCATTTTTAATCTTTCCATTCAAAATCCAGCCAGAAGACATGTTAGCGTAAATCTTAAAGGATTTTACCTTTTACCTTTTTGTCTTCCTATCTCTGTATACTATCTGCAAAGGCAGCAGTTTGGTCTACTTTGAAGCTGAAGCATTACATCTTCCGATTTTTAGCCTTTGAAGTAGACTTATTTCAACAGCTCAAAGCTCACAAGATGCACTAAAGGGAACTTGGATGCGTGCAGCTGTCTCATGTCCTCATGAGGAGTTGAGCAGTTCTCAGAGGAGGAGCAGGGGGTCGGTGCTGACAGCAGTTAATGTATGTGGACAGTCTTCATGTCCTTCCTGCTGGCCATTAGTCTCCTGGTACTCTGGAGGAGAAGGTTGTTCAAGGTCCAAATCCTGCTGAGAATCAGCCCTGTTCTTCTCTATCCTAACTTTCCAGGCGATTTTAGTCTTTACTCACTAACTTGGAATGTTCTTGTCTAATTCTTGCTGGCGGTCGCTGTGGGAGAGGAACCGAGGCCTCATCCATTTGTTTTCAACTCTGTTGCTAGTGTACAATAAAGAGATTTCGAATTCATTTCTGTTTGTTTGTCTTCTCCGTAATTACAGACGGGACCTTTCCGTAAACCCTTACAACATTGCCAAGTTCATCTTTCTGTTGCTTTTGTTTTGTGTTATTTAATTGATCCGCTCGCAGTAACCGGCTATTGTTTAGTGCTGCTTTATTCATTGGTGCTGTAATTGAAATTAGATTAATCAGAATCTCTTGTGCCAGGGAGCGCTCTGCGAAGAGAGGCAGTGATTCTCTAATGAAGACCACACCAACAATGAAACCCATGTGAACCAAGATCACCAGAGCAGATCTGTTGTTACTTGGATAAAAATAGGCAGCTCACTCTCGGTCCAGCGTTTCATTCATCTGTTTGTCATCAGAAGCCTTTTGTCTCTGTTTCTGTTGGTGAAACGAGCAATAGGAGACTTGAATAAGACCTAGAGGTCATAGAGCAAGGGTCAGTCACTTCAGGAGGTGTCAGTGTGTAATTATAAAGGATTTGTATCATTACCACACATACAGAAGCACCAGGTTAGAGCTTCCTTTTTTTTTTGCTATAGTGGATGATAAAGCATTGTTTTGTGAGTTCTTTTGGGTTGTTCCAGTTCACCTCTGTGGTGTTTAGGGCATTGGGGGCAGTGTGAAGCCTGCTGACGCATTCAACCTCCCCGGTGATCTGGGAGAGAATGTCACTGCACAATGCGCAGCCATGGACACACACAAACACCCTTGCAGATATTCATGTAATGACTGCCGTGTTATACAAATACTGTTATGTTGATCTGCATATGAAACTGAGAGAGAGCTAGCTAGTTTGACAGCTTTGCTTACAATGTGGTGGCACAAGAGAGTGCAATACATCTATGCATAGAGGAAATCACATTGTGTGTATTTATTGTGCAGTACTGCAGCCTATTGTAAAAATACAGAATCTGAAATGACTTTTTAATAAAAGCAAGGTTTTTTTTTTTAACAAATTGCAATTTTTTTTCTTGTGTGAAAATCACATATATAGTTTAAAAAAAACGAATTTGTTATTTTATATGCTTTTTATTATGGCTACTTATTATGTGTGCTATTTTATTTTTGTCCTTGCCTTAGACCCCGAGTTTTACTCATGAAATATTACATTTTACTACGACTACAATAATCATATAAAAAAATTATTCAATTATCCCACTATAGTGTACATAGTTACCAATAAGACACATGTGTTAGTGAAGAGAACGCTCAAGATGAAATGTGAGACAAGAGAAATGTCTAACTTCCTATATTTGTAATTATGACACTTAATATGAAAATTAATTGCAGCATATTTTTGGTAATTATTAGTGGACAAATTAATTAGTAAAGGTGTGATGAATTTCCTTTCTAAAAGCCCTTAGGAACAAATGTGTCTATAAATAAATAAACAACATTTTTTGAAAAAAAAAAAAAAACATAAAAGCATGCAAAATGATTAAACTTCCTTTTACAGACATTAAAGACACTCTTTCTTACAATATTGGTAGACCAATTGAATTAGTAAAAGTGTCCAAAATTGTTTTAAGATAATTTACTTGTTTAAAGTCCTTTGGAACAAAAGTGTCTGTAGATAGAGAAATACCAATAGATTAAACTAAAACATAAAAAAATCATGCAAAAACGTACTTGTACAGACATAAAAGGCAGTCTTTCTAACAATAATGGAGACAAGGATCAGACAATAAATTTATTTTAGTCTTTCTGCATACCATCTGTCTTTCAATCATAAAAAGTGACAGGCGTTCAAAGTCGCTCACATTCTGAGCTATTTTTCTGTCGGCAATGAAATAAATCAGGTTTTGGTTTGCGCAGAGACGTCAGGCTTTTCCCTGAATGGAACAAAGCTGGTCTCTGGGGTCTCAACGCTTTCAATCAGGACTGTAGTATCTTGGATGTTGACGTCATGGCAACGGGCTGTGTAGGAACGAGCACAATTGCCACACTTCCACACTTCTTTGTCACTCCCACCATCTTAGAACATGTAAAACCGAATCCAGGCAAATAAGTGGCCACTCTCACTGACCCGATTCTGTCGGCAGGCTGTGGGCTTATCAGTGGAGCTGGCCGTGTGACACGCTGTGGCAGTGAATAGCTTGTTAACAGAGCAGCGATGGACTGAGAGCAGCAGTAATGCAAGAACAGCTCCTGAAAATCACACCAATGCCACAGTCATATAGTTGTCCATTCTCTCTGAAGCTCAGTGAATGACGTCGGATAAAGTAATTTTCTTGTTCTGAGCGATCAGAGCAGAAATGTTTCACTGTATGGGTTCTGCTGATGAATAATGAACTCTTTTTGTACTTTTAAAGGATATTTCATAAAAGGGATATTTACTGTCAAGCGAGATATTTAGCGAATAATGACATACATTTTAGGCTGTGTCATGCGTCTTATGATACGGCTTCAGAAGACTGCCTATTTGGAAACTGGACTGCTTTGGCCCCAAACACTTTCATTTTATGGAAGAAAGAATCTCAGACATTTCTGTGAAATGTCTCCTATGTATTATACAATTTTTATCATTGAGGGATCCAGCTTTTTAATTGAGACAAACGTTTTTGCTACCACTTAATGAACTGAACTTATGCTGTGTGTAATTAGTCTGTGATTGAAACCATTTACTATTTGTCTTCTGGAGTGATTTATATGTTTAGTTATATGCTGTATAATGAGTGGGAAAAATCTCTGAGACTCATGTACGCTGCTTTGTGTGTTATACCTAGATTATTCATGGAGCCAAATGTGTGTGTGTGTGCTTTCTGCAGGTATACATGAGTTCCCTGATGATATCTTCACCAACCAGGAGCGAATGGAGGGGGCCGTAGCCTTGCATGTTCTGTGTGTAAGTATCTCTACCATCTGCTTTTTCTCTTCAACATTCGACACAGTAGTTAGAAATTACACGAACGCTTGTTCCAAGTGTTCCATAAGCATTAGGGCAGTCTCTGGCTTTACCTGTATTATTTGTTACAAAGGCTATAAAGGATTTTCCAAGTGACTCGCTCATTGTTACACATGAATAAACTGATCATGTTAATTTTCAGCTTATATTACCACACTTGGCGAAGAAAAGGCTTTGTTCAACTTTAATTATATTGTGAGAGCTTAAAGTTCTATCAGGATGTTTTTGCCACATTAACCAGTATGACAAATAAAACGATGTGTGTGGCCACATGCCCAAATAACAATTATATATGTTAGTTTGATGAAAATATGCAAAAATATGATAATAATTTTTCGTTTGTATGTTTTTTTGAAATCTACAAAAAGCATAGCTAATATGTAATTTCTAATTATCTGAAAATAGACTTGAAATTATATTTATATTTTACAAATATTTATTAATATATATTAGGGATGTAACGGTATTGTAAATACGTCGTACCGCAATATAAAAAAAAATCCGATAATACCGTGACTCGATAAAACGATAGGTCTTTTGAGAAAAGTTTGCTCAGGCGAATGGAGCGAACCATTAAACCATTAAAAATATCAGTGAAAACCATTATATTGAGAATTAGGGGGCATTGAATAACATTATGTGACCACAGAGAAGCAAGATAATATGAAGCACTGACGTAATGAATGTGCAAATTGACATATGACGTCATCTAGCAATCTAAAGTGTGTTTTAAATCGGATGTGTGGAAGGTTTAATAATTTTTTGTTCCTGTTTCAAAGTTTACAGATAGATGGCTAATGTGTG